>JAWDEX010000007.1:2360267-2381888 GCA_035221805.1 Trichilia hirta | reverse complement strand
ATCAACTTTATATAAAACAACAATACCATTAATGCATCATTAATTTATAAATTATATACCGAATACAAATTCAAATATATTTATAAATCAAAGAACAAATTATGCCCCAAAGTGAGTAGTTTAATAGTCTTGAATATAAATGCATGTTCTACGTCCACGTGCTCGATTTCTCGGGTGAATTTTTTTTGTAAGAGTCTAGAATGATTAGAGTTTTATCCCGTACTTAGTATCACTGCAAATAGTTTCTGTTCTTGCATCTCTAATTAAAGACAAGTACTATGTGATCTGCGATCACGTATTCCTGAAGGTGAGTGTCTCGTCCCGTATACGGCTAGACGCTGCAATGATAATTAAGTGCGTGAATTTTTTTGTCACTAAAAAAAAAAAAATTACAAATCACAAATCGATATATAATATATTATTTAAATCAAAAAATAATTTGAAAGATTATTAACGCATATTGATGATGGGAGAGAATTATTTTGACCACAAAATTTATCAAATGGGCTGTTCTCAATCAAACTTGATGTGCACAACTTTGAAGTTTTGGAAGTTACCGATCTATATAACAAAGCTGCTTCCATTGATCAATACAAGTACAAAAATAAAGAGAGCATCATATTTTCCGAAGAAACATAGAAGCAAAAGTAATAAGTTTTAAACCGTAAACCCCACTGATTAAAACCATACGGTAGATGATCGACCCTGTGTAATAGTCGGTTGGCAGGTTTTAGAGTTCATTAGAATCGAAAAAGATGATGATAATGATGAATTGTTGTGATTGTTCGCTGAAAAAAAAAATATAAAACTATATTAAAAAATAAGAAGAAATGGACTGGCTATCACGCATCAATCTATTAATATATCAATACTCTGTATAACATATTTTTAAAAGATATGGATATCGTATAATGCAAAAATTAAAACGCAAATTTAAAATTATATTTTGAATTTTGAATTTTAAGTTTTAAATTTTGTGTTATACACACATGTACCTCAAAATTATGATGTCTTGTCAATAGATCAACCCAATACAAATTATCACATAATTAACTATTTAGATAATAACATATAAGTCTTTTATTCTTAGTAGTTTAAAAGGATAGATATAATTTATGCATATATAACATATTAGTCCCTAATTTTGTTATTCAGAAATAATAAATCACATGATATGGATACAAAATATAAATTAATCTGATAATTAATATGATATAATTATATTTATTATCATATAATTTTTTTTGCTTGTGAATGTGATCTTATATAATTTTATTATATTAATTTGTATGATTACAATTATATATCCAGCAATACTCATAATTAATTTTAGTTATTTATGTGTAATTTACTGTTAGAGGTTATTTTATTAAAGACTAGTTTAGTTTATTTTAGTAGAAACTAAGGATCTATTTGTAAGAGCATAAAGACTCAGGGATCCAGATGTCATTACCCCATAAAATAATTACATTGATCAGCTAGTTTACTATTATCTTTTCCGCCAATTACTATTTCCGACTGCCAAAACTTATCGCCTTTCTGAAAATGGAATCAGTCTGCACAGAGAGAATAAAAGAGAAAAGAATGATATGATATTATAGCTTCTGCTTGTTGGGCTCTACTGGAGCAAACCTAACAAAGACAATACATATACTCTCAGTAAATTGAAGCTTGAAATGACATTTCAATTGCTCTTTCTCTTTCTCTCAAGTCATGGCAATTCGCTCTGTAAAGCTGCCACCAAGATCCATTGCTTTCCAAAGGCAAAGCTTTACAGTGATGAGTAACATTCACTTAAAAAGAATTAAAAGGTAAGTTATGTTTTTGTTCGGGATGATAACATCTAAGTGCCTGAGAATTTGTATTTCTAGAAAGAATGATGAGAGTTTATCTGTTTGTATCAAATACGTCTTAAATTAATCGGTGTCAAAGAAATCCAATTCTCGAGCTTTATGTATGGTGAAGTTTCTCTTGCTTGACAAGTAACTCAAAAAACTGTGAATTAGCCCATCTTTGATTTGACTAGCCAAGCATAAAAGTTTTATCGACAAATTGTGATGATCAAACTTCAAAAATATAATGAAAATTCAGTTGTTCTAATAGAAGTTAGGGATTTATGTGTTATAATTAATTATCTTTTATTTATAAATGATAAAAAAAAACATAGGGACCCAAATATCATTATATCATTCATTAACTATCTCTAAGAGAGAGCAAGAGAGGTCAGTCTAATCATTTGATTTGAGTTTACATAGTATATATATTGTGTCCATCAGTGAAAATAGACCCTCTAGTCTCTACCACACATAAACCAAAGGAAAGAGAATGGCATCGAAGGCAACTAACAACGCACAAAAGCAAAAGCATTAAATTTTACAAGCTGCAAAAAGTTGCATATCTCTTCAAGGCTGAAAATTGAAAATGCCCCCATGATCATGCTTACTCTCTTCATCCATCCAGGAGGATCCTTAGGTCATTTTCTTTTTCTGACCATCATGACAAGAAAGAATTGACAACACCCAGATGGGCAATTAATGGGTTTGTACTGCATTTACTATATATGCTCGCTAATTCAAAAAGGTCGAATTGTTGACCTCCTTCAATTTTCTTGGTGTAAAGATTTTCTTCTTACCACCCTCTTTCATGCTTGACTTCTCGTCGCAGCACAGAACTTAGAGAAGTTATATAAGAAAAAACGTTGATGATTTATGAACAGGGCAATTAATAAACTGAAAGTCTGTAGATTTTCCCGTATCCTTTTTTACTAAACTCTATTCGATTTCAAGTAGAATGATACGAGGGGTATATGTAGAAAGAGGTTCAGAAATTTACCTTTAGTTAAGGTACAAACCAATGACTCTTTGTTAAATTAAAAATTGTTAAAAATTAAAATCTATATTTATGGTTAAATGCATGAGTATGAGAGAGAGAGAAAAATGTAGTAAACATAAAATTACAAGATATGCTGTGTAACATTGATCTATCAAAATTCTGCAGCACTAGGTGACATCTGAATACAGAAAGAAAGAAAAGGTGTACAGAAGTAAGAAGAAAACACCATAAGAAAGGAGAAAATTAAGAACATATGGCTCTCGAAGTAATCCTTACGCTTATAGGTTTTTACTTTTAGAGCCATGAAAGAGTGAAACCCAAATGTCAACAGAAATGAGAAATATTGATCTCTGAAATCTGAAGACAATTCCGTTTTTTAATCCATATCACGGGAGGATTCGTTGTTGTATTGCTCAATTTCAGAAGCTGGGTCATCTTCTTCAAAAGAATCAATACCACAAGATGAATGGCCATTCCCAAATGATGTGATATGATCTTTGAGAGATCGTTTGTGCTTGAAATCAGACCCACAGGTACAATACCAGAGTTTACCACAATTTTTTTCGTGGGTTCTCCAATCACCTCTCACAGCAAAAGCCTTCCCACATTTTCTACACATAAATGGTTTAATTCCATGCTTTCTTTTGTAATGAGTTTGAAGGGTTCTGAAATCTTTCAGAGGTCTTGACCTTGGATGATCAATGTTGTTTCTGCAACCTGGTGCACAGCAATAACAAGGAAGCCTAAGCATTGCTGTTGGTTGCGTTCCTCTTAGAGATTCTGGGCCTTTTCTGTATTGAGATCCATGCCCCCACATATGCATCTACACACACAAGATAAATAAATAAATAAATAGAATACCAGTGTTGTCCATTAGGGCAATAAAAATAAAGCAAGAAGAGAGAAAGGAAAAACAATAGTACAAAAAATTTTTAAATAAATAAATAACACATTAATCCACGGAATTTGATAATTTTTATGTCCATTCATATTTAAAGGTAGAGAAAGAAAAAGAAGGAAAAAAATGCATCCATTGAAATTAACTAAGGTAGGGATAAAATATGCTGTACTACATGCGTTTGCACTTTGTCAAAATAAGGGATTAAAATTGATTGTTATCAAAAGGAATCAAATAAATTCACGAAATCAATTTGAAATAGTAATGGATTAAGGGTGTCTATAAAAGAAGAAACAGCATCTATGGTTCAGAAATCAGAAGCTAGTTTGCGTGCATGAATATTGCATAAAATTATTCTTTAAGTCGAGTCTTTTAATTAATCAATTTCCCTTTTGCAACTGTTATTATTATTATTTGAATATTTTAGGCATTTCCCATATCAACAACCTATTTTCCATGCTGAAACTTAGAATTAAATCCTATGCAAATTTCTGATTTAATTAATTTGCATGCAATTTCTCTGCATATATAGTAGTGGAACAGAAACAGACGCGTGCCACAAAATTTCAAATGGGAACAATTCCAAAGATAGAACTTGTTTGCGTCTACAGAATATAAGATCCATTAAGAATTAATTACAGATAAGAGCAAAGCGAAATGTTTCGTGTTTTTAATGAGGAAATTTGCTTCGAATTTAGAGTTGAGATAGGTTGAGAAATTTTTGTTGTAGGGTATTTGATGAAGATCATCTGAGCCCTGGAAGAACTGATGCACTTTCAGTTCTCACTCCTGTCAATCTTATGACACAAAGTTCGAGGAATACAAAAACATATTTGGCCAATCTAGTTCAATCACATAAACAGAGGTACTGATCTTATTCTGATCAGTTGGACCAGGTTGATTTATCTTTTCTTTTCAAATCCCCAATTAATGCAAAAGAAAAGAGAAGGTTTGAATATATATGAAATTGTTTTGGAGGAAGAATTCTTTTTTCGAGAGTTTGAAGAAATAATGCATTTAAATTTCAATAAAGGAAAAGGGGAAACCCTAAGGACCCATATGGTCCTTCTCTTCATCAGTCCAGATGAAAATAAAAGTGAAAGGCTGAAATCAAGCTAGAAAAGAAGTGTACAAATAAAGGGTATATAGGTATGGGATTTCTCTTTTTCTCAAAATCAGAATGGAAAAACAACAAAAACCAAAACCGAAAGGAGAGGTGAGAATTAGGAAAAGGAAAAACTTTTTGTAAGATCAGGGATGCAAAATTACCTGCATGTTGTTGTATCTGTTGAATGTTTTGAAGCAAAGAGGACATGAAAACTGTGTAGGACCTATCAATATTTGAGCAGGAGTAGGGATCCAATATTGGCCTTTGTTGAGTCTGCTGGTTGTTGAAAAGCCAGAGGCATTATTAATAGTGACTTCTTCTTCTTTATCTGAGATCTCTGCGGAGGAAATCCCTGAAATCAAATCGGTAGAACTAGGATTCGGAAGCCCTAATTGAAGAGCTACTGTGACGGAAGTATCATGATCATCAGCTGAAACAGAAAACAAACTTTCTTCTGTACTTTCCTTGTTTCTATCATCTATTTTCATGGCACTGCATGAAGATTCTTCTTCTTCATTTCTTGTAGGGCTTAAACTTAGTAGAGGAAGTGCTTCTTTGAGAGGAGGAGAAGGAGGTGAATAAGATTGAAATTGAGTTGAAAAGATGGTGTTTGTGTTGATATATTTTGAGTAGGTATTATAACCAAAATTTGTATAATCGAAAGATGGATTCGAAGAAGAGGGAGAAGAAATACGTTGAAGGGAGGAAAAGTTGAACCATCCATTGAAGTAATTGGAGTAGGGATCAGCCATGATTGAAGGAAGGAGAGGAGGAAGTGGGTAGATTAGGGGTTGAGAGAGAGAGAGAGAGTAAAACAAAAATGAAGGCGAGCAAAAGTTTATAAAGGAAGAGAGTAAGTACTGAATAAAATGATGATCATCCTTCATCAAGTTAAAAGAAGCGTCAGAGCGAAGGTTAAAGGAGGATAGTGAAACAAGATCAAGGGGGGTTTGATAAAGTAACCTCCTAGTTGAGTAAAACAGGAGGGACGAGATCTCACGCATGAGGTGTGACTAAACAATAGAGAAAAAATGCTAAGGCAAAGGAAAGAAGAGAGAGAGAAAACAAAAAAAAATAATTATAATAATAACAAGAGAGAATGAGAGGAGAAGAAAGAAAATATTATTGGGACTTGAAAGAACAAGTTATTCATTGAATAATGTGTGTAAAAAAGATTGAGAATAATGGGTAAGAAATAGTTTAAAAAAAAAAAAAAAAAGAGTTGGATATCAATTCATTTAATTGGTATTTTTTTTTTCGCACTATGGATTGTAGCCGAGTGGTAAGGTACCGTCTGTACTTCCTCTTAAATAACTTAGCTTGTATCTATGTGTGTGTGTAATACTAAAAACTTTTACCATGATATAAGAAGTCTGAATTTTGATTCTGCTGTCTTAAGTGAAGAAAATGATTCATTTGACAAAACCAAGAAGGATAAATAGGGCAAAGACAAAGTCAGTAATTAGGGTTAGATCAGAATTGTCTGCTTCAATCCTCCCGTATTCTTCAAAAAGTGAGCAGAGAGAGATGGTAAATTGTACAAACACAAAATGTACACTACAACAAATGTACATCGACAAAAGGAAAGGCAAAAGGATTGTTTTCTGGTTTTTAACTTGTTATTAATTATTTTTCTCTTTGTTTCATTTTAATGGTGATCATAATTATATTTATTTATTTATGTATTTATTTATTTATTTATTTATTCATTAATTTTTCGAATTTTAATTTTCGCGTTTTGTTGGAGAGCAAATAGTTTGAATGAAACCCAGCAGTTGCTTTGGTGGGCGCACCTTGGTCGGCTTTGTTCATTCCCAGCTTACAATATGTTCCAAACAAACCACCACACAGTCCTTTTGAATCTCTTCTCTTTCTCTTTTTCTTGTATGAACATGAACATCAGCACGGACATGAACAACACTTCTGCCTGTCGAATCTCACTGTATCTTGTTGCTTTGCTCAGTGTTTGCAAACTGCTTATGAACTTCTTCCGATCACATGACTTATCGCCTTCTGTAAATGTTGTAATTGATAATAAAGTATTCGTAAAAGTATGTACAATCGCTTATGTATTTATTAGAGTATTGTTATGTATATAAATTTTTATTTAAATTGATATAACAGTATTTATTATCATTTAATAGTTTTATATCGATTATATTAATAGAGTTTTTATATTTGATAGTCTTGTTTTTATTAATGCAATAGCTGATATCATCGATAATTCTCAAAACAAAATATTGTATTAGAATTTTATTGAATTATTGTAAGGATTATGTCATAAATATCATACGGTCAACAAAGGAGCTAATTAATTAACGTAAATTATGAAAAAGTGTACAAAAATAGCGGAAATTATGTTATTAGTTAGTAATTTAATTTAATATTTTTTTAACAAAATTCAACAATAGAAGAAACTTAAAATAAACGAATGTAATTAATAAATTTTTGCTGAACAGTGATCTTAGATTACTGGTTAAGAACTTTATGTTTATTATTTATAATAAGTTTTTATATTTAATATAATAATTAATGAATAACTTTTATATATTAAAAATTGTAATTTACTAAATATAGTAACTTAACCAGTGCCACAAGGGCAATTTCAGCAAAACTCTAATTGATATTATCTTTTATAAACAGAATTAATGTAATACAAAAACAAATATCTGAGAAAATTAAAATAATTATTCTGAGTTCCTCAAGCATAGATAGCAATGATGTAATTTTTTTTTAGAGTTTTGTAATTATTTAAAACTCAGGTTTCACAAATGTATATACATTCCCATATTTAAACGCTAGTAACTATCAAAGAAAGTGATTTACTAAAAAGTTACTGTGTAATAGTTTAGTTGTAAAACTGTTTAAGTCTATATGTGGTTCATTATTCTGATAGTCAATCACTTTTATCCAATTTATGAAAAAAAAAACTACTGTAGTTGTGATTAGTTGACGATTTCTTCTATTTTTTGATGGGTCTTTTGACTAAAAATTTTTGTTAAATTTCTTGCTAGGTTTGGAGCTATGTGATCATTAGTCATAAAGAAACAAATTTGTTTAATTTGGGTAAGTTGGATCGAAATACAGTAAGAAAAAGAAAATTATTATAAGCAACTAATGTTCTCTGATATATCTTTTGTTTTAAATTTATTGATAAGCCATTGAATGATATCTTTCTTTTTGAATATGAGGAGAGAAATCAAACTAATACATTAGGTAAGTACATAGAAAATTAAATAAAGGGGAAACATATTTCTGTAAACACTGACATTCATGTTTATATAACCACATCATTTTCTTTCTTTCTGGTAATTAATAATAACAGAGATATAAATATATAATTATTGCATGTGGGTGTACAAATTGAAATTAAATTGAAATGGGTCCTTCAATTTGTAAAGATGAAATCATGACAATGTATGAATTAATAAAGAATGATTGAGTAATGTGAGCTGAAAGAATTAAATTCAGGAGCAATTTGGGACGATTGCCATTCTTTATATATAACAAATAATATGTAGGTTTTGTATTGGGTCCGGGAGGTCTTCATCTTACTCAAACCCCTTTTTATTTTAATTTTTATTATAAATTCTTTTAATTAAATATTACTAACATATGTATTTTTATTTACTTATAAAATAATATTATTTAACTTTTTTTTTATTTATTAAAACATAAATTAAAAATTTATCAAAAAATAAAATTGTATACTAATAATTTTTAATATATATATAGATATTTTAACCAAAAGAACATTCAATTTAAAGTTGATCACCTGCAGACATTCAGTTTAATTTCGATGGAAAATATTTACTGCAGGTACCGTTCCACACTAGCCTGGCCAGACCTAGTTATTTCAAATAGAGCAAAATTTTATAATAACAATGATATTTATATTTAAAATAACAACAAACAAATTTTGTTATTACAATAAAAGTTGGGTAAATGACTATTTTTCTTCTAGTTTTTGATTTAATACCCTGATATTTCTCTATTTTGTCAAAAAAATACTTAATATTCTATTGATAATACAAATTTAATAGAAAAAAATTTCTCATCGTAAGAGAATATCGGGCATTTTTTAAAAAAGCAAGGGAGTATCGGGACTAATTAAGAGAAAATGATCATTTGCTCTTCAGAGTCAATGAGTTAAAGAGCTATTTGTTATAGGTGTAATAATTATATCTTTATTTTGTGAAAATATAAAAATATATGGAGATATATAGTATTATCCTATTGATATTAATAATACTTATATTCTCTCTATACATATTCCAATATCTTATTCAAATGGATCAAGTTTATTTGAAAAATGCTCATGTTAATTTGCATCATATAGTACTAGAATTAATATTATAATAGTACTAAAAAACAAACTAACAAAAATAACTAGTATTGTATCCTTAATTTTTAATATCCTTTTTCTTAGATCACCTTGTCTTTTCCATATTCATAGACTTATATACATATGTATTTGTACGTAGGGTATAGTATTTAATAATAGTGTGTATGAAATCCACCTAGCTAGGTATATAGGCAATAAGTAACTTTCATGGATTAATAATGTTTGGAATTCTAATATGTTCTTTGAATCTTTTGTGTCCAATCGTTCCCATGGAATTCCCCGACATTTTCATTTAGTTCCCAAATCATAAATCAATATTTTTAGTACTTGTATTTTGCATTTAAGTGATTATCATGGATGAATATTGTTAGTACTTGTGTATCTCTCAATTCAAAGACATTTGATTCAGCATTTAATAAGTCTACGTGAAATACTGTTTGATTTCATCATTTGCATGGAATGGCTTACCTAATTTAGAGGGGTTATTAAAGACAATGCCACGGTCATTGTGCTCGTAGATTTCTCAAAATTAATGACAGAATGTGTAAAAATTAGAGAAACAAAAAAAAGGACGACCCCGATTGGCTTAGATAGATACAACGAGTCTATCATATATGTTAGTCACATAAACTTTATTAATACAAATTGATATAGCAATGATATATAAAACAGCATTGCATGAGTTTGTATAATTATCATTACTCTAAATCTTAACCCGTAAAAAATCAAATGTACTTTTCAAATGCTTAAACTACTAGACTTGCAAAGTTTAAAAGCATACTAGTTCTAAACATACCATAAGATCAGAGAGATAATGACGCGGCCCAATGTTACTGCTCACAGAAAAAGATGAAGATATTACTTTGATCGGTGAAAGCTGAAAGCCGGCACAGGAACAGTGGTCAGAAAGCTCAATAAATAACCCTGCCCCTTTTAGTACATGGTTCTATAATTTCTTACCCAGTTGACCAGCCGAATCCAGTATACAGAATCAAGAATTCATTTCCAGTCATCTAAACAGTATCATGAATGCTGGTGGCCATCTTGCATTTATATTTTTATTCATTCCTTCCATTCGATCTTCTCTAACCAGATGCGTTGCTTTTATTGTAACTTATTTTGAACAGGATTCAAAATAATGTACGAAGGTGGTTTCTGAAAAGTCTCCTACAGAGGTTTGCAAACATTGTCACAATGGAGCTGAATGTTTATTTTCATGGAATTTAACTAAATAAATAGTTAAGGGTTACCTTTTGGGAAAACATCTGAAAGTATTTGATCACTTTGAGATAAAATGAGACTTCAGTTCATTATTCTAACAAAAGAAAATTTTACTCCAAATACTTCTATGAAAACATGACCTAAGCAAAAAAATACTCCAAAGTGCTTTCACAAACAAACACTTTTGATCAAAAACATTTTATAAACTCAGTCTCAGAGATATATCTCCAGAGAACATTCAAAAACTTCAAATATTTTCATAGACTCAAAATCAACACTACACACACAAGAAGCAAAACAAAATTCTTTTAACCATCTCACAATATTTTCAACAATATAAAAAATACTCCTAATTTGGTTACAAACCTTTATTCTCAATCAAGATCAGCTACCTTCCTATTTTCCAAACCGTTATCTTCCATTTTAAAGCAGTAAAGAAATTATCATTGGCAATCTCTCCTAAAATTTTAAAACTATAATATATACCTTACCTCTCTTAAAATAATCAAATAAAACCTCTTCAGATTATTTTTACCCTACAGTAAAGGCATAGTAGAAGAATGATATTATCTACGTTAAGACAAAAAATATTCAGCATCTTCATCCTAACTAAAAAATATAGGCAAGTCACAGTTATCTGGTAAGGCTATTCAGAAATACTATTCAAGTTGGAAGGCGATCACTACCAAATTTAAACGTATTATTGAGATATCAATCATTCACCAGGACACTAATGCCAACAAAAAAATAAATTGCAAAAGTAAATACCACCAATAAATGCAGGAAAGATGAATCAAGGTACCACTGGGGGTTCATCAGCAGTTATACGAAAATCATGTCAATGACACTATTTCAACTATAACTTTATGCCTCCCAACAGAATGATAATGTCGATAATGTCAGAGAGGAATAACTTAATTAATGTCTAAATACAAATCCTACAACGAAAAAACGACTTTAGTTCCGATGACCAACCCCAAAGTGAAACCTCTTTGCCTGCCTATCATTAAATGCATATTCAAGCCGCAAAGGTCCCAAAGGAGAGTCTACACGGATGCCAAACCCATATCCATATCCACTTCCAGGCTTTAACCTTGCTCCAGCAGGATCACCTAATGAAAAAAGGAAAATTAAGAACACAAACGGTACAATAACAAGGCAATCAGACGTAAAAAAAATTCTTACGTAAAAGTCATATCACTCATTGAACTGGAGAACATAAAAATTGTAGGGCCAAAATAAACCTACCAGGCACAGTAGGGCCTGATCCAAGGTCTGTTCCATAGTCAGCAAAGATAACTCCTTCTACTGGCCCCAACTGCAAATCAGGAAATATTAGAGGACCAATGGGCAAAATATGTTTTACCTCAAAAGTAACTTAAGCACATTAATCCTTTTTTGTCTCAGATATATCAGGTTTAATGTATTGTGCAAGTTCTTGAAATTCCACTGACCACCTCAGAAGCCATCAATCTAGAGATACTCAGTAATAACTGTTGCTGCCAATTGCAGACAGGCTCCTCAGAAAGCATATTAATATATTAGCTCTCCAAGAGTTTTCTAGAGTATTTAATAAAAAATAAATCCTATCAAGCCACGTGCTTGTGACCAATAACCACACAAATGGTGCTGATAGTTGAAGTAAATATAAAATAAATAAATCTGTTATATAATTCTTAGGTGACCCCATTATTACTAACCATATCTTTTCACATTAATGCAAGTCAAATCATTTAATCAGCAATATTAGTGATCTTTTCAGAAGCTATCAAACAGTCCATTATTTACTGAGGTATAATTCTCTTCATTTACTGTTAGTAATTCTACCATTCTAAAACTTCAACCATTAAGAGTTCTCCAGAAATTTTGCATAAAAATTATAACCTTCTAGATTAATTAACACTAAATCCTATGTAAAAGGTTGTATCATTTATTACAATACTCTGTAAATTTTATTTATACAAATCTTTTACTGATTCTATAAGTTGTCAGAAAATTCAATTTGCAAGACAGGCACATTAAACTATCCAAATTGCTGACTGTTAAAGATACTGTAGAAAATTTATACCTCATACTTTCAACCAGACATCATGACACAATGGAGTATACAAAATTAGGAAATATGTTAAATAGGATTCAAAAATTCAATCTTTTATTTATATTTTTCAGACAAAATTGAACCTAAAACAAAAAAATTTCAACCACCAATCAACAACAAAAAATCTTTTTCTTCAATCAGCCAAACCACTATATTTGCTGTTATTGATGACCATCAACTTAAACTCTCAGAAACAAGTAATATTGTTCTTTGTCATCTATTTTTTCTCTGATTAGTTCTCTCTCTCCCTTTCCAGCTCTTTCTTGGTTTTTTGACTTCTACATTTCACTTGTTTGTGCTTTCAGTAAGTACATTGCCAACCAATTATGTTACCTTTTGCTTCTAACATGTGCATATTATTATTACCTAGTTCTTCATAGCCCAACCACTCATTTTCCCCCAGAATTGTCATATCTGCAAACAATAATTTCATAAACACAATCATTGCCCCCAATGACTCAAGGAAAGGAGGGCAAGCTTACCCAGATCACATGAAAATATCCTGAAAAGAAATTAGCCGATCACCAACAGACCCGAATCCTCTTGCCACAACTGTAATTCTTAGATATCACTTCCATTTCTCCCCATGAAAAATGAGTTATTGAAAAAACTGCAACAATCACACCTTTAGGTATATTTTTCCTTTGGGAACTTTAAACTGTCTAAACAGGACGTCCCTAAATTATTTTAAAATATAACACCTGCAGCACTAATTATACTTGTAGGAACTATTATTATTTTTGGTTTAGCAACTTCCACTCATTTTGCTTTACATATTATGTAACAGTATGCCTTGTTCATGCTTTTCTTGTTTCTGTATAAGCCAGATTTGCTATTGAGTCTTTATCTGGGGTTTGTATCATTGGCTCGCATTCACAAAACTTCTCCTCAACTTAACTGAGGCAGTTGCAACCAGATTTAAACATCATGAACATGCAGTGATAAAGGTTCAAAATATATGTTCCATTTTTCAACCTAGATAAGACAAGATTTGGTCATCATCGTGTACCATGGGAAATGAGATCTCTCCAGAGCCAACCACATAAGATCGACCAGAGCCCACAGCACCTTCTTCATAACCTCTCACACTATTTGTTCCACCAATGGCAAATGCTTCATGAGGAGAAAAATTACCTACTACATGCCCACCGGACAAACTAGCAATGAGAAACAGTGCACGTTAGCAAATTTAGCCAGAAAAACATTTGTTTGATTTACCGTGAATAACAATTTAAGCATGGGAGAAAGAAGTGTCACCATACTAATCATCATCTGAATTATGCATTTCCAATTCACATTTGATTTACTCAACACAACTTATGAAGAGAGAAAAAAGAAAAACAAAAGATAGCATACCTCAATAGAAGGCAAGTAGGACCAATTTCTATACCCTTTCTGGCACGGGCATTCACTCTATTAAAGAACAACCACTCTGGCATAACAGGAAGCCCTTGTTCCATACTAAATACAAACTGAAGAGACAACAAAAGTGAGGGTCCATAAAAGACAGTAGACAAAGAAATTAGAAAGGTTATAAATGACTAACCATTGAAGATCCATGATCACCAGAACCAGTATAGACACTCTCAAATTTAGCAATTACCATATCATCATGGGTCTTACCACTGCCAACACAAAAGTTAAACAACCACAAGATCACATTCAAGCACATTGGACACCGATACTTGAAAATCAATTAACGAAAAGCAATCAAACAAATGCACTTTTGGCATATCCTTCAGGGATGCATACCTTGCTGTAAGAGGACTGCTGTAGAAGTCCTTGATAATAGGATTTCCTTTTTCATCACGAGCACCAGTATGCTGGTAATAAGAGAACATAATATCAAATAGAGTTGCAATTAGTATTCAATATTTCATCAGGAAAGACATGTCAAGCTCAATATTTAAGACAATACCAATTATTCTCTGTGTCAGAGTTCATCATCCAAGCAAAGAGAAGGATGAGTCTAATGAACTACCTGAAAAATAAGTCCTGCTGTCCCACTCCATTTAGGCCTGATTGGTCGACTAAATTCTATACCAGCTGTCACACTGCCAATGGTCAGACTACTGTTGTCTGGTTGGTTTCCATGAACAAGTGTACCAGGGGTCCTTGAATTCTAGTACAAACAGTACCATTTCAGGTAATGATCAGATCTTACCACCAAAAAAGTAATTGTACTTAAGACAAAAGGAAAAAAACTTCAACTCACCCGAATCATTATAGTTCTTGATGTTCGTTTGTCATCTCTCTCTATCCATGGGTCAGTGTAGTTCACACGAAATATAGAATCAATTTGGCCCCTCTCTAAGGAAATATTAAGTTTTTGGTTTCTTCCAAAAACATTCCTATGAGAATAAGCAAAGCTGCAACAGAAATATGAGTAAATATCAGACAAACAGCAAAGAGAATGAATGCCCGCATCACAAGAAACTAATGCAACTTAGATCATAAGTGTAACTTTGTGCCTTGCAAGGAAGATGAGAACATCATTCTTCCAAAAAACATCATATTAGCATCCAGACAAACACAATCATTTGATTACAGAAGAATTTTTAATCTTTTAATTGCATGTATGTTGCGATCCCTTGTTTTCATGACTTGCAGGAACCATGAAGAACATGCATCATCCTTCTCAAGCAAATAATTCAAATTAGCATTTAGGAACATAAAATTTGTGAATTACAACAGAACATTACAAAAGAGATGTTTCTGGTTCACTAGGAAAGAAAATAAAAGGAAAAAAAAATAAAAAGCAACCACACAATTCAAAACAAGAATATAATAAATCCATGGAGTATTTATATCAGCTATTGCAATCTATAACCTATCAGGCAACAGAAAGAATCAGGAACCTAAATGTTCACATGTAGCAAAAGGGTTGACCACATATTTTAGTCTGAACCTCACTTTCCAATGGAACCAGACAGAGGACCACTTGTGATCCTAAGAATAAATGAACATTAAGTTAATATAGTTCACCTTCCAATGAGACCAGACAGAGGGCCACTTGTGATCCTAAAAATGAAAGAGCATTAAGTTATTATAGTTTCAGATAAGACACAAATAACGTTAGTATTAAAATACGAGTAGAAACAAATTTGGCAACAAAGGGAACTAGTGCCAACAAAATTAACATCGCCTACCCACTAGATATACCGCCACCAGCAGAAAAACCTCCACTTGGACGCTCAACAACGTTCATTATCAAGTCAACCTTGCCAGTATCTTCAGTGTCACCAAAACAAATGACATTTCAATACAAAAGACGTCAAGAAACAAATCCACACGAAAAAATACTTCACAAATTAATTATGCTCGATATGTTTAGGAAATGTTTTCAGTTGAAAAAGAATCTCTAAAGACACCAAGTTTTTAAGCATATGTTAAAACTTATTCAGAAACTAATTTCAGATGTATCAGCATATAATATTTTAAAAAATAATTCAATATTGCATCTTGTTTCACCTCCTGCAGGTTGAGGGATAATGCTAACATCTTCCATGATTCCCATGGTCAACACTGTTTCCACATCTCTTTTCCCTTGAAGCATGCTATACACCTACACAAATTATTTCAACCACAAAAAATCTTACTAGTTGCAGGGAATCTAACAACAAACCAGCCTAGAAGGACCAATTTGCCCATAAATATGTCACAACAAATAACTTAAAATTACCTACACCTGACTCCACAATATATTTGACTAAAGAATGCAAAGAACCAACATTATAGTTAATCAGAATAATGTGACACTTGGAAAAAGTGAAATATCTTCTTTCCTAAGAAATAATGCTGAGTCAAATAATAAAGAAAAGGGGAGTATTAAAGAGCAGAAATGAAGATAAGCAAGACAAGGAAGATGATGATAATTGAATATGCTGAAAATAATGACTTATTTCAAGTTTTCTCTAGTCTCAATGTCAACTCATGGGTACTCCACAAGGTAAGCATGCACTTCGGCAGGATTTACTAAAAGTGAATTAAAGGCCAAAAAAGGATATTCAAAGAAATATACCTGTCCCTTCTTGGTTGTAAGTTGTCGAAGTATTGTTTCAGGCTTTGTCTTCCCTTTAGTTGGCTCACCACTGAAGATAGCAAAATAAAGTATACATAATTCAAAAATCCTATAAACACTGTTTGTTAAAGGCGTGAATAAAACAAATAGAAGACAGCTATTTACGTCTTCCTGTCAAGGAAACGAATGGAAATATTGTTGACCTCAGCTTCTGCAACTTGTAATCTAAGTATACCTCCAGAAAGAATTTCAACACCAGAAACCTACAAAATTAATCAGCAGTCGTTGCTTATTACTGAGACCAGCCATGACCATAAATGAAGGTGAACTCTACAAAAAACAGACTCCAAAATCCCTGCAAATTGGAGCACAGATTCACGACATTGAAATACATGAAACACTGACCAAGCCAAATAGACCACGCTCCGTATACCAGCCATTGATTGAATTTATTACTTCATCCAAACGCCTTATATTGACAACTTTTCCTGCACAGCTTGACACCAAAAATAAAAATCAATGAATGTCTCCAGTGAGCCATTCCAATAACGGCATACGGCACCAAGCAGTTTTGTATATATTCTATGCGCAAGCACACATACAAATAACAAAATAAGTAAGAAGTATACCATAACCATCACGGAAAGAATCCTCCAGAAACTTCGATGGAAGAACATTAGCTCCTTCACATACCAACCCATGGAACTCCTGATTTGGTTCTACCTTGTGCCACAAGAAACCAATAATGATCATCATCCAAACTAATAAGAAACATGGGACATGATGTCATATGCCTAAATGAATGCAATAAAATTAAGAGAAAAAATGCATCTAATTGCAATTCAGTAACAACGAAATTGGACCCAATTTCGTTTATTTTTGATAAAAATTCAACGAATTAATTCAACCACAACATAAAGATACCTGAAAGACCAATCTGATGCCGTCTCGTGTATCTACCGCAACTGGCATACACGAGCAGAAGTAGCCGCTATCGATGATTCTGTGCACGTCTTCTTGGACCTCGCGAACCGTCAAAGCCGAATTAGCACGGCACGCTTTTAACGCCGTTAACGCCTCAATTTCAAGGTCTTTTCTTTCAAGCTCTTCGCCGTCTTTGTTTCTCACCAAAACTTCACTTATCAGTACTCGCTCTTCGTCATTTCGACTCGTCGAGTGCAGTTGTCCCTTCTGTTGCTGACTTGGCGGCTCGTTCTGAGCTGCCAGCTCAGCTGTAGTCTGACTTAGTGACAACGACGCCGAACATAGAAGTGGAAAATTCGCAATTCCCTCGACGGGCCCAGTCAGAGATGTGTACGTGTTTCTTAATAAGAATTCCGCTGCTGATTTGGGCTTCCGAGTGAGTGATTCGGACCGAGTGGACTGAATTGGAGCCGGACCAGTTTTGAGAGAGTCAATTAGCCGGAAGAACGAATTTTTAGCTTTCGTTAGGACTTGGGAGAAGCAAGGGAGAGGAGGTTGAGGTCGAAAGTGCGGAATTTTGAAAGGAGACGATATGAAACAAACATCGTCGTTTTTTTGAGGCATTGTCCAATCACTATGCATCTGATACAAATTTAAAAAGAAAAAAAAAATTGATCTTTATGTTAATTCAAACGAATTTCAATGTAAGATACTTTGGGATTTCAAATTTTAGGGTTTTGTGGAGAATAAGAAGACGATTAAACCCAGCTGTAGTTTAGAAACAGTTGCTGTCACAGGTCGGTGTGGTTTTCAAAAGGCGAAGTTTGGATACATAACTCTTTTGACATGAGCTTGGGAAAAATAATCAGGTATGTTTAAACACTTCCTAAGCAACACTATTGAGAAATCAAAAGACTAAAAACACCATTAAGTCACGTCAAATAAAATAAAAATAAAAAAAGTTACCCCCTTTTATTATAAAAAAATTGACAATACCACCTCCATAAATTGAGAAATATTCGATCATATCATGTATATAGTAATTATTGCATGGACACCTCCTCCGTATTTCAGAACTTTCACTTGTTGAAAATAAATTTTACTATAATATAGTTTTAAAATTAGAAGTATGATAAAGTTAACAATTATTTTAAACTAAAAAAATTTAATTGAATATTTTAAAAATTTAATATTCACTAATAATCTAATCTATAATCAAGCAAATGTACATATATAATTAATAATTAATAAGGAAAAATATAATAAAATATTAATATTAAATCTAAATAAATCAAAAGATATGCATATCAAAATGTGGGGATGAAGTAACAAAATTTTTCATGTCTCCTCTAAAAGAAAAAATGTTTTCAAACATCATTTTGTCCTTTTAAAAGTATTTTTATAACAAATATTTATGAGCAAAATATAATTTTTTATAGCAAATCGTCTCTTACTCAATTTGTCGGCAAGCTGGGCAGTCATAATTTTACCCTTGAGGCCTAGTGTATGGTTGATGGAATGTCCATCCTTTATAAGTATGATTTTTAGTTGGAGATTTTCACTTCTACTCTTGTACTTTTGTATGTAAGCGTGTGAGTAAACTCTTTTTTATTATAAATTTTCGATAGATATCAGTTATATCAATAGATTGTGATATTATAATATTTAAAAAATATATTTTTTCACAAAAATAATTATATAATATTTTAAAAAAATATTTCAAATATTTTGTTGGCATTCATTCGAACATTCTTTAATATTCAAAGTCTTCAAATGTCTTTTTCTCCTTTTAAAAGTACTTTTACAGCAATATTTACAAGGGAAAATATTTTTTATAGCCAACCATCTCTTGCTTAAGTGGTTATTGAGTCCTAATGTAGGGTTAGTAAAATGCCCATCTTTTAAGGTATGGCTTTAGTTAAAGGTGGGTATTTATGAGTCAAATAGAATAGGTTTAAAATTTTAATTCAATTTGTATATTATAAATTGTATTTAAAATAATTTAATTAAATTGATTAAAGCAGATTAATTTCGCTAATTAGGTTTTGGAACTAAATTTAAAAATATAATTCAAAATTAAGTTTCAAATAAATCAATGTTTTGAATTGAATTGAATTAAATTTAAATTCAAAATTTTTATGTAAAATAATAAACATTTGATTTGTATAATCATAATTAATTTAACTTTGGTTCAAAAATAAATAAATTAATTAATTTAAGTCAGTTAAATTAGCAAGAACCTAAATAACTTATTTTTTAAAAGAAATAACTGACTTAGTCAAATTAAGTCAGTTGAAAGGGATGATTGTTGCTATGGTGGGAGATGGAATAAACGACTCACCAACCTTAGCTGCAGCCGATGCAGGCATGGCAATTAGTGGCCATAGAAGCAGCCGATATTGTCTTCATCAAAAGCAGCTTAGAAGACGTAATCACAGTCATAGATCTTTCAAGAAAGACCATTTCCTGAATTCGTCTCAACTATGTGTGGGCGTTTGGCTAGAACATACTCGCTTTGCCTATTGCTGTGAGAATCCTATACCCCTTTATCGAAATCTGGTTGCCACCCTGGCTTGCCGGTGCTTGCATGGTTGCTTCATCCTTTAGCGTGGTATGTTCTTCTCTCTTGTTGCAATCTAATAAGAAACCTTTGCAAGTTAAAGACTCTCAAGTGTCATTTCACTATCACAATACCTCAAAATTAGTTTTAGGCTTTTAACCTTAAACTGTAACTTCTATGGTTGTCGTTTTTGTGCTGATAAATGTTCATATACGATTGTACCAAAAAAATACGTTACCATTTTAATTCTCAAAACATGAAGTTGGATCACAATACACATAGAGGGATTTGAGAGAAGAATGTATGTGATCAAAAGGACATTATGGACTAATGTGAGAGAAATTAAGGAAAGAACTCTTGCTTGACTTTATGTTAGTTGATAATTTGCATAACCCTATGATTGATCATGATCAAATAATGCCAAGTGTATGAAGTTTTAAAGAAGGATCACAACTATTAGAGTATGCCTTAGAAACCATTCGTGTTGTCGATTTCAGGGTTTATGATCTTGTATAAGCTTTTATTTATTAATGAAAAAAATAGTTCTTTATTTACATATATTAGCTGCTTCTTTTATTTTTCATGCAAATAAATAATAAATGTATGTAAATTATCCAGGTAATTATATTTAAATTATTAAATAAATTATCAAATATGTTTTTTAGGTATGTGGTATTGAATAGACAACTTTATCACAAAGTAGGCATACTAGATGTTGTCTAATGATATTATTTGATAATATATGTAGGCTAACAATATGTGTATTGTCATAAGGGCATTAGTGTGAATTTATAGTTAGTGAACTATTTATCAAACAGGACCTAACATTAATAAATCACATGATATGCATGTAGTCAATGATTTGTCGATAGATTATAATAGTGTGTGATGTAATCCTTTAACCTGAGATATCTGGAATCGAACTCTATATAAATAGGTATATTTCATATGGTGTATACGTACAGGGCTAATCACGTCTTGTACAAAAAGCCAGTTTGGGTATGCTTTGTTTGTATAGGTGTTCAGTTAATAGTTAAGATGGAATCCGTTGGCTTAATATATTGGGTTGAGAATTTTCGTTGCCTCAGTCCGAGTCAAATTCTTAATCGAATATCAATATGATGTCTTGATTATAAGTCTGTGGCTACAGCATAATATTAACATACGATCGATAATTCGAATGAGAATCAGGATTAGGGTTTTGACAGTCCATGAATCACTATCTTCGATAAGGATATGATGACGGAAGGATATCACTCACATATTACGTGCAATCAAGAAAAGGTTTGATAAAGATATTTCTTTAATATGACTTAGGGACTATGGTGCATTGCTAAATACTAACCATAGTCATTGAACAACTAAAATATTCAGAATCAAATTGTTCGACATAAGTTCACAGCTGAGTCATGGTGAACTTTCATGATTCACCAAGATCCTCCAACGCTTCTTCACATGAGAGAGAGATAAAATATTATTAAGAGAGAGCTAGCACCCTCATGATAATATAAAAATAGGACGAAACCAATACGTATAGCGGTTATACGTATTAATGATTCTTTAAAGTGTTAAAGAATTGATATATTGATATCATAAAGTTATTTAATGTAAATA
>JAWDEX010000007.1:2350041-2360167 GCA_035221805.1 Trichilia hirta | reverse complement strand
ATGATTTACGACAAACACATTAAAGGCAAAAATAGGGTAATTCAAAAAATATACCTGTCCCTTCTTGGTTGTAAGTTGTTGAAGTATTGTTTCAGGCTTTGTCTTCCCTTTAGTTGGCTCACCACTGAACATAGCAAAATGAAGCATATACCACGAAGAAATCCTATAACCACTGTTTGCTAAGTGCTGTATAAAACAAACAGAAAATACGGATTTACATCTTCCTGTCAAGAAAACGAATGGAAATATTGTTGACCTCAGCTTCGGCAAGTTGTATTCTAATTATACCTCCAGAAAGAATTTCAACACCAGAAACCTACACAATTAATCAGCAGTCTTAGCTTATTAATAAGATCAGCCGTGATCATATATGAAGGTTCATTCTACAGAAAACTAACTCCCAAATACCTGCAAACTGAAGTACAGATTCAGGACATTGAAACATATGAAACACTGACCAAGCCAAATAGACCACGCCCCATATACCAGCCATTGATTGGATTTATTAATTCAACCAAGCGCTTGACATTGACAACTTTTCCTGCACAGCTTGACACCAAAAATCAAAATCAATGAACGTCCCCAATGACCCATTCCAATAACGGTGCACTGCAGTATGTAATTCTGTATATATAATATACACAAGCACACATACAAATATCAAAATACGTAAGAAATCTACCATAATCATCACGGAAAGAATCCTCCAGAAACTTCGATGGAAGAACATTAGCTCCTTCACATACCAACCCTTGGAACTCCTGATTTGGTTCTACCTTGTGCCACAAGAAACAAATAATCATCATTAATCAAACTAACAAGAAACATGGGACATAATGTTATATGCCCAGATGAATGCAATAAAATTAATCGAAAAATACGTCTAATTGCAATTCAGTAACAACAAAATTGGACGCAATTTCCTTTATTTTTGATAAAAATTTTACAAATTCTTTAAACTATAACATAAAGATACCCGAAAGACCAATCTGAAGCCGTCTCGCGTATCTACCGCAACTGGCATGCACAAGCAGAAATATCCGCTATCTATGATTCTGTGCACGTCTTCTTGGACCTCGTGGACCAACAAAGCCGAATTGGCCCGGCACGCTTTTAACGCCGTTAACGACTCAATTTCATGGTCTTTTCTTTCAATCTCTTCGCCGTCTTTGTTTCTCAACAAAACTTCACTTATCAGTACTCGCTCTTTGTCATTTGGACTTACTGAGTGCGTTTGTCCCTTCTGTTGCTGACTTGGTGGCTCGGCTGTAGTCTGACTTAGCGACAACGATGCCGAACATAGAAGTGGAAAATTCGCAATTCCCTCGACGGGACCAGTCAGAGACGTGTACGTGTTTCTGAATAAGTGTTCGGCAACTGAGTGGAGCTTCCGAGTGAGTGACTCGGACCGAGTTGATTGAGTGGCAGCGGGCCGAGTTTTGAAGGAGTCAATTAGATGAGAGAGGGAATTTCGGGTTTTCGCTAGGGCTTGGGAGAAGAAAGGGAGAGGAAGTTGTGTTGAAAGAGGGGAATTTTCAAAGGAGACGATACGAAACGAACATCGTCATTTTTACCAGGAATAGTCGAATCAGCCAGCGTGTGATACAAATTAAGAAAAAGAAAGATTGATTTATTAAGTTAATTAAATAAAGAATTCAAATGAAATTGAATGGAAGAATATTTGGGATCACATTCTTTAATTGTTTACTAGAAAAATTAATTAAATATTTGAAAAAATAATTTAATATTAATTAACTTTTAACTGAAAGAATATATATGTTTAATTAGTAATTAATAAATAAAAATATAATAAAAATCAACCTTACACCTAAATGAATAAAAAAAATATGCATGCTTAAATGTTGCGACCAAGTTACAATATTTTTCATACTCAAATCGTTCAAATGTATTATTCTCCTTGAAGTAATGATGGTAATTTTATTCATATATATAGGTATTTGCAAACGTCCACCCTTTTTTACAGATAAAATTTTGACATACATTCTTTTTTACTTATAAAATTATGGTAAAAACAGATATGAATAAAAAATGAATATTTATTTTAAATATAAATTTCATATAAATAAAAAAATATATGTAAATATTGTAAAATGAATTAACAGAGACCTGTTTTAACAGTTTTTTAAAAACGATATCGTTTTAATTAAAAAGTATAAAATTCAAAATAATTCTCTACAATACACACTCGATTACTGATTTTAACACTTAATTATAAAATTAAAATTAAAATATTTTATTATTAATATAATAAATTTTAAAATATTTAAAATTATTAATTAAAATATTGTTAAAATAAAACTGATATACCCAAATATCCATACAACTATGGATATTTATATTTTTTTGCCGATATAAATACGGATAATAGGATAAACTGATAAACAGATATGAATAAAAAATTAAAAGACAGATATTGTAATAATAGAGTAATATTCAGATCCGTTTGCCAACTTGTTTTTAAGAAGTATATTTATAGTAAATATTTCTGAGGAAATTTTTTTATAAGTAATAATTACATAATCCAATTAAACGTTCCGCTTAAAATATTTTGAGAAAAGCTTCAAGCAGAACCAAACAAAATAAAAATATGTTTTCATATGAAGGCTACTTTTGTCTTTTCATCTAATGATATGGACTAATTTTTATTTGCTGATAATACTAGCTACTTTCGTCACAGACTAATATAAACTCAACAAAATCCCTTTCCTCTTCTTCGTTCATATTTTTGAGACAATGACAGCAAAACCCGAAATTCCTTTACAAGCATAGTTTCTCTCTCTGGAAGTTGAATCTGTAAGTTTCACAATACGGAATCGTTCAATTCATAAAAATATAAGTACAAGCTTCCATATTTTAACGGTTTTTGTGTTTGGTTGATATCTCTAGTAGGGTTTCGGGGTTTTATTTTTTATTTTTTTGAGGAGAAAATTTGTGATATTATTTGATTTGGCTTTAAGGTCAGTATGCTTACGTGGAGTTTCTCTCTTTTGACTTGCCATAAGTAACGAATGAAGATTGTAACAGAGGAAAGGTTATTTCTTTGTCAGTGATCTTGAGATGAAATTTAATTGTCATTATTACTTTACTGTAACTGAAACATGGGAAAGTTTAGTGATATTTAAGAAGTTGAAGTTTTGACATGTGCAAAATAGAGTTAAGCAGAACAATCTTACATTTGTGGTGGTAAGGATTGAAAATAACTCCCATTATAAATAACTTCCATTACAGAGTATAAGGCAGTTGTAAGGAGCATAATTGAAAAGTTAAACTGCATGCGTCCTTTTTTTCTCTATTTCAGGTTTATAGAAAGAGAAATGTACTTGTGTTATTCGTCAACAGAACTTTTGAGTATTTGTGGATAGTCATTTCTTATTTAATGAAATGATTTGAGTGGCAATGGTGTATAGCAATGACAAAGTACTCCATTAGGCTTTATTGAAAGGTTCTAATAGTGCTAGCATACTAAATTTAGAGGTATGTTGGATTAAGCTTTCTTATAAACTATATGAACATTAAGAAACAACAATAAATAAAACCGACAATGTGACATGCTAAACTCGAATTGGAATGCGTTTATGGTGCCTCACTGCTTTCCCATTTTACATGACGTTGTTATAACGTTGCACATCAATAATTCCAATGCTTCATTAATAAACTTATACTGTTTGTGTCTTCTCCCTTCTTTTCCCTAGTATATGATGGAAGAAATTCATAATTCCTTTAGTACGTTGGACCTGCCACTATCTTTGTTTTGACCTTCTCTCTCCATATGGTCCTTAGGCACACACATAGACACATGGTATCGCTTTTATGACCCTATGGAGAAGTTACTAGTTCTCTATTATATGATTATAATTCTGCAACTTTCTGCACCTATTTTTCAAATTCTCTTTTTGCATGCCAACAAACCATGGGCTGTGCATTTGTTAGTCAAGGATTTTTTAGTGGAAGGCAAAAATGTCAAAATCTTGCAAGGGCCTTGCTATGGAACTCGTTAAATGTCTCAGCGAATCCGACTGTGTTAAGGTCATCTCATTCTTTACTCATCTTTGTTTTTATGTTGTTATGCTAATATCTGTTCAAGGAGAATTTTTGTTGGGAGTTAATTCAATTGAATGATAAAATTTGCTGCCTTTTTTTATATGAAATTGCCTGTATAGGTGGAGAAACGATCATTTAGGGAATGTGCTGGAGAGAAGAGCCCATGTATACCAAGTGAATGTGTGGGACTAAGGGAAACTTATTTCAATTGCAAGAGAGGCCAGGCATGTTCTTTTTTTCCTTCTTTCCATAAACAGGTTTTCTTTATCTTTCCTCTATGGATAATCTTGTGGTACTTATTTTGATTGCAAGAGAAACCCAGTGTGCTCTCTTTCCCTTTTATCTACTAGTTTGTCTGGCTGTTTATAATCAGTTCGAATCAATCTGTCCTTAATCAGAGTAGAATGACATCTCTTGGTATGTATCTTCCTTCAATGGTGTGATATGTGTCGTAGTCCCTCGATTGGTTTTAAATGCATTCTCGATGTATGTGATGTGTGCTAGATTTTGGGCATACATGGGATAATTGGCTTTCACTTGGTTCTAGAAGCAAAGCTGTAAAATGTTTTTGGTAACACCAACTTTGACTCATATTTTAACTAACTTAGCTTTTATCGCACAGCAGTAGCTGTAGAATAAAAGCCAAAAATAACTGTGTGGCCACAGCATCTCAATACTAAACATCCTCTTCATATTAGTTGTTTAAAGCTTAAATGATATTGCTGAAACCTCAGATGTTAGTTTAGCATTTTGGGTTGAGTGGTAAATAAGATATTAGTTTAGCTTTTTGGGTCGAGTGGTAAATATAAATGGCACAGAGACAGTTTACAAAAGTGATGTTCTGTTCAAATTCCCTTACATAATTTTTTTCAGGTAACATTTTTGTGGCTGTTTTGTTCAATCTTTCTTCTAACTGCTCTTTCCTCTCCACCCCACCCCACCCTCTTGTTTGGTCAGGTTGACATGAGAGCTAGGATCCGTGGAAACAAGGGTTACTGAGAGCAGTTAAGGGATTAAACTGCCTACCAATGAAGAGGTAGAAATTGATTATCATTATTCTGCAGACAAATGATGCACAATAATCAAAAGAGGATTGGAAAAGGGAAAGGCATATAGGCTTATAAGACTTAAAGTTGATGATACTATTCTGCTATGAGCCTATGATGTGATAGACATATGTTTTTCTTTTTTAATTTAATACATCTCTTGCTAGGTGTTAATGAATTTGGCAGCGAGAACATGGTGTACGCTTTGCTTAGACAATTCATCCAAATTGAACTTGTGGTTGAAGTTCCCTTGGGCTTTGTAAAAGAAAAATAAATGTTTGATTGATTTTCAAAATGTAACAAATGAAATCAGGTAAGCATTTATAGCTATGAATGTGTTTGGGCATATGCATATAATAGCTATTTTTAAATTAATTTGTTCAAGAAGAAGCTTGATAGATTCCAATTTCCTCATAAGTCTTGATCATGAATTGTTTCAAAGCGTAAATATGAGAAAATAAGCGAAAACTATTAATTTGTCTATTCCTAAAGCTTCATAAACTTGTATTTTATGTTTGATTTAATAAATATCTTCTAGAAATTTGTTCTCACGTAATTATTTGACATGTAACTGTGCTTGTTTTTGTTCATAGTTTTTAGTTTATCAAAATGTGAAATTATCAATGTTTGTTTGTTCAGTAATTTTGCTCGTTTAACAACTTAGAATTATGACTGTTTAATTTACTTGCATCATTCAGTATAAAAGAAAGAATTGGTATCGAATTGAGTTTTTGTGCCTATGTTGTAATTCGATTCTCTGTGTGCATAACTCATTTCCTTATAAGAATTTAAATTTATGTTTCTATCTATATAATTTAGCCTAATTACCGCATCGTCAAAAGTCATATTATTCTTCATGTCATCTCATGAAGCACAACCACTAGTTTGATAAAAAATAATGATGTTAATAGATCTTGAATCTTTTAATACAGTAGAGCTTTCAATGACTATAATTTGTAAAGGAGTTTGTTAAAATAGGAATTGCCAGGATAGAAGTAGGGTTGTTGACATAGGTCTGTTAGACTTGCAATCAAAAACATTAGATTTGTAAGTTGTAACTCTGTATGGAAATCTTGTTGTATGGTGTATAGTGGTGAAACCTAGGAAAAACATGGTTGAAATAAGGTACTCTGGGAACAGCAAAAGAATAGACCATTAGTATTTGTAGTACTCAACTAACTCATCACTTTTACTTAACCTTTTCATATGGGACTAGACTTATTTGAGGCTATGCAAATAAATGATTACTCTATAAGAGAAAGTCGCCCATACAACGACATTTTTGTGGGGATATTTTGAATTCTCACTTATTCTAATTAATGTTACGAGAGGTTGATTTTAAAGTAAATGGGTACGCAGTAAGGTTTTATTAAATGAGCATATGAATAGCTTGATGGGGAAAATCTCTCATGAGACTTTTTTTTACCGCAATCTGAACTATTCTATCCTTGATGCACACAATTGCATTATCTTTTCACCTTTGGGCCTAGGTGAGTAGAATGATTATCCTCTCAAACAAAGAATGATTCTTCTGTTTGCGTGAGAATGGTGGAAGTGAAATTGTAAAGCACGAAGAAAAAGGGAGAGGTGCCGGGAATGATGTAGACCTTGGCTCCTTGGAGCTTATAATATGGATGTCATGTTCTAAAAGACGGAAGCATGCATACTATGATAGCCATGATTCAAGATTCTTTGAGTTTGCATACTTTAAAATGGCCTATCGTGCGCGGAAATCAAAAATTTTTTTTTCTTTTTTGATGGCAATATCACCTTGTGCATAACTAGATCCTCTTTAAAATCCTTGGTGGATGAGCAAGGTGTCTTTTCAGAGGATATCGTAGTACATAACACATGCATTGAAAATTAAAAAGAGAGCACGAATGGAAATGCGTATGGAAAAAAGCTGTCTTTGTAGTTGAAATAAGAAAACTCTGCTTTTATTGCAGCAAAGTTTTCTTTCGTTTAATTAGAATTGAAATTGAATTTGCATTCAATTTGTGGCTTAGATGACATATAACTGTGGGTCTTGTTGAAAGTAAATTTTGTACTGTTAAAGTTTGGAATCTTGCTTTTATAGCCATTGCTTTTATCCCAAATTCATCACTTGAGAGTGACTTGATTCTGAAGGGCATGCTATGTGTATCGTTTTCAATTATTTCTTTTAAAGAAAAAAAAAATGACCTGATTTTGTAATGAATGAATACTAAATGATTAATTGTTGAAAAATCGTTGTAAGGGGGTAGCTTAGTTGGTCTGGTGAGTAATGCAGCAACAGTCAGCATGTATATATTTTATCATATCATCATATATATCATCGTATATTTCCCAGAGCCTCATCATATTATCTATCAAATTACACAAGTTAAAAGTCTAAACCATTTAGATTCATTTAAATTAACATTTTGTATAAATTGGAGTTTAATTTGACATATATGTTTATAGAATTAGGATTTTTTTAGAAATTTAACTAAAAAATAAAAAACAATTTTATTGAATTTAAAATATTTTTTTAAATTTAATTACAAAATTTAACAAATTCACTTGAAAAATTACTGTAAAAAAATTCTCATTGTTTTTTATTTTAAAAATTATAATTAATAAACACCTTTTCAAATGTTAATCTGCATTTACTTTTTTTCAATATTACATATTATTTTTTGTTTTATTGACATAATTTATAATTTTTTAAGCTGGGAATTATATAAAAAATAATTTTGAGTAAAACAAAATGTATTCATTTTATATTATTTCTTAATTTTGAGATTCATATTAATTAAAAACGGATGTAATATATTTTAATCAATCACAAACTTGATATATGTCATAATGTCAACACAAAACTTAATGGCGTCTAAGTCCATCAATGGATAACTGAATTTTCATTTGGATCCCTATACTTCATATCTTTATTAATATGATCATATCTACATAATTTGTCAATATAAGTGAAATAAATCCTTAATACCATTGAATAAAATATTGAAATAGCGTTTAATTTTAAAGTGAATATGTTTGATATTATTGTACTTATTCTTTTATAAAAATTATAAAATAAATATTGATTTTTAATAAAAACTTAAAATTTAATATTTTATTTTATAGTAGTTAAAATTTAAAAGTTATAATAACTCAACCTTAAACATATTCTCAATATTGTAAAAAAATATTTTTTTGGCAAAAGTTTTTATATTAATTTTAAAGTTTCAATACTTCAAATATTTAATTGAAAATTATATATCTATATCTATGTATAATAATACATTAATGCTTTGTAATCAATCATTTTAATCTTGTATTAATAATTCGGTCATTTGATTAGGGATTATTGACAAATAGACTTATGTGATCTCAAATGGTCCAACTATTTATTAATGTGTAAATATTTAAAAATATACGGACTTAGATATCATTTTACTCCAAAGAAACCGTGGCGGTTCACGCCTGAAAATGTGGGGCCCATGAGAAGCTTGGATGGCGCGTCTATTATCACGTAATCACCCGAATGAAATTAATCAAGCGGTGATTAAGATGGAACAAATGGTGGGAAACAAGATGAGAAGAATAAGAAGACGTTGAGGATTCAAAAAATTCAAAAAAGAAATTTTAAACTCAAAAACTTTCAACGGCTGTATTATATATAAACCATCCAATAGGCTTTCTCGCGCATTTTCGACGTTCTCTCGCCCACTTCAAATAAACCGCGGTCGTCGCTTGCCGCCCTCGGATTCCTAGGAAGCCCTAAATTCATTTTTCTTTTGAGAAAACCCTAAATTTTGGAAATTCATTTAAGCAAAACCCTAGTAAAATTTTTGGTTTTCTCCACTTTCTGTCTCGTGACGTGAGCATCGATAACGATTTCACAAAAGGTACCTGCTAGATATCTTTACATATTTTGCCGCTTGGTTCAATAGAATTTTTGAAGTATGTGTATGTATTTTCAAAGTTTCTGTTTTTTTTCCTGACTTCTTTTGGGTGGAGTTTTTGATCAATTGATTGTTTTAGTTTATTTAATTAAAGCGATGTTTTTCTATCAAGTGGGTGATTCAGCTCATTGGTGTTCCAATTTTCTGTGAATTAGTTGGTACTTTGAAGATTTAATCTCCAATTTGTTCGTTTGTTTGTTTGTATTCTCAAGTTAATCTAGTACGCTTTTGCTTGTAAACGATTTAATACATAACGTCAGGAGTAACTAATTATATGTTTATGTAATTTTAATATTAGTTGGACCTTGGAAATTTTGATGATAGAGTGATTGACTAATTTGGCTTTACTGTCTTCTTTTTGAAATTCTGTACTTAAATTTTGTAATGTAGTGAATCTGTTTCTTTCTTGTTTCAATTTTGTTTAGAAGTGATGAACTTGAACTCAGTGAATGGAGAAATGGAAGTCGAAAGGAGTGATGATCTTAAGAAGCCTTTATTACAGCATACAAATGGTGTTGTGATTGATATTCCGCAGCAGATTATTGACAAAGGTAAGAAAACGCGGACATTAAAGTTCAAAATAAGGGAGATTAAATGTGCATCATGTGCTACATCTATTGAATCTGTGCTGGCTAACCTTAATGGAGTTGAGAGTGCTGTGGTGTCAGCCCTTGAAGGCCAAGCTGCAGTTAGATATGTTCCTGAGCTTGTCGCAGTAAGTGGTCTTCATTAACTCCCTTCTTTCTCTCCTGCAACCAAGTAGAACAAAATAATTTTCTTTATCCACTTTCACTGCCCAACAAAACAAATAAAACATAAATGGAGTTCCAGATCCAAATGTAAAAGTAGACAGGTTGATATATTTTCTCAAAACAGAATCAAGCTCATGACCTTTTAATCTGCATTCACAGAACAGGATAAAATGATAACAGTATGAAATATTATAAAACCTATGCAGATGCATGTGCATATGTCTGCATCCGGAAAATAAGCTTATGGGAAATGTTAAAAAGTAAATTTTTTGCCCTCTAAACTCTGGTTTGCTAAATTATGTTGCAGTGAAGCTTATTTTTTATAACTTCAATCTTTTATGAT
>JAWDEX010000007.1:2321971-2340689 GCA_035221805.1 Trichilia hirta | reverse complement strand
ATGTATATTATATATAATTGTATCACATTATTATCAAGTATAATATCATATTTATTAGATAAATATGACATTAAAATAATTAAAAAAGAAATAAAAAATATAAAATGACAGATATTTTTTATTTTAATTAATTTTTAAATAAAAAATATTAATTTTTCATATCTCTGTAAAAGGGATTTCGTCTAAGGCTTAGAAGAAGTAAAAAGGATGGTGTTTCGTCTAAGGCTTAGAAGAAGTAAAAAAGATGGTGTCAAGTGGAGAGAGCTTATACTTTTGAGCTTGTTCTTCATAAAAAAAAAAAGCATTCATCAAGTCTTCCAAAAATTATAAGGTAATTTGTTATTATTTTTATTAAATTTCATAAAATTAGCCTAAAAATTTTATGTCAAAAACTTACATTTTAAGCATGATTTAGACCATAAAACCTTCAACAACTACACCAACGTACTCTTGTTTAAAACTGTTATGTTAATGAAAAAATAAATAAAATAATATAATGTCCCTTTGATTGTAAAAATTGAGCTCATTTCTCTCTCTCTCTCTCTTTATATATATAAGAAAGGTAAATGGGAACATATATTGTTAGAGATTTAATTTAATTTTGTTAATATAATATTTATAAATATAAAAAGAATTTTGCTAATATAATGCTTATAAATATAAAAAGAATTTTAAAACTAGTAAGCAAAATAATTACACAATCGAATTCATATTTCTTTTATCATTAGCAAATTTATAAAATCAAGAACACAAAATTTGTACTAATTTTCTTAATTTATATAACGAAAACGTGATATTAGGCTATTAGCATACAAACTATTTTAAAGAGGCCAAAATGTAAATAAAAAAATTTTTAGGGACCAAAGCATAAAATTTATAATTATATATGAAAAATTTCTTGGGCCGAGAGCACACCCTCCCCTTTATATAAAATATTTAATATTTCTATGAGGATAAAAATATTAATAAAAAAATTGTAAAAATTTATAAAAATCCATCTGCTATAATATTTTCATTCTTTTAACCATTTATCGAATAATAAAAAATATTAAAAAAATAACTTCGGGGGAGATTTTCTATATAACATAAAAAATTAGGTATCTAAATATTATTATATCTTCCGTAAATGTATTATTGAAGATGGAAAATGCCAGGTGCGTGAAGCCCGAGGTGTGTATGACTCATGAGCCATGACCTACTATTTTCATTCGTTTCGTGTAAAACTATGTCCCCCGTAGTTTCAAAAATTTTCTGTCAACGACCAACAACATCTCGACACGTATCTTATCTCCCACTTATCTGCCCGCCTTTTCGTGTTTCTTGCTCTCTGCTCTTTCTCTGACTTGCATCTCCATTCCTTGATCAACCAAAGGTAAGCTCGATGCAACACTTCCTTACTTTTTCTGTTGCCTACTGTGGATAACCGGAAGGAAATTTTGGATCAAGTTCAATCCTTTAATTTGATCACAAGGGTGTTTTTATTTTTGTCAATTATGTATATACATATGTGCATTTTCTGTCAGGGAATTATAAGTTTTAGTCGATAGGTAGAGTTACGGTAAGAGAGGATGTACGGAATTTTGATAAGTTAATTTTATCTATATTGGGATTTCAGTTTTCTATTTGTCCTTTCGTTTGGTTACTGAGAAAACGGTAGGAAAATGAAGAAACATGGAATTTTTGGGTTTATGGTTTCTGACTGTTTTCTGTCTGATTATGGAAGGATGAAAATTCTGAGTTTTTATCCGTAGCTGTTTAATATGTAAAAATGGAAAGTTCAGTTTAGGTTACTCAACTGGGCGTTTCAGGTATATCAGTTGGGCTTTACTTAAATGGATTTTTTTTTTTTTTTTTTTTGTTTATAATTGGAATGATTAGAAGTTAAATTTTTTTGGGTCTTTTTGTTTGTCTTTTTTTTTTTTTGTAAAAAATATATTTTTTTTTTTGTGATTTTGGAATTTGGTGTCCTTTGGAATGGATAATTCGGGTGTGGGAGGTAGGTTCTTGTCAAATGTGGGGTTATTAGGCCTTGAATCAGCAGTTCCTAGACACCAACAAAATCAATTGACTCATCTGCCCCTAACCCATCAGCATCAGATGAATATGATGCATGGTCTCGATCTCGAAAATGATCAACACCCTATTTGGCTGATGGAAGTGAAAGGGTTGGGCATGAAAGCTTTTGCGATCGGTAAAGGGAGAGCTGTTAGTCCCCTCAATGCCCCTGATAATGACTATATGAGTGAAGAAGATGAGCCTAGTTTTACAGAAGACGGGAATGGCGAAAACTCAAATGGGAGTAAGGATAAAAGGGGATCTATGTGGCAGCGAATGAAATGGACAGATAATGTGGTTAGCCTTCTTATAGCAGTGGTTGCTTGCGTTGGTGATGATGGTATGCTCGATGGTGCAGAGGGACTTAAGAGGAAATCTGGGATTTTACAAAAGAAGGGCAAGTGGAAAACAGTTTCGAAGATAATGATTAGTAAGGGTTGTCAAGTTTCACCACAGCAGTGTGAGGATAAGTTTAACGACCTGAATAAGAGGTACAAGAGATTGAATGATATTCTTGGCCGGGGAGTTACTTGTCAAGTGGTGGAGAATCCTGCCCTTATGGACTCAATGCAACAACTCTCAGCTAAGGCAAAGGACGATGTGAGAAAAATTTTGAGTTCAAAACACCTGTTCTATAAAGAAATGTTTGCTTATCATAGTGGGAAAAAGATACCGAACTGCCATGACATTGATCTAGAAGGTTATTCTTTACCTTCTGGGAGAGGCTCAAAAAATAACAATGAGTCAGAGGAGGAAGAAGCTGAAACGAACAATGACACTGAGGACGATGAATCAGATAACGAAGATGATCATAATGACGATGGGGATGGGGAGAGGATGGTTGAACTTGGTGAGGGGAAGAAGGAGAGTAAAGAAGATGGCCATTTCTGGTCACAATCTTCTGGGAGGGATAGCTTTGAGATTGAAATGTCTAGGATTTTTCAAGATCCTTTGAAGTCTTCCTGGGAGAGAAGAGAGTGGATTAAGAAACAAAAGTTGCTACTTCAAGATCAAAGAGTCAACATTCAGGCTCAAGCTTTTGAGCTTGAGAAACAACATTTAAAGTGGCTGAGATATTGCAGCAAGAAAGACCGTGAACTAGAGAGGTTGAGGCTGGAGAATGAGGGAATAAGATTAGAGAACGAACAAATGACTTTGCTCCTGAGACAGAAAGAATTCGAGATAGATGTCAGGAGCGCAGAAGCCTCCTTGGAACCCAATTCTCTTGGAAACAGGGTAAAAGGTAGAGATCACATCGATTTGGGCAGGCATCAATAGGTCCTCTCGAAGGTCTGTTGGTTCGTAGCAGACATCATGTGTGAAAAATCTGACTATGATTCTGCATTCAACCTTTTTACTGCTTAGGCACACTAACCTTGTAAGACATTTGTATTGCTTTAGATTAACATGCACTATACTTGAAACTGTTGAGCTTTCGATGTAAAGTAGACGAGTTAGGGCATTAGCCTTCTCCCCTGTATTTCTCTAATTTCCAGTTCTCTAATTTCCAGATCATGCAATGAAGAACTCTCATGTTCCTTGATGTTTTAAAAGAATTTGAATTTAGTTTTGATGAATATGTCTGAGACCCTAGATTTTTTTAGGCCTATTTAATAGCAATTTCTACTTTCTTTTAGGAGCATCATGTCTTGAAAGTGTCCTACTACCAAGCTACAAGGGTGGTTGGCGAGATGGTATTTATTGTTAAGCACACATTTTAGGCTAAATTTTATGATATTTAATATTTTATTCATAACCTCAAGAGCTGTACCATGGTGGTTAACAGCATTCTACCTTGATCGCTAGGGATTGAACTGAGAGGTGAGGGTTGAGTTCAATAGTAAAAAAAATTACTCTTTTGAAAAATCAACCATTAAAAAATTGAGGGTTGGCTGTATGCACAAGTGGGTTGATTTTTATTTTTTTTTTGTCAATTCTCTTTTGAGTTATTATCTACTTTTGAACTGCCGGTAATTTCATAAGGGAAATAATAAAGGTAGAAAAATTGAAAATGGGTGGCAGAATTTCTTAGATACAAGTATAATGGACCAATTGCCCATCAAAAATTATAGAAATTTCTAAGTCCAAGAAAACATAGATGTTTCCATTCTTAATCTAGAAGGTCTACCAAATACTTTTCCTACAATTCAATTCATACCAAATCTCTATCACCATTCCTCATTAACACACTTTTTCAACAATAACAAACACAAATTAAATTGAGGAAATTATTTTTAAATCCATACCCTCCAATAAATGTGATATTTAAAAATGATGTGAATTTGGATAATAAATAGCTTTTAAAATAATTCAAAAAATAACTATTTGCTAGAAATGATCAAAATAGTTTTTATTATTTTGGAGATATATCTTTTATTTTCTTTTTTAAAAACATAAGTTTAATATAAAATATTATAAAATAATATTTTTTTTATAAACGCTGCTTTATTTACGGAGTGAAATACTTTTCGCTCTTGAAAATTCCTCCTATTGTTTGTATAAACTCCATGCAAAACATTGAAGAGGAACTATTCTTTCTGTTCTGTCTCTCTTATTTCTCTAAGGACAAATCAAAACTTTCTCTTCAGTTCTCAACCTTTCGAATTTCTGGATCGGAGTCCAAAAGGGTATTTTTCTGACTCTATATTTAGATCATTGCAGCGGTCTTCTTGTGATTAGTGTTTTACGTAAAAACTGTTTTTGGTGTTGCGCTTGTTTCGGGTTTTTCGTTGCATTATTCAACATTTCTTTTGTTTTATTATAAACCCGTTCTCAAGTTCTCTCTTTGATCTCTCTATTTCTCTGTTATTTTGTTTCTTTACATCTCTTTTAATCCTTCTATTGGTTCTTTTCTCTGGTTAGTTTGATTCATATATTTGTATTTACAATGAGTTCATTTATTATGCGCTTATGTATTAGATGAAATAATATCGAATTTTGTGTTATAAAATAATGGTTTGTTATTTATAATTCAATTTGTGAATATCGTCCCATTTTCAAATATAATATATATATAGTTTATGTAATTTGCTGATTCTTTATACTGATATAATTTTTCAGTGATAGCCCTGTAGCCTTTTACAGAGTTTGAAGATAAATATTTTTATTTGGTATTTCAAGTCGTTGAGTTCAGTAGTCCATTATAACTGATAATTAAAATTCAGATTAATTATCTGACTTTTGGAAGCAATATTCCTGGGTCTTGATTCAACCCAATGCATTCTTGGTTGCTTTAAAGAAGATATATACATTATTAGCAGATGCTTTTACAGTGTCCAGCTTTTACATACTAATGTTGTTTCATTGAACAAATACTTTCTATATTGGTTATTGACCTGTCCTTGTAATTGTAGATTGATTCTTGTTCGAGGAAGAAAAGGGAATTCTAGGAAATTAATCTAATTGCTAATACTAAAAGTGAATCTCTCAACAATTTTCATTTTTCCGTGTCAAGGTTTATATTTCTGAGAAGTAATGGCTGAGAGACATCAACAACCCAGTGTTATGCAAAAGGTAACAGGACAAATCTATCTAAGTTCCACCCTTTTTCATGATGTTCGTAATCGCCACCATGGAAGTTTCCAAAATTCAAGGCATTTTGCAAGTGGAAACTCTTCCAATGCAACATTATTTCAGTATCCCTCCATAAAAACTTGCCGCACTACCACTGATCTATCACTGGTTCCTTCAACTCCTTCACCTGTTTTTGTACAAGCACCAAAAGAGAAGGGCATTGCTGGTTTTGTCACTGATTTTATGATGGGTGGAGTTTCTGCAGCAGTTTCCAAAACTGCTGCTGCTCCAATTGAACGTGTAAAGCTCTTGATCCAAAACCAGGATGAAATGATCAAGGCTGGTCGCCTCTCTGAACCGTACAAAGGAATTGGTGATTGTTTTGCCCGTACCATTAAGGATGAAGGATTAATGTCGTTGTGGAGAGGAAACACAGCTAACGTCATCCGTTATTTCCCCACCCAGGTTTGTCATTTTGTGTCCGTTTTCATCTTTAAGCTTTGATTCAATCTCTACTCAGAATTTTATCTTCAAGTTTTGGTTCAATCTGTACGCCTATCTTATTAGCACATGATTAGCATTTAAAATTTTGGTTCTATCTATACTTAGGTTTGTATTTTCCAGGTTTGTCTCTTGTGTTTATATCTTTAAGTTTTGGCTCAATCTGAACTCTGGTTTGAATCTTCAAGTTGTAGTGTTTTGATTCCATCTATGCGCTTATCTTATTAGGTTGTGTTTGGCATTTTAAGTTATGGTTCAATCTGTACTCTGGTTTGTATCTTCAAGTTTTGGTTCAATCTGTGCACTATATAGGCTGATTACTTCAGGCTTCAAACTTGAATTCATGCATTTGCATCTTCAAATATGCATTCAATCTGCGTGCTTATCTTATGAGCTTATGATTGATTATGTGTTCAGGCTTTAAACTTTGCATTCAAGGATTACTTCAAGAGTTTGTTCAACTTCAAGAAGGATCGTGATGGTTACTGGAAATGGTTTGCTGGTAACTTGGGATCCGGGGGTGCTGCTGGTGCGTCGTCCTTGTTTTTTGTCTACTCCTTGGATTATGCACGAACTCGTCTTGCAAATGATGCCAAGGCTGCAAAAAAAGGAGGAGGAGGAAGGCAATTCAATGGCTTGATTGATGTCTACACGAAAACTTTGAAATCAGATGGTATTGCAGGACTTTACCGCGGATTCAACATTTCCTGCGTTGGCATTATAGTGTATCGGGGTCTCTACTTTGGCATGTATGATTCCTTAAAGCCAGTACTCCTGGTAGGAAATTTGCAGGTTAGTAGATCAAGATTCCATCTTTCTTTTTTTTCTTTTTATTTCCATCAAGAATGTATCAATTGCCGAGCTTATTTAACTTTTGTCAATGTGTGATGAATATTCAGGATAGCTTCTTTGCTAGTTTTGCTCTTGGATGGGTAATCACCAATGGTGCTGGCCTCGCCTCGTATCCTATTGACACCATTCGTAGAAGAATGATGATGACGTCTGGGGAAGCAGTCAAATACAAGAGTTCACTTGACGCATTCAATCAGATTCTTAAGAATGAAGGTGCTAAATCTCTCTTCAAGGGTGCCGGAGCAAACATCCTTCGCGCAGTCGCTGGTGCTGGTGTGCTTGCAGGCTATGACAAACTCCAGATGCTCGTCTTTGGAAAGAAGTATGGTTCTGGTGGAGCCTAATAAGGCCATAGATATTGGTGAAAATCTTGAGTCGAATGACTTTGGATAATTTTATTTAAGATAATCCGTTAAAGAGGATTCGTATCCTAGACATTGTTTTTTATTTTTCAATTATTTTTTTTTTATAATTTTGATGATTGTAATCTCAACTCGTAATTTTTGAATTAATTAAATATGATACAATGATATTTATCTTCTCCCTTTTCATTAAGTATTTAAAACTTCTCTTAAATTAAGTCGCAACGATTATTTGATAAAAATTTAATAAATTAAATAAATATAAATTTAAAAAAATTAATACGAATAATAATTAAATTATATTTTTATTATATGATTAATAATGTGTTTGAATTTAATAATTAAGAGTATAATAATTTTAATAATTAATTTATATTTAAATAAATAATTAATTAAATAGAAAAAATTTATATTTATTAATTAAATAAATTAAATAAAATTAATAACTTAATTATATATTTAATAAATTAATAATTACTTTGTATTATAATATTTATTTAATAAAAAAATAATACGACTAATAAATAAAGAAATTATATTTTAAATTGAGAGTTATTAACATAATTTATAAATAAATTTAATTTAAATAAAAAAAATATCCTATAAATTTATTAACACGAGGTGAATATAACACCGATATCTTGTGTGTCCACTCTGTGGTAGAGCCACTGTTATTAACATTAATAAGATAAATAGCATCTTTGGATAACTAATACTCATGTTTTAGAAATATCATTTGAAACACAGCGCATATTAATTTACAATATGCTCTAGCGCGGGAAGGGATAATTTCTCGTCTCATCTGACTGAGTTGGAATTTGCTTCAAGGTATAGAACTTTTTAGTTTAAGACACTTGCGTTTTCTTCTTTTTCCGTAATCTAATAAACATTGTTCATGCAGTCAATTTTAATTATGGACGTTTGATTGCAAACCATCTCTTACACCCTTTTCATTCCTTTCTTAACACTCGGTCTCTTTCTCCTTGTAAAGAAAACCCCGCAAGTTGGAAAATAATGCATGGTTTTGTTCTTCAAAACCCATTTCTTTCTTTGCTCGAAAAATGCAAATCTTTATCTCAATTGAAGCAAATTCAAACGCAAATTACCATCAAAGGATTGATTTCAGATGAGTTTGTTTTAAGTCGCCTTATTGCATTTTGTGCAATATCAAAGTCAAAGAATCTTAGATATTGTACCAAGCTTTTGTTCAGTGCACAAAACCCAAATGAATTTTCTTGGCATGTAGCAATTAGAGGGTATTCAGAAAGTGAAAAGATTGGAGAAGCTGTTGTGTTGTATAAGCAGATGTTGAGAAATGGTGGGTCTAGGCCTAATAATTATATTTACCCTGTTTTGCTCAAAGCTTGTGCTAGATTAGGATCAAAATTTTTAGGTTACGAAATTCTTGGGCATGTTTTGGAACTGGGTTTTGATGCAGATATGTACGTACATAATGCAGTAATTCAAATGTTGGTTTCTTGCAGAGAATTGCGGTTGGCATATAAGGTGTTTGATGAGGGTTGCGTGAGAAATTTGGTTTCTTGGAATTCCTTGATTAATGGGTATGTTAGGAACGGGTTTTCACGTGAAGCTATAAGGCTTTATAGAGAAATGAAATCGGAGAGAGTTGAGCCAGACGAGGTGACATTGATTGGGGTGATATCGGCATGTGCTCAACTAGAGGATTTGAAGCTTGGGAGAGAGTTTCATCAGTATATCGAGGAAAGTGAATTGACTTTGACTGTTCCACTTGAAAATGTGCTTATGGATATGTATGTGAAGTGTGGGAAACTGGAGGCAGCTGAAGAAATATTTGATAGCATGAAAAACAAAACAGTTGTTTCTTATACTACAATGATTGCAGGATATGCCAAATTTGGGCTTTTGGGTATGGCTAGGAAGATTTTTGATGGCTTGGCGGAGAAGAATGTCGTGTCATGGAATGCAATGATAGGAGGTTATATTCAAGCTAAGCTTAGCAAGGAGGCTTTGGCCATGTTTCATGAAATGCAAGCTAGTAATGTTAAGCCTGATCTGGTGACAATGATTCATTGCCTATCTGCTTGCTCACAACTTGGAGCCCTTGATATTGGAATATGGATTCACCATTTTATTGGAAAACAAAATCTTTATTTGAATGTTGCGTTAGGAACTGCATTGGTTGACATGTATGCCAAGTGTGGGAATATCAGAAAGGCTCTCCAGGTTTTTCATGAGATGCCAGGCAGAAATTCTTTGACCTATACATCGATAATAGGAGGTTTAGCTCTTCATGGGAATGCACTTGATGCTATATCTTACTTCTCAGAGATGATTGGTGTCGGGTTGATGCCAGATGAGATCACTTTTCTTGGCGTTTTATCAGCTTGTTGTCATGGAGGTTTGGTTGATGAGGGTCGCAAATATTTTTCCCAAATGAAATCCATGTTTGGTCTTTCTCCACAGCGTAAACACTACTCTTGCATGGTGGATCTTCTAGGTAGGTCTGGTCTATTAGAAGAGGCTGAACAACTTATCCGAAGCATGCCAATAGAAGCAGATGCTGCTGTGTGGGGGGCACTGTTTTCTGCTTGTCGAATGCATGGAAATGTTTCAATTGGACAAAGATCTGCTATGAATCTTCTTGATTTGGATCCTCATGATGGTGGAATTTATGTATTGCTTGCTAATATGTACAGGGATGCAAATATGTGGGAAGAGGCTTGGAAAATAAGGAAGGTGATGGCTGAGAGAGGTGTGGAGAAGACTCCTGGTTGTAGCTTAGTTGAGATCAATGGTATAGTGTATGAATTTATTGTTAGAGACAAATCCCACCCAGAATTTGAACATATTTACGACTGCTTACTTCAGCTAAAAACACAGTCGGAGTTTGCTGAATATATCTCTCATCTCTCCACCTATGAGGATAAGCTTCTCCTGGGCTAGATCAGGTACTTTCTAAGCAATATTAAAAAGTACATTGCAGATCTGATTTTGCATTTTTCTTTCGATGTATTGAGTTTTCACTGATATCTTGATTTTTTCAGGCATTTAGTATTGACGTATAGGTATATATTAATTTACCAGATATCTTAAAAGATGGTTATGATTTCTGGGAATGACCCAGAATTGGTTTTCTGTGTACCTTGTCAGTGTAAATATAGATTTTATTATTTGTTAATGAACAATATTATTTGATTATATTGTATTTTGATTGTATTAAAATCAACTCAAAAAGAAGTATTGGATACTAATTCAAAGGACTTAGTGTTTTTTTTGAAAAGAAATGAACTAGTTAAATGTTTCTTAATATTTTATTAGTATATTTTAATTAATAATTAGTATAATTATTGATCTATAATATTATATCTATAAACAGTTAGATGATATACATTATTGAACTAATGATATTAATCATAATAATTTTACATAGAACTCGAAGACTCCAACCTAACATTGTTTCTGGTTGTTACAAATATTTTATTTTATTTGAATATTTAATTAAATATTTTATTTTATTCTGTTTATTTATATTCGCTATTTATCATACAAAATATACTATTTTTATTGTATTATTTATTATTAGTAATATAATAGTTGTATTCATGATTATCTTTTATTTATATTTTAAATTAACTAGGTATACTATATTAAATAGTGCCGACGTAAACAAAGCCTTCAATTGCGTTTACTCGCCTTACAGCCTTAGGGTTTCTAGTACATAAAATGATTTAATTTCTTCCTTCGGTCACAAAACCCCCGAAGAAAATGATTCCCAGAATTTCGCTTCGTACTTCGTCCTGTTCTTCGAGAACAGGTTTAAACCATGACCAACCTTTTTCATTCACTCACTCACGGTCTTCAGCAAATCCAAGTTCTGGAATTGAACTCGCATCTTTGTTTAAAGAACCGCTGATCCGTAGTTGAAAAATTGCTCAAAGAAAACTGTAAATCAGGTAGCTTTATTTTGGATGAAATCCTTATCTTATCCAATCATTTGATTCCTCTGAAACCGATTTCATGAATCTCACCATCACTGTTTTGTTTTCTGCACTTGTTAAGAAAAAAGCATTATGATACTTTTGTTTTACTTAATGAGTGACTGAATTCACTGGGTTGGTGTTTGATTTTATTTTCGTGAATATTTTGCTTAATTGCTGTTGCAATATGAGGAGGGTTTTTGACGGCTTTGTGGTTTTGGGGAGGATTTTTTTGGAGGGTTTTTAGTCTGAATGTGTGACTTTCGTTGCTTTAAATATATATATATATATATATATATATTTTTTTTTAATGAAAGATACGATTTTGGAAGCGATGAAGCTGTTTGCGAAACTGGTTGCATTTGGCTGTAAGCCTATGGGGTTTTGATTAATGGATACACTTCCTGCTCTTAAGTTGCACGAAGAAATGGTTAATGGAAATTATTTTTGTATTATTTGCAAGCATAGGGTTTTGCTTATACTATTATCATCAAAGGTCTTTGTAAAGCTGGATTGTGGATATGGCAAGAGAATTATTTTGGATTTGAAAAGTAGTGGAATTATTGCAGATGCCCATTTTTTGTTTTGTTGGTGATTGGTATTAAGCGAAAGGATTTTTTATTGAGATGTTAAATCAAGGGGTGGTGACATTTAATGTGATGATAGATGAACTTTGCAAGAAAGTGGTGACATTTAATCTGACGATCGATGAACATTGCAATAAAGGGAAGATAGATAAAGCAAATGTATTGTTTGAAATGATGATACAAAGAAGTGTGATCCAGCTACAATGTTTTTTCTTGGCAGGTAGAATTCATGATGCCAAGAAGCTTTTATCTCAATTAACAGGGTTGTAGACCTAATGATTATATCTACAATATTTTGAACAATGGCCATTATTTGAGGCGGGAAGTGGGGGAAGTAGAGGAAATTATGATTTTATACAAAGAAACGCTATCAAAAGATTATTTCAACAATTTTTATGTATTACAACTTGTTAGCAAGCTTTCGACGGGTAAGTAAAATGGTAGATGCACAAAAGCTGTTGGATGACATGAAACTTAATAAATTGTATCTGATGTATTGACATAATCTATTTTTAGAGTAAGAATGGTTATCTCCCCAAGACATTGGAATTACTTTTGCATTTAGAGAACTGTAAGTGTAAGCTGATCCTTGAAATCTTTAGCTGCCTTATTGATGGATTGTGTAAAGTATGGAGCTTTGGAAACTTCTTGGGATTTATTGCACAACTGCACTGCCAGATGTGGTGGTTGTAGCAGTATGACCAATGGGCTCTGTAAAGGACAGCTAGAAAAGGCAATGATATGTTTCTAGATTTGGATAGAAAGGGTGTTGCTCCAGCTGGTTTTGTGTTAATACGCTTTTGCATTATTTCTTGGAAAATAACAAGACAAACAGTAGTTGAGTTTCTTAACAATATTGCAGAGAGAAATTTGACGCTGGATTCTTGCACATTTTCCTCAGTCATAAGGTACTCACGAAGGCTGGAAAATAGTGATTTAGTATTCTGTTTCTTAGCAAGTCAGGTTTTTTGACCTTACAAGAGGTAAAGGCATGCTGGGGTGAGATATGAAAGCAACTCACTTGGGGAACGGACAGCCTTTTGAGAAAGCAGTTAGTTGGTTAGCAGGAGGTATGCTTCCATGAATGCCGATGTCCCTCCCTACCTAAGTGTGTGTTTTATCTACTTTGTTTTTAATAGATAAAATTCCTTGATCTTTTGAGATTTAAAAAAAAAAAAAGAAGGAAAATGGAAAAATGTAGATCCACACGCATGCATAAAAAACTTTTATATTTGTTGTCTTACTCAATTTGTGAAATGTTTTTACTGGTTTTGAAATTCAGGGACTGAAATTCTGACTTATTAGCTTATCATGTGAAGCTGTTGTACTCCTTTTGAGCTTGAATTATTCATTAGACATCAATTTATGCCAATTATTTCCAATTCGAAATTTGAAACTTTACATCTTAATCATTATGCTTCGATTTATATGAAAGTTGAAGTTTGTGTGTTAATAACTCATAAATATGAGATTATATATATTTTAAATTTGTCCTAAATCCCCGTTTGTTTACAGACCTTTGGTCTTAGGCTGTTACAGTCACGGGGGGAGACGAAAATTACATATTATGCTACGGATATGATGCTCTTAGGAATATCAAGAAATAAAGTTTGATAAAATTGCTATTGGAATCCGAGTTTGTATGAGATGATTATTTAGCAAAAACTTTTAACATGTGATTATGCGTATGATTTGTGGGTATGAAAATTAGGGTCCATCACCGTTTGTCCTAGTTGCTATTGATATCGAGCTTTTTATTATAATTTTATTTTCATGGAGGTTACCTTTAGTACCATTGATTTTCTCTACTTTAGAAACAAAATTTTTAAAAATATGTGATAATCACTAATTTTTAATTGGATTTACTTCTTTTGTTTTTTTTTACTAATAAAATTTTAAACTCTTATGTCTAACAGTATGGCCTTTAAAGTTATCACTTCAATTGCAAATATACATTTAATTAAAAATTAAGGATTGATTAGAAATAATAAGTGGATGTTAGAACTATTTTCTGTTTCTTTGAAGCTTTTATTGTTATTCATGATTCCGTCAATTAAAAATTTAAACTATTGAGCTTGAATGATTATAAATTAATCTTGTAAATTATTGTCACGATAGATCCTGACCCAAAATGTGATCGAACGGAAAACGGAAGAAGGCATTTTTAGTTGCACGAAAAAAATACAAACTAAAGTGTGCGTCTTCTGAAAAAGAAAAAGATGTTGGCGACTTGTAAAGTGCTGAACGGTAGTCCCAGTAGGGCTATCACAAAACAATGTGATGGCAATTTGACGAACGTTTAAAGACAAAAAGCGAAAGGAAATGAAATTTGGGTTTGGGATAAAAAGAAGGTAATAATTCTTCCTTGCTTGCACGCAACGTTTTTGTTTCCATTTGATTCTTCTTCTTCTTCATCATCCATCATCATTCGTTTCCATTATCCATGCCGGTTCTTGCTTGCTTGCTTGGCCTCACATAGCTGACAGCTTTTGGGCTTTAATTTATTCTTACCGCGGACCAAAAATCACTCAAAGGAGTGGTGATTGCCATTGGTATAGGTGGAAAGAAAATTATATATGGGCAAAAGGAGGCAAAAAACAAACCTTATTTTTATATATATTTCTATTTTTTACGTGGGTTTGCTTTCTGGTGCTCATTTTTTCAATGGGTTGTTTTGGATGTTTATGGAAATTTGTCTTTTAAAAATAGTTCATGCAAAGAATAATAGAAATTATTGGGGTTATGTTTGCTCCCTTTGTGGTTAATTAGTCATCATTTATTCTAAAATAGGTGTTAATTAATTTAATTAATAAATTATTTTGAGATGATCCAAGAAATCCAGAGTTTAAAAACCTCACAGTGAATATTATAAATTTTAATTATTATTTAAAAGCTAGTATGTATTTAGATTTTGTTTATGGTGGTTGTATTTTAAAAATAAAATTAAAAATATTTGACAAACTAATTTTTAGTAAAATTTATTATTTTTGTTTATTGATATTTGGTATCGAATATTTTTATCACAAAATAATTATGACTTTAAGTTACAAAAAATCGGCTTTAAAACATGTTTTAATAGCTACTCATTTAATTACTAGGAAAAAATTAATAATTCTATTTATAATCAAAATTGCATTATTTTTTAATTTATAATTTAAATTTCTTATTTCTAACTCTAAATTGTACCATATTATTCATTATAAAAAACAATATATAAAAGTTGTACAGAAACATCTATTATTGATCTCAAAAAGACATTGTCACATGTGATATGATTGATTACAACAATAATCAGTTGTCCACATTGTGGCACACAAAATCTTTTGCTTTTGGGAAAATCCCCAATTTCATCCCATGAGTATTGATTCCAAAGCATACCTCTAAGAAAACTTAATATATTTGTATGTCATTTAGCATAAAATAAGATTGCAAAAGCCAACAAAGCAAAAAAAAAAAAAAGAAAAAAAGTTTCTTTTCATTTAATTTTTCCTCTTTAATAAATATTTTATAATTTTTTTGGGGGTCCGTTGATTCCAATCCAAACCAAACGCAACTGCCAACTTCCTTTTGAAGAATTTGGTGTATCTCCTTTTGCCAATAAATCAAAATGATCCACCGTGGCAGTTTCTTATCACACCCCCAACCCCCACGATTTTATATTTTAAATTAAAATATTTCAATTTAATAAAAAATTTTGTTAACTTGTGTTTTTAGAGTATTTATTAAAATCTTTATATTTATTATTTAAAATAATTTTAGCATTTTATATAATAATTAATCATAAATTTTTATATATTAAAAATAATAACCTAAAAATTTTGATAATATAAAAATTTTAATAATTACCTAGAGACACTCGTTCTTCAATAAATTACAGTTTTAATTAGGTTAAGAGTGCAATATTTGATGAAAATTTATTGAAAAAATTAATTGTAAGCAAATGAAATTTATCATAATATGTAAATAAATAAATAAATAAATAAAGGTTCCACGGGTAACTAATTAGAGCTACTAGATTGATTCCGTCAACTAAAATCCACTCAAATAGTTCACTCCTGGTACACTTGTCAACACGAAATTGGAAGTTGCTCCCACATTTTCCAAGACAGGCAAACTTCATCTACTTGGATTATTTTGATGTTTTTGCCATTTATCATTAATTTTAAAAAAAAAAAAATTCTTGGAATTAGAATCATTTCACTCGAATATTCTTTTCTTATGAATTATTTTAAATTGTTGTCATTTTTCCTATTTGCCTTAAAAATGGAAGAAATTGCTTAGGAATATATTGGACGATTTTACCTCCATTTTAACGCAATAAACATTGTTGCAAATTAAGGTATTTGAGACTAAGATTAGGGATCGTAATGATATTATCCTGGTGGTAAATTATATTAGCTATAGCGCGAGACAAGGAATCATTTCCCATCTAATGGAGTTCGCGTGTCCCTGAAAACAACTGCGTAAAGCTCCTCTCTCACATTGACAGAGAGAAAAAATAAAAAAGTAAAAACAAAAGCCAAGAAGAAGAAGAAGAAGGAGGAGAAGCCATTCCCTTCTAAAGGCCATGCGATGAGAGAACTCTTTAAAAGAGATCAATGTCGGTTCTTTCTATTTAATTTTTCAAAGAATCTTTCTTTTTTTCCTTTTTTTTTTTTTAAATTAATTTTTAATTAATTTGTTTTTGTTTTGTTAAATATTTATATGTGCTGATAATGTTGTTTATATCGCTCTCTTGATCAACTGATCCATTCATTTCCTCTCTTTTCTTCACATTTTCTCGAGAAAATTTCTTTTTCAACGAAAACGAGATTTTCTCGGCGTGAATTTTAATTGTTTTGAATCTGATTGCTTATGGAGTTTGAATTTGTGTAATGAGGTACTTGAACTGTTTGTTTCTGCTTTGTTTCACGAGAAAACGTGAGATTAGAAGATCTCTTCTTGTTTTGGATGATGAGATAAAGGAAAATGAAAAGTCGAGTTAAGTAAGCTTACTTGAATTGTATTGTGTTTGTTTTGAGCTTTTTTTGTTTTCTGCTTTTCGGTTGCATTTGCTCTATAACCAAGAAGAAGATAAGTTTTATGGTGTTCTGGACTCTAAATGTGGAAACTTCAGCTTAACGAGGTCTAATTTGAGTCCTTTGTTTGATTGCTTTCATTTTCTTGATAACGAAAATGAAGATAAAATTTTGACGATTAATTTGAGTCAAATTGGGTGGATATTATCGAAGATTTGTTAAATCCGCATCACAGGCAATGCTGGACTTTATCAATTTTTGTGAATTTGTAGTACTGTAACGTTGTATTCTAAATTGTATCAGAAGCTTGAGTTTGGATTGATTTCTTTATTGATATTTCTTTTGCAGGTTGGAAACGTGTTCAAAAATAATTTTTTGATTTGCAAATTCTTGTTTTGGGCAAATATCAACATATAAATCTAGGAAAGATCACAGGTTTTTACATTCAATAGCTTGCTTTTTTCTTTTCAATGTTTTTTAAATCTTTAATGTATTGGTGGTATCTCTAACTATTGATTTGATATGTCCTTACGCTTATCCTGACTTATTTTCTATTAATATTTCTTTCAGTTGGTAGTTTAAAAATGAGTTGGAATCCGCATATTGAAGTTCATTACTATAACACCAGCTACCCCTATAACAGTGCTGGAAGCTTTATGGAATATTTTGAAGGTCTTACATATGAACATGTTAATTTCATTTTTGATGGTGCTTCACATGTTCAGGTACATTTTATATGAGAATCAGTTAATATTTTTTCTCATATATGGTGGGCATGATTAATATTACTGCACTATATAATTTCAACTGTCAATTGGTGAGAGGTCTTTCCATTTTTTATGCTTTCTTGACGTAGAGGTGTAGGAAAGCTGTGTTTATTTCAATGAATGGTATAGATCATTTACTTGTCTGTCTGAAGCATGTGCTTAAATTAACTGTCTTGGTTAAAAGGATGATTTTCTTATTTTATGTGCAGGAAAGTGTTTACCCATCAATGGATATGAGTTTCTACAAGTTTGGGTTTTCTGAATCTGGAAGTAATTCATATTATGACTATGGTCATCCTTATGAGGTCAATTATCGTGAACCACAGAATGATGAATACAGAAGGCCATCAGACAACTCTTCAACAAACAATGAGCAGACTGCACCTGTAAATATGGTACGGGAAAGATATTCAAATCCTACTGCACGTGAAAGCTACAGAGAATGTAAGTTATGGTCTTCTTTTTGGTATTAAGTTTCAGAATCGTGTAATTTATTTGTTTCTGACTTTACAGTAGTCTACCCTACAGCATTGGAGATGCTTAGGCTTTCATACAAATAATGTTGTATATATTAAAAATGAAAGATATTAGCAGTTTATCAAGCACTGCACTGGGTAGTCTTCTGCAATATGCTAGTCTTGCTTTGCTGTTTAGAGAATAAAAACAAATAATTTATCTGTGGCAAGAATGAAAGATCCTGATGAGTGCCTATTAATGTGCTGAAATTCATGAGGGACCCTGTTTTTATACTAAAAAATGCAGAAGAAAAGGGAACCTTATAACCTTGACCAAGGACTTAGTAGTCTGGAAGTATCTTTGGTATTTATTCTGCACTAGATTGCTAATTTCTTTTCCCTTTCATAATCTGTGAATCAACGTGGCAACTGGAGAGATCTTTTCTAACTGAGGGCAAAATCCTCAAACTATGCCTGTTAATGACTGAAATCAAAGGGGCATTGCTTATGCAGGTGATCCCCTCGTTATGAAATGGAAGAGTAAATAAACTAATCCAGTGTTTTTTCTGTTCTTTTAATTTTTTGAGACTGATTACTTCTAGAACCGTTGACTTTAAATTAATTTTTATGATTTTTCCTTTCACATCAC
>JAWDEX010000007.1:2296481-2315426 GCA_035221805.1 Trichilia hirta | reverse complement strand
ATATACATTGAAGCTAGATATGAAAATTACATATTAGGTTTCTTATTTATCTTGTTTAATTGAAATTTATCTGATGTCATCGAGTATCATGGCAACCCTGTCATTGCATAAGAGAGACCTAACTCAAATGACATCCGGAGAGAGAGAGAGGGGAATAAGAAATTATCGAACTTTATTCATTAAATTTTTCAGTCGAGTGATGTTATTAAAACTTTTAAAATTTTCTTAGAATTTTTTTTTTTTTGTATTTACCTTGTCAAAATATAATAAAATTTAGACAAAATGTTATGTCAATGTCTGAATTTTTTTAAAAAAAAAATTCAAACACCACACAAATTTTATCTCTTTTGGGTGTTGATAAATTTGGTTCATTGATATTATTGAGACTTTTAAAATTTTCTTAGAACTATTTTTTTGTTTACCTTGTCAAAATATAATAAAATTTAGAAAAAAATGTTATGTCAATGCCTGAAATTTTTTTAAAAGAAACTCCAAACACTATAGATTTTACCTCTTTTGACTATTAATAAATTTGATGATACCATCACAACGAATAAATTTTAGCTACCTAAAAGTAAAAATTAGAAGTAACGTCAGTTTCTCGGTATGAAAACTGTAATATTTAAGTCAAACTTTAAATTTAAGAGAAGAAAAATGCCAAATTTCAAGTACAAAAGAAGAAATTTTATAAATATCAACATGGAATAAATATGTTGCTTGTTGCCATGTATAGCTCCTTTTACAACAAAGGGGTATGTTGTTCATTCCTATGTATAGCCACTTCTACAATAAAGGAGTGCTGTCATCGAATAATAAAAGGTAGTTAATGGTATGTCCTCTTAAGCCTTTGCACATATAGTTATTAAAAAATAAAAAGCCAACATTTGTAAAAAGAGTTGTGTGTTGGCATCGAATAATAAGTTACTACATAATCATTACCTATAAATCTGAGCCAACATAATGATTACATAAGTCGTGATTTGTATAGTACAAAATTTTAAATACAATGTGACAATTTTTAACGATCTCAAAATTCACACATGACCCCTCTTTCTCATTCTTATTTTTGGGTTGGTGTCTGTATAAAATCAAAGCCATTTTTCTTAACCTAGGCTCTAGTGAAGGTAGGGGCAACCTTTGTTAAGATTGAAACTCTTAGGTCACTCGTGGAATCTACATCAAATCTGCACCCCAAATGCTAAGGGATGGGTTTGAAATTTATGAGAATTGGCCGAAACATTTGCCTTGATTTTTATCCCTAACATCTTATAACACTCAATTAATTAATTTCAAAAATAACTCTAATGACATCATTCTATAACCCTAATATTTTAATTGTTAGAATTAATTTTAAAAATAACTATGGTTACATCATTTCTATAAATTTTAATATTATAATTTTTGTTCTAATACCATAATTGTAATTCAATCTCCATAACAATTGTATTTTTATTGTTTATAGACACTCATTTAAAATACTTTTTTTGTGATTTTTTAACTCCAAATAAGTAAGTGCTGACCTTTTATTAGAGCTTTTTAATCAAAATTAATAAAATAAAATTTTTTCACTCATAAAGAAAATTAAAAAAATGTAACTCTGCCTTTATTCTTAAATCAAGTTATACATATTATTTCTTTCTTGAATTTTAATATTTTTATTAAAATATTATTGCAATAAATTTGTTAAACATATTAAAAAAATTTTAAATTTATTGAAGAATAAAATATATATTTATTTAATTTAAAATTTGAAAAAAAAAGAAAATTTATAATAAATGAAATTTAAAAGATAATTAAAGTAATTAATTATACACATAATATATGAGTATAAACAGTGCTTAAAAAAGTAAAAATACTTAAATTTTATTAAATATGTTTTTTTATTTCATTTAATTTTAATTAAAATTCGAATTACAAATAAAAAAACAATTAAGAGAATTTTAGTAGGATGAGAGTAGTATCACTCTTTCCAATTACATGTGCACTTAGAAGACTTTTTGCCTTACACATTTTATTTTTTTAATAATTAATAGTTAATCCAAGTTGATTTGAAGGGGAGTTAAAATTCCACTATCGCCAACTATGATTTTGTGCGAATTACAAGTCTATTCGCAGCGTAGTCGATTATTCTCAAGCTCTTGCTTTCATTAAACACGAATTTTACTTTCTGGCTTTGTCATGCTGCGACGAAAACTCTTTGAAAACCGATCACTTGCTTGAAATGAGTAGCAGCAATGATTTCTGCGGGCTTTGAATAAACCATCACAAACTATATTGCCATCTCTTTTGCCTACATTTTGAACAACAATTTCAAACTCGGAAGTGTCATTACGCTTCAAAACTCCCGTGGAAACTGCAGGACATTGGGCCTTGGAGGAGCCATTTTGTATGTCGTCAAATCACGAGAATGCCACAATATGTCCAATTTTATGTCGATTAACTCGGTTGAATAGGTTAGAATGTATTGGAACAGAGTGTAGCTAAGGCCGTATCTGAATGGATAGAATGTTGAACCATTGAAGAATTTGTATGTTCTTCCAGGATAACCTTTGCTGTCAAATGGCCTCAATTGCATAGATGTCATAGGCAGTTTATCCGCATAATATCTCTCGTGCCATGTTACGGGTAATCTTCCTCCTAAAATCAGTCAATATACATATTATACAAAAGTATATACAAAGTGGATAGAATTACTGCTTACCGGGGTTGTATTTACCAAAGACTACCGCTTAGCAGGGTTGTACTTTCGAAAGACTACGTCTGCAATGGAACGTCCACCTTCTTCTCCAGGATATCCAGCCCATAAAACTTATTTAATTTTACTATTATTCCTAGCAAACGAGATACCAAATTCCCTTGCAGACATTATTGCAACAATAACCGGAACTTTGGCTGCGTCAGCTACTTTGTCAACAAGTTGAGTTTCGTAACCAGGAAGATGTAAATCAACTCTATCCAAACTTTCACTCTCAACAAATAAATCGACGCCAGCTAATATTACAGTAGCATCAGCATTCTCTGCAGCTTCAATGGCTGGTGGTATCGAGCTGTCATTCTTGCAAGAAACGTTGTCACATCCTTTGGCGTAATTCACTTTTCCATATGCAGAGAAGCCATCAATAGGAGAAATGTAGCGACATGGAATGCCTGCATAATTGCCAATCATGGCTAATGTAGGATTGGAATGCGGGCCAACCAATGCTAGGTTTTTGAATACAGCATTGGCTAAAGGCAGAGAGTTGTCATCATTCTTCAAAAAGAACAATTCCCTCTCTTGCTGCTTCTGCAGCTAACTCAATCTTTTGTTGAGAGCGTATATCACTCTTTCCAAAGCTTCTTATATACAAGGTTTCCATCGAACCAACCTAATCTCATTGGCACTACATAAAGATACTTCAGTGAGTTATCAATGTATGTCTCCCTGACCTTCCCTTGTTGCACTGCACTAGGAGTAAAATTGGTGTAGTAGTTGCCGCAGTCCAAATCCAGACCTAAATTAACATAAAACATTAATTAAGTTCGTTAAGCAGTAAATCGAAAGAAGCAAATATGTCATGAGAGAAGGAAAGATTTTAGTGTTCGGGAAACACCATCTTTTTTTGTACCATTAAGAAATTTTTGGTTTTCAACCATAACTTGGATTGAATCATACTCCGCTGCTATATGTCTAAAAAAGAAATTCAACAGTTAATTACATTAACGAAGACAAAAAAATCACTTGTAGTCCTATTAGGTGCTCATACAATACTTTGTTTAGATGACAAATTGAGATTTTAAGGATGCGGACGTTTGTAAAGGAGAAAAACTAATTATATATAATCATCATGAAATAATTAGAATTTTAAATTTTATACCCACGAAGATTCCATTCATCCCTGATGGTTTGTTTCAAAAATTTAGGGTCTGCACAAGTAGGAATTCCATTGACTTATTATAAGTGCACATAGTGTTGTTGTGGGAGAATATATTAGAAACTTGAACAGACTTCAGAGCAATTTATTAATCGAAACTCTTGCCTTTTTAAACAGCAAATATAAAGATAATTAAAGAATCGCTAAAAAAAAAAAAAAAATAGCAACAATATCTCAACAAGCTCCAACGTCTCTCTAAATTTATTCCTAAGTTTGAATCATTCCAACACTTTGAACTTTGCTTTCAAGCATTTGCATCTTCAAATTTGCATTCAATCTGCATGCTTATTTTAAAAGTCTATGATTTTATGATTGATTACTTGTTCAGGCCTTAAACTTTGCATTCAAGGATTACTTCAAGATTTGTTCAACTTCAGGAAGGATCGCGATGGTTACTGGAAATGGTTTGCTGGTAACTTGGGATCTGGTGCTGCTGCTGGTGCGTCGTCCTTATTTTTTGTCTATTCCTTGGATTATGCACGAACTCGTCTTGCAAATGATGCCAAGGCTGCGAAGAAAGGAGGAGGAGGAAGGCAATTTAATGGCTTGATTGATGTCTACACGAAGACTTTGAAATCAGATGGTATTGCAGGACTTTACCGCGGATTCAACATTTCCTGCGTTGGTATTATAGTGTATCGTGGTCTCTACTTCGGCATGTATGATTCCTTAAAGCCAGTACTCCTGGTCGGAAAGTTGCAGGTTAGGAGATCAAGATTACTTTTTTTGATTTCCATTCTCTTGCCGAACTAATTTATAACTTTCGTCAATGTGTGATGAATATTTCAGGATAGCTTCTTTGCTAGTTTTGCTCTTGGATGGGTGATCACCAATGGTGCTGGCCTCGCCTCGTATCCTATTGACACCATTCGTAGAAGAATGATGATGACATCTGGTGAAGCAGTCAAGTGCAAGAGTTCACTTGACGCATTCAATCAGATTCTTAAGAATGAGGGTGCGAAATCTCTCTTCAAGGGCGCCGGAGCAAACATCCTTCGCGCCATTGCTGGTGCCGGTGTGCTTGCAGGCTATGACAAACTCCAAATGCTCATCTTTGGAAAGAAATATGGTTCCGGTGGAGCCTAATAAGGCCACAGATATTGATGAAAATCTCTCAAGTTTAAGGACTGGATAATTTTAGTTAGGATAATCCTTTGAAGGGGATTCGTATCCAATACATTGCTTTTCATTTTTGTATGATCTTTTTTTCTTCTCATACCGTATTATGCACGTACATATCCACATGAAACCCAGTTCCAAAACATGCCCAAGAATTTCGTAACCTAAAAATTTTGATCCTAACCTAGCGCAAGTTTTAAGCTAAAAGGGATAAATATAATTATTATGCCTAGGCCCACCATTTTCAACCATCTGCTTATACAGCACAACATCTTCTTCAGTCTTTCCACACTCTGAATACCCTCTAATTGCTACATTCCAAGAAACTCATTTGGGTTTTGTGCACTGAATAAAAGCTTGGTACACTAATCAAGATTCTTTGACTTTGATGTTGCACAAAATGCCATAAGGCGATTTAAAGTAAGCTCATCTAAAAGCAATCCTCTGATGATCATTTTGTTTGAATATCCTTCAATTGGGATAAAGATTTGCATCTTTCGAGCAAAGAGAGAAGTGGGTTTTCAAGAACAAAACCACGCTCTGTCTTCCAATTTACGGGAGAAAGAGAGTGAGTGTTAAGAAATGAGTGTAAAGGGTTTAGGAGAGGATTTCCTATCAAAAGTACATAATTAAAATTAACTGCATTAACATTGTTCATTAGATTAAGGACACAGAAGAAACGAGAGTCTTAAGCAAAGAGTTCAAATACCTTGTTAACACAAATTCGAACGCTGTTGTCCCGCGCTATAACATAACATAAATCAATTTTAATGCGTGCTCTGTTTTCAATAATGCATTTTGATCTACTGATTTTTCAAAATTTGTCAAATGCCCCTAAAGAGGATCCAAAGATGCTGTTCACCCCACTAATCCTAATTAGAGCTAATTAGAGTGGCAGTATCACAAAGTCATAAACACATGAGATATAGCTTCTTCGAAGCTTTAAATGTATAATGAAAATGGAGAAGATAAATAACATTATATTCATATTTAATTAGTTCAAAAATTATGAGGTGAGATTACAATTATCAAGTTAAGGATAAAATAAAGTCATATAAAGAATTCACAGTAATAAGTTTAACATGTATCGACTGATGAATCGTATATAACTGAATTTAGAGTTTTGATATTCGTAAATTTTAATTTAGTCAAAATTAGGCGAATAAAAAGAGATTATTCTCACGAAACATACAATAAGATATAATAGATTCAATAAAGAATTCGTTTTATTATGATTTAGAAACTATGGCATATTGCTAGATATTAATCGTAGTCATTGAATATCCAAATTATTTGAAATGAGCTCGATAAGATTAATTTTGGATTACAGCTAATACTACAATAAATTTAAAAGATTATAACCAATATCTTATAATCATTCTTGCTTTAAGAGAGTTTAAATATTATTTGCAAGAGAGTTAATATTCTTAACTCTTCAAGATAATATTAGACTGAAAATTATATAGGCTTTATACGTTAAATAGTTTAACAAAATTGAGAGTTTGATAAATTAATCATAATAATATTTTATTAATATTTAGATATTAAAATATAATTTATTTTGTATTTTACTATTACAAAATTTGTAGGATAAGTTTTAAAACTTATTTGTCATTGACTAAAAAGTCAAGAGTACTTAAATAAATGATGCAAACATTATAAATGGGGTTAAAAGTCAAATCCTACAATTTAATCTAGTTGGTAAAGTTCAAGCTTTTATTTTCTCTCTCTAAAATTTTGGCCAAAGCAAGAAATTGATCATTTGGATTTAATTTCTTGAAGATCTTATATTGACAAGGTTATCTTTATCATTCCTAAAGCAAAGGATAGCTTATTTTTAAATTAGTTTGATTAGTTTTTTTTTTCTTAGAAAGCCTAATTTTATGGTTAAGCATGTATAAACTCTAATTGTTCATTTTTTTCTTAATCAGTTCATCAGAAATGGTATCAAAAGAATATAGGTCAACAATATTTTATGGGTAACACCTTGTTAGCCGACTTCAGGCAATTAAAAGATGGTAGATGCACAAAAGCTGTTTGATGACCTGAGACTTAATGAGTCGTACCTGATGTATGGACACATTCTACTTTTATTAATAGTCTATGTAAGACTGGTTATCGTCCTAAGGCATTGGAATTATTTTTGAATTTAGAGAACTGCAAGTGTAAGCTGAACCTCAAAATATTTAGCTGCCTCACTGAGGGATTGTGTAAAGTAGGGAGGTTGGAAATTGCTTGGGATTTATTTCACAAACTGCGGTGCCGGATGTGGTTGTAGCATTATGTGTTCACTGAACTCTGTAAAGAAAGACAGCTAGAAAAGGTAAACGATATGTTGCTAGAAGTGGATAAAGAGTATCCCAGTTGCCATTGTGTTAATACACTTATGCTGGATTCTTGGAAAATAGCAATACAGAAAAAGTAATTGAATTTCTTCAAAAATGGCAGAGAGAAATTTGATGCTGGGTTCATGCACATTTTCTTCAGTTATAGAGGTACGTACAAAGGATGAAAAATATGGTGAAACAAGCCTTTCTGTGCTGATATACAGATACAGTATTCTGTTTTGTTAACAAGTCAGACTTTTGACCTTAATAGAAGCACGATGGCTGAGCTCGGAATGCTACTCATTTGGGGAGTAAACAGCTTTCGAGAAAGCAGTGAGTTATCGACTTCTTTATTTGTTTTATTCGTCAATTTGTGAAATGTATTTTGCTGGTTTTGAGGATTAAGGACTGAAATTCGACTTACTCGATTATCATGTGAAGTTGTTGTGCTGCTTTTAAGTTTGAATTATTCATGAGACATCAATTTATGTCAATTATTTCCAATTTGAAATTTAAGAACTTACATCTTAAGCATGATCCTTCGGTTTATGTTAATATCAAAGTGTATATAAGTATGTTTAACGCAATGTGATCACATTATACATTTTTTAAATTTGTTCTAAATTCCCATTTGTTCATATTTCTTTGGTTTTAGGCTGTGACAATTATTATGCTAACCATATGGATGCTATGGGGAGTAAAATTGCAATAGGTATCCAAGGTTGTATGAGATGATTATTTAGCAAAAATTTTAAGCATGTGATGAAGTATATGCTTTCTAGTTATGAAAATTAGGGTTTATCTCTTAATCCTATTGCTATTGGCATCTATCTTTTCATTATAATCTTATTCACGTGGATGATATATTTATTACTGGTGATTTCACTTAAATTTAGAAATAAATTTTTTAAAAAATTGGATGAATAGTAATTTTAATTAAAATTTACTTATTTTTTTAACAAATATTTAATATTTTTATATTCGATATCGCACGTTACACAACTTCAATTGCAAATAAGATTACAAAATGTGATTGAACGTAAAACAGAAGAAGCATTGTCCTCATCTTTTACCAAAGAAGAGTTGGATGTATAAAGGAAAAAACACAAACCAATTTATGTACGTGTCTTTTAAGAAGAATGTTGGTTATTTGTAAAATGCTGAAGGGCTGTCCCTAAACAATGTGATGGCTACAAACGTGTAAAGACAAAAGCAAAAGGAAATGAAAGGTGGTATTGGGAACAAAAGAAGGTAATAATTCTTCCTTGCTTGCACGCCACGTTATTGTTGTTTCCATTTGATTCTTCTTCTTTCTTTCATCATTGATCATCATTCATTTCAATTGTCAAGGTTTCATTATTTCTTCAGGCTTTGCTGGTTGTTGCTTGCTTGGCCTCACATGGCTGACAGCTTTTGGGCTTTTAATTTTAATTTAGCTTACCTCGGACATAAAATCACACAAAGAAGGAGTAGTGATTGGTATTGGCATTGAAACCTAGCTATTAATTGAATCATTGGAGGAAACAAAATTATGTGTGGGCATGGGGAGGAAAATCGCAAATTTATTTATATATATATATTTATATTTTTTTTTATTTGGGTTGGTTTCTATTGCTCATTTTTTTGAATGGGCTATTTGGATGCTTAAGGAAATTTGTCTTTTATGCAACGAATAATGGAAATTATTGGGCTTATGTTGGCTTTCGTTGTGGTTAAATAGTCATCATTCATTCTAGCAGGTTTTAATTGATATAATTAGTAAAACTTTTGGAGATGGTACAGAGGTCTAAAGTTTTAGCACCTTAATTGAGACGAATTTAAGTTATTTTTTGTATCATTATATTAAAAAATTAGAAAAAATAACATTAATTATATACATGCATATGACATTTTTATAAATTTTTATGTATTATAAAAATACAATAATAAAAATAGTTTACAAATATTATAAACATTCATTTTTATTTAATAGTTAATATTTGTTTGAATTTTTTTTGGCAGTTGTTTTGTTTTGAAAGTAAAATTAAAAATTTATTGACAAATTAATTATTGGTAAAATTTATTTTTTTTTATGAATATTTGATATCAAATTTTTTTATCACATAATAATTGTGACTTTAAGTTACAAGACATCACTATCAAAAAACGTTTTAATAATTAATCGTTCACTAACAAGTAACAGTTAATAATCTATTTTATATTTAAAATTACACTCTTAATTTATAATTTAAAATTCTTATTTTAAACTTTAAATCGTACCATATTATTAATTATATTACAATAATATATAAAAATTATACAAAAACATCTATTATTATTTACAAAATTTCATTGTCACATATGATATAATTGAGTACCACAATAATCAATTGTCCACATTGGCAAACAATTTCCATCCCATAAGTATTGGTTCCCAACCATACCTTCTAAGAAAATTTAATATAATTATATATCATTTAGCATAAGACAAAGATTACAAAAATAACTAAGCAAAAATTGTACCTCTTTAATAAATATTTTATTATTTTTAATTTATTATTTTTTTCTTGGGATAGATTCAAATCCAAACCAAACACAACTGCCAACTTCCCTTTGAAGAGTTTGATGCATCCTTTTGCCAACAAAATCTAATTGGGCAATTTCTTATCACACCCCAACCACTTTCCAGTAGCACCCCCACAAAACACGTGTCAACATGCAATTGGATTTGATCACCTCCAAGACAGACAGACAGACAGACAGACAGACTTCATCTATTTTGGCATTATTTTTATGGCTTTTGCCCTTTTATCATTCATTTGAAGAAAAAAAAAATTGAAATTATAATTATTTCACTCAAATATTCTTCTCTATAAATTATTTTAAATTGTTATCATTTTTCCCATTTGAAAAAAAAGAATAGAAGAAAATTGTTTAGGAATTACTTTAGAACTATTTATATCAATAATTTCAATATTTAAATTGCAATTCACATTTTGCACACAAAAATTTATAAAAATTGTGAGCTAAATTTAAATCTAATTTATATTATTCATTAAAAATTAATTTATTATTAGGACTGCATAATTTTATATAATATGTACGTTGATTGTGAAAAATATATTGAATGATTATAATGCAATACACGTTGGAGGTATTTAACGAATGTGGATACAGTTGTGGATTAATGTATTTAAGACAAAGATTAGGTGTCATAATGATATTACTCTACAGTAAATTAAATTATCTAATAGCGCAGGACAAGGAATCATTTCCCAGTTTACCGAGTTCGCGTGCTGCAGAAACCACTGTATAAAGGTCCACACTCGCAGTGACCAGAGAAAAAAGAAAGGAGAAGAAGGAGGAGGAGGGGCCATTCTCTGCTAAAGGCAATGCGATGAGAGAACTCCTTAAAAGCGATCAATGTCGGTTCTTTCTCTTTAATTTTTCGAAGAATCTTAATTTTTTTTACTTTTTTAATTACATTGTTTTTTTTTTTTTTGGTTAAATATATATGTGCTGACAATGTTGTCTGTAACGCTCTCTTGAACCACAGATCCATTCATTTTCTCTCTCTTTCTATCACATTTTCCCTAGAAAATTTCTTTTTCAACGAAAACGAGATTTTCTCGGAGTGAATTTTGATTGTTTTCAATCTGATTGCTTATGGAGTTCGAATTTGTGTAATGCGGTACTGAAACTGTTTGTTTTCTGTTTTGGTTCACGATAAAAACGTGAGATTAGGAGATCTCTTGTTTTTTTAGATGATGAGATAAAGGAAAATGAAAAGTCGCGTACTTGAATTGTATTGTGTTTGTTTTGAGCTTCCTTTGTTTTCTTCTTTTCGGTTGCATTTTCTCTGTAACCAAGAAGAAAATAAGTTTTCTGATGTTCTGGATTCTAAATGTGGAAACTTCAGCTTAACGAGGTCAAATTTGAGTCCTTTGTTTGATGCTTTCATTTTCTTGACAACCAAACTGAAGTTAAAATTTTGATGATCAGTTTGAGCTAAATTAGAATGATCTTAGTGGATTTGTTAAATCTGTGTGACAGGCAATGCAGGACATTATAAACTTCTTTAAATTTTGTAATGCTGTAAAGTTTTATTCAAGATTGTATCAGAAGCTTGAGTTTGGATTGACTCCTTTATTGATATTTCATTTGCAGGTTGGAAACGTATTCGAATATAATCTTTTGATGTGTACATTCTTGTTTTGGGCAAATCTCAACACATAAATCTTGGAAAGATCAGGTTTTTACCTTCAATAGTTTCCTTTTTTTCTTTTCTTTGTTTTTCAAAACCTTTAGCATAATAGTGGTATCCCTAACTGTTAATTTGATATTTCCTTATGCCTATTATTATTTATTTTCTATTACTATTTCTTACAGTTGGTGGTTTAAAAATGAGTTGGAATCCGCATTTTCAAGTTCATTACTATAACACCAGCTATCCATATAACAGTGCTGGAAGCTTTATGGAATATTTTGAAGGTCTTACATATGAACACGTTAATTTCATTTTTAATGGTGCTTCACATGTTCAGGTACATTTTATGCGAGAATTGGTTAATTTATTTTCTCATATATAGTGGCCATTACTGGTCTACATGTTTTCAACTGTCAATTGCTGAGTGGTCTTTCTGTTTGTTGCGCTTTCTTAATGTAGATATGTAGGGAAGTGTGCTTATTTCAATGAATGGTTTAGACTGTTCATTTGTCTGTCTATGGTGATGTCTGACTGAAGCATGTGCTTAAATTAACTGTCTTGTTTAAAAGGATGATTTTCTTATTTTATGTGCAGGAGAGTGTTTACCCATCAATGAATACAAGCTTTTACAAGTTTGGGTTATCTGAATCTGGAAGTAATACATATTATGACTACGGTCATCCTTATGACGTCACTTATCATGAACCACAGAATGATGAATACAGAAGGCCATCAGAGAACTCTTTAAGATCAAACAATGAGCAGTCTGCACCTGTAAATATGGTATGGGAAAGAAATTCAAATACTACTTCACGTGAGAGCTCTAGAGAATGTAAGCTATGATCTTCATTTTGGTGTTAAGTTTCAGAATCAATTGTGTAATTTGTTGGTTTCTGACTTTACAATAGTTTCCTCGGCCTTTTAATTTGCCAAAGATGATCCCACAGCATTGGAGATACTTAGTCTTTAATACAAATAATTTTGTATACATTAAAAAATAAAAATATAGTAGCAGTGTATCAATCACTTCGCAGAGTAGTCCTCTGCAATATGTAGTCTTGTTTTGCTGTTTAGAGAATGAAAACAAATAATTTTAGGTGGAAAGAATGAAAGATCCTGATGGGTTTATATTATTGACTGAAATTTGTGAGGTACCCGTATTTATAGCAAAAAAATGCAGAAGAAAAGGGAAACTTATGTCCTTGACCAAGGACTTAGTAGTCTGGAAGTATCTTTGATATTTACTCCACACCAGATCCTTTGCTAGTTTCATTTCCCTTCTATAAACTGTGAATCAACATGGCAACTGGAGAGAGCTTTTTCCTGAGGGGGAAATCCTCAAACTCTGTTTGTTACTGACTTAAATTAAAGGGACATTGCTTATGCAGGTGATTCCCTGGCTATGAAATGGGCAAGTAAATAAACTAGTCCAGTGTTTTTTTTTTCCTTTTCTTTTAATTTTTCTGAGATTGATCACTTTTAGAACCTTTGACTTGACATTGATTTTATGATTTTCCCTACATATTACTGTTGTCTTTTCTTTCCTTTCCTCCTCTTCATAATTGGAATGCTTAAAAATCTATAAATACATGCTCGCAAGCATTAATGTCGTGCACATATAAAAACGGATCTTTGTCCTACTAATCTTTTACTGACACATTCTAGTTTAGCTGGACTTATAAAGAAGTGGCTGCTTCTCAGAAGTTATTTTGCCCTTTGTATTATTAATGGCATTTACTTTTCTTGTTTCCTGTTAATGCAACTTATATCTGACAGCCATCTGTTTTCCCCATGGCTGTTTGGGTCAATCGTTTCTTGTTTAATAGTACTTATTTTAGATGTGGACAACTTTTTTCTCTTTTCAGGTCCACGCAGACATCATAACACTCATGATTATCAGGTATGTGTCTATTAATGTTCTCTGTTCAAAGAGAGTTCTAAATGCTTAAATAAAAATTATAGATCTACTGCATTCTTTCGTGTTATAAGCAATTTAAGGTTGTTATAGACATTTAAATAATTAATGGTAGTTGATTGTATTGGTCTTAAATTAAATTTCTTGTATCCTCTGTGAACCATGCAGATAGTTTGGCAAGATAACATCGATCCTGATAACATGACTTATGAGGTTACTGGCTTTCCTCTTTTATCTTGCTTAGCTGTGGCCTTTTCCTCTTTCATCATGTTTGATTTTCAAGTTTTTCTTATGATTATGGTCCTATATTAATACTGTATCCAGCACATTTGTAATTATTTTTCATTGTTATGGTTTTTATTGTATACAGCAATTAATCATCTGCCTTTCCTGGAGCATATTTTTATGTTTAGAATTAAAATTTTGCTGTTATTATTCCAATCTCATCATTGCTGGAACTATGTATTATTTATCAAGGTAATCACTTTATGCTTGATTGTGCCTACAAGAGCTACTTATTGCTTGCTTTAAGCCCTGCTGGTAATGCCAACCAGGTGATTACAGCCACTGGATTGTTGGGGCAAACTCCTGGCTAATTCATACATCTTGAATAGTGTTGGCTATATTCATGCATGCGGACTATTGTATATGCCACGGTAGAAAATGCTTATTTAATTAATGTGACCATCTTTTAGATTTTTCTCGTAGTGCTTGCATAATTCCTTTGCACTAAAGTTGCTTCCTGTCTATCCTTCATATTTTTTATATTATTTTTTTTTAAAAATTTATTGATTAATTCTGTGAGTCCAGTGATAGTTGTAATGTACATGAGCAAGGCTATTGTAAAGGCATGATTCTTTACAACATAATGCATATGAATGTCAATAGAGGGCAGTGCTCATAATTTTTTCAGTCATTTAAATGTTTGCTTAAACAGCTTACCCGTGCCCCAACTTTCATAGATGCATTTTTTTTTTTTGGATGATGAGGAAACTCCCGTACTCAGCCATCACTGCGGTGGTCAGATATACAAGGGACCCAGCATCAACCCCCTTTTAGGGGTCGTGACCGCAGAATACACGGCACCCGTCCAAAGTCAAAGACTGTGTACATGGACCACACTGCAGTGGTACCAAACACAGTACAAAACCCCGGCCTGGCCCCCTTGACGCTTCAACATAGATGCACTTGACAGCACCTTGATTATCAGCATTAGTTTCAATTTCATTAGTTCTGTGCCCATTGTGACCAGAGTTAATATAAATATGATAGTCCATAGTTCCCATGGAGATGATTCTGTGTGGTAAATTGATACGACATTTTTAGCTGTTGAGCATAGGACTATGGATTGGTTTTAATGCTGATCAGTCTATACTGAGTTTTGTCATGGAAATGAAATAAAACTTTTTGTTTTTGTTATTATTGTTATAAAATTATTTTATTTATGTCTCATATGATGTATTTTTCTTGAGTGAATTGTCAAGTTTTATAATGGTCTCAAATCTATGGAAGTTGGATTCCAGTTAAACTGATTTTAATGTCTCAAGTATAAGAACACCTGGTGCCTTATGAAAAGTTGATTGGTGAATTTCTTTGCCTGTTAAAATTTGTTTCATTACTTAATTTGTGTTAGATTAGATCTATTACTCGTGTTGTGAATAATTACTTATGACTAAATTTATCATTGCAGGAACTACTTGAGTTAGGGGAAGCAGTTGGGACTCAAAGTCGAGGTCTTTCCCAAGAACTTATAACTTTGCTTCCTATCTCTAAATACAAGTGTAGCTTGTTTGGAAGGAAAAAATCAAAACATGAGAGGTACTAATGGGTTTTATTTGCTGTGCTTCTGTCAAATTGTTGTAGCATTCTCTTTTTACCAACCATTGGCAACCATGTTCCCTTTTCAATATAAAAGTGCACAACACTGCCTATTTAAAACGGAGATTGTTATCCCTTTCACAACTTCATAGGGCAGTGTGCTACTTTCTCATATTCCTTCTTGAATCTTAGATTCGAGTTAGAGCAGATCATTAAATGTTTATTTTCTCTATTCCTCAGTTTTGAGGTCCTAGTAGTAATTTGCTTCTTACCTTATTGAATGAAGAAACTAGCTCTGGAGTGAACTTTATTTTATAGGGAACGGTTAATGCTATTATGTAAGAAAGTGTTAAACGAATATTTGTTGAAAGGTTGAGAAAACAAAGTCTAAGGATACAGAAATCCTCCTTTTTTTAATTAAATAATTTTAATGATTCTCTGAAATCCATGAAATTTCTTGTTGACGCATGTAGATGTGCAGTTAATGAATGCATAATTATTTAATCCCATCTTGTACGAAATTTATGGCTTCAATATTTTTTTTATCATTGATTATATATGCTATAATTATTATTGTCATTGTTGTCAATTTTTGATAAAATTATTTTGACCAAGTTTACATCTTTTATTCTCCTTTCCTCTAACTTGCTGCATCTTGTTGTAATAGATGTGTGATTTGCCAAATGGAATATAAACGAGGAGACAGGCGCATAACTCTACCATGCAAACATGTCTACCACGCCAGTTGTGGAACAAGATGGCTTAGCATCAACAAGGTAAGCTGGTTGACAGTTTCAAGCCCAACTTAGAATTATTTAATTGCTGACGCCTTTTGCTGATGTCTTGACTGCAAAGCTGGCTGACTGTGTTTTTATTTTCTCAGGCTTGCCCCATATGTTACATTGAGGTATTTGGTGATTTGTCAAAACGTACATAAAATAATCACCGATGAATATAAAGAAGATAACACGTCATGTGTTTTTCTTCATTTCTTGAATCTGCATCATACAGAGATGACTGTTTTTCATTTTTCATTTTTCGCTTGTCAGGTAGAAAAATTGTGTTAGCTTTTGTAATAAATGAAAAGTATGTACTTCATACAGAATAGATTTGTCTGAGATTTGTATAGGGTTTTCATGGTTCTTCCATTAAATTTTTCCACTCTTCCACATGTTACCAATATTGTTTAACTTGGATGGTATTATTTCGGCAATTATAGAATTTTGAGATTTCATATAGAACTTTAGGATAGATGGTACATTGAGATTGATCAAACGTGGAATTAGGGTAGATGATCTTGATCGATTAGATTTGATTAGTGTATTAAAAAAATTGATTGGTTTAGTTTGGCTTACAAATTGAGTTTAAAGGGTTAAGGCTATTTTCACAGATATACGTGCATGGTCTCACTAAGAAATTTAAATAATTGGATGAATTTTGTGACACGAAGAAACCATGTACTGTTGTAACAATGTTGTCTTGTGGTTAATTTGGAATTGTTGTGTTTTTACTGTATTTTTAATTTAGGTACTTAGGCTTTGCTCGATATTGTTGTGCGATAAGTTCAAAAGTTTGTGAAATAAAATTATTAGTTAAGAAAGTATAATACGTGAATGAGACTCTTTTGAAATAAAATTATTAGTTGTCAAGTGTAGTCTGTAGATGAGTGATGCATATTATTTATATACTTACGTTAGGATTATTTGCTAAAAAGAATTAACAATAAGTAAAGTAAATGTGAGTGCTTATCAAACCTTGGTTGAACCCTTAAACAACTAATCCCTAAATTATTTGATAAAGACAGTTTTGTATTAGATAATTCATATTTAATGTTTACTTAAATGTATTAATTAAAGCGTTTGATATGGATTCACTTTTATTTAATGATAAGTATTTAATATTAAACTAAAGTACGAAACATAGCCTTTAAGCAAGTTCGCTAGTTAGATCTAGTTAAATGGATGAATGAACAGAGAGATTTAGGGTATTTTTGGTGCAATAAACTTTCGACTTTCCCTTAATTTTCATTCAAAAAAAAAAAACAAAAACTTTCACTTAATTTTGAAAGCAAAATTATAAAAAGTATAAATTTTAATCTAAGATTTTGACATTTTTAAAACAATTACGCTTCAATCTTAAACATATTCAATAAATATAAATCACGAGAGATTAAGTTTTAGACATATTTGACCCTATAATAATGCTTACTTTCGTGTAACAATTAATACCTGCCCCAAAGCCACCCAATCCCATGGGCATAACTGACAGCCCATATCTGTCCTTCTGCAGCTCACTTTTATAAGCAACATATTAATTCTAAAAAATTACAGTTTAAAAGTTAAAAACATTCTAACTCAGAAGCCTTCACTTGATATTCTACCGTATAAAACTTCATTAAGGGGCACTATATTAAGATAAAACAAAAACAAAAAAAAGTAATAGACTATATAAGTAATAGAACAAACAAGAAGATTATGTCATATACTCAAGGAAATAGTGCAGCCATCATCAACTTGAAGTACAAAAGGTGTACAAGTTGTAGACATTTTGAGCTTTAACAACCGTTTTCAGAAAATTTCATCTTATCTTCGAAGAAAATGACGAATTCAAAGAATTGTTTACCCATAAATTAAATAACCCAGTTGTTGCAAAACCTCGGTCTGCTTAAAATCAACAGATGAATCTGTATGGAACTTGCCTTTTCTTGCAATTATGTAGCTAGTCGGTCCTTTCTGTACACTTTATTCAATTCACCGACAGTTGACTATACATTAAAAAAGTACTTTATTGTAAAATTTAATCGAAATGGATAACTAATACAATATAAATTATAATCCTGTTGCTAGAATGAACATAATCTTTTATACACAATCATGTTCATCACATCCTTCGTTTATTGACTTTACATTTTCCAAACCCCATTATTATCCTCTATCTAATCACGTTTGCTTGAGAGGTGCTTTCAGAAGAATATAATAAGCACTGGAGAATAAGCATCTCAACGACTCTTTAATAGTTGTTCACGGGGTTTTACGTAAAAAATTGAAAATAGAGTGGGAAATCATCTTTTAAATGGGTTGAAATAAAATGTCAGAGTTTGGGAGTAATTTAAAGAATTAATCCAGGCTGTTATGTGCATTAAACTAATGAAACTATGACAGCAATGATCGGGAAGTTCTCTATATAAGGGCTAGAAACTGTGTTTCATACAAGTCACCAAACACAATTGAGTTGCTAGAAATGGGTACCTCGGGAAAGCCGAGGCAATGGTCTCTTCCATTGCTTTTTGGTATGCAAATTTTGCTCATTGCCAACATTGCTGGGGCAAATTATGAGCCTTATGTTTACACATCACCACCACCACCACCACCAAAGCATTCTCCTCCTCCACCTTACTACTATAAATCTCCTCCACCACCAAAGGAGTCTCCTCCTCCACCTTATTACTACAAGTCTCCACCACCACCAAAGCATGAAGAGCACCCACCTTACTACCACAAATCACCACCACCACCGAAGAAGTCTCCACCACCTCCTTACTACTACAAGTCTCCACCACCACCAAAGCATGAAGAGCACCCACCTTACCACTACAAATCACCACCACCACCGAAGAAGTCTCCACCACCTCCTTACTACTACAAGTCTCCACCACCACCAAAGCATGAA
>JAWDEX010000007.1:2242690-2262855 GCA_035221805.1 Trichilia hirta | reverse complement strand
TTGACATTTCAAAACATTATGCATTGATTTCAATTGATTTAGCACTACCATTTTCCCTAACCAATTTTGCACAAATAGAAGCCTAAAAAATATACAGGATTCTATTTTGATTTCAAGATCACCTGGTTGCAGAACTTGTTTGAATGCAACGTAGAGATGCTAGCAAATAATAATTCATAAACACAATATCATACAAACATTTGATCTTTATGCACATTACACAAATAAAATGATTATTTACAGTTTAAATGTTTATAGTTTCCATTTATTTAAAAAGAAAATACATATTGTCCCATTTATTGTCGGCATTATCCATATAGGAAAACTGCAGTACCTCAGCTGAAACAGTTCTACTTTTCTCTTTAGTATAAGCATTTTGCAACCGAAACTTTTTCTAGACAAGGTAAAAATCAATACGAACTGATGGGAACAAAGAAATGATCATTAAGGTCAGAAATATTGTCAAAATTGTGGCTGTGAAATAAGAAAATGACTGATTTTTGAGTCTATAAATATTTCGCCAGCCATGGTAACTCCTTGTTGTCTTTCAGTGCAAAAGCTACGTCATCACTGCCAGAAAGCAAGATGAAATTATTGATCAACTCAAAACAGACTAATACATTGATACAAAACCACATTGTCAATTTTACAGCAAAAAGTTATATGGAACAAAATAGTAGTGAAGTTTTCAGATCCGGATTATAACATTTGTAATGAAAACCACTTTTTAAGACTTCTCGGTTGCGAGAAGTATGGAGATCTTTTGTTTTGGTCAACTGCAAGTGCATCAACTCTTTTGCTTAACCATGGAACTTGTTTTAAGAGAAATGCAAGAACTTATGTTGAATTAGATCTTTAGTAGGGTAAAACACCCACTTCATCCTCGCTAAACAAAGCATAATAACCTCAAATGATGAGCAACATAGTCTTTGCAATTGGAAGGACAGAACCATTCAACAAAAGCCATTGCTATGAAGCTAACCTGGGAAAGTTGAGCTGCAATTTTTGCAGCCTGTGCCTGGATCCTGGTTCACAAAGAATTATTCTGCATTCGCCAAGCTTGCAGCTGCCAAAAGGAAACCATTCATATTAATACAGCTTATCTCATAACCCGAAGAAATCACCAGCATTATCCGAAATATGTATCACAGTTTTGTTTTCATTTTCAGATATGTAAAAGCCTTTCATAAACAAGAAGTTGAATATTTCATATTTTTGTTTTTCACATCATTCATATAATAGTCATTTATACAAGAGACAGATAATACAGCCATGAGAAAAATCAATTCATGTTGGCTTAAAGACTTGCAAGATACTCTAGTTCTGGACCCAAGTACGAGTAAAAGTTGAACCCACAAATCATAGACCATAAATCAAAACACATTATTTCTCATATATTAGCAAGTAAACTGTTAAAGATGACTAACCCCACTTTCAAGAGTGTGTCCCAACCAGGAAATGTTTCTCCATTGCTTGTACACAGACAAGAAACAGTCATTGCCAACTGCAACAATTTAAAAGAAAAAGCTTCAGAAAACACCCATAAAAACCAGTGTCAAACCGCACATTTCAAGTATTTGCACAACTCGCAACAGTATATAATATATGTTTTACAAGCAGGCTTAGTTTTTATTGTAAAGATGTATCTTAGTATTTATGAATTATGATTCAATTTCCAGTTCTGTGACAGTGCAACCTGAGATTTTCAAGTGTTACTTACATTTTGAAAAATGGAAAAACTGTAATCTTTATTCTATATCTGAAGTTTGCTGACTTATCTTCTGAAAAGGTTATTAGCATAGTATGCATACGTTGGAACTGCTTATGCAAGATCACGGGGTTTAGTTTTTGACTTCAGAACTGGCACCTATATCCAGTGCCAAGACAGAGGTGGGAAAAATTTAATTTAACCAGCCCAGCAAGAACCTGTAAATAAGATTAAAGGATGCTTGAAGTTAACCTTCTCAAAGTCGGTTTCACTCATCCCTGTTTTATAGAGTTCATACACCATGGCAGTCAAGAAGATTTTGCTTAGTTTGGAGCAACTTTTCATAACCTACACGTTATTTAAAGAAAACCAGGTCATTTCTGTGATCTTATACCTTTCTTCAAACTTATCTCATCTCAGAAAGGGCAATATCATAGATGGTGACTGAATATATTGATCAAGTGCAAAGTAAGGACAATATCATAGATAGTGACTGAATATATTGATCAAGTGCAAACATACAAGAATATAAAAAGGAAAGGGAAAAAAAAAACATGCAACCTAGGTCAGTAACAATTCAGTCATCAGTTCTGATAGTTTCAGTCGGCGCATAGTCCTAAGTATGGAGGTATAATACATCCCTTGAATAAACTTTTTTATCAACCATGACACAAAAAAAAACACAATGACAGTTCACAATGAAGTTTATAGGCTGACATTATTGAAGTTTTACTGAGAAAACCTGAATTAACATCAAAAGTGATAATAGAATAGGACTGACTTCTGACACTGTTATTCTTAACAACTGGAAAGCTGTCATTCAGCAACAGATTTGATTATTCTTCCAATAGATTTTCTCTTTTTCAGTCTTGAATCTGGTGGACTACTCGTGCATAGGTAACTCTAATCTATATCAGAGGATTTTTCTGTACTTTCAAAGAAAGAATCGAAAGAAAGAAACGAAAGAAAATAGGATTGACTTCTTGTTTATGTCAACACTTTTACACTTTGTAACCAGGACATTCTTTCCTGGAGAAACTATGGCCTTCAACATCTAACAAGCAAAGATCCCTACAGTGATATGAACATCCACCGTTGTATCCTTTTCCACACTTCATTTACTCAGCACAAGAATCCACCATCCATATTTCATTTTCCATTCAAAGAAACAAAATACAAGCCTCATAGCCTCATAAAAATATAAATCAAGATACACTGTTGGCAAAAAAAGAAAAAAAAAATAGCCAGTTTTAACTAACTTGAATATGAGGGGCCTGGAACATTTCCTGAATAGCTGCTTCGACATCTGTCATACCAACAAGGCTTTTGCCTGGAAAATGGTCAAAATCAAATACATTAAAACCATAATCGTCATTTTAAGAGTTGGAAAGCACTGTTTTGTAAGGTAACGAAAGTTTGACACGGCAGCCAATGCTGACAGTAATTGCATGTTCTACCTGACAAAACATAATGTATAGCAAGAAGAACATTATAAATATCCAATGCAAGTTCAAAAATTCGAATGTATATCCAGAAGCTACTGATTGAACAAAAGTTTAAAACAGGGGAGGAAGTATCTGTCTCAAGCACTTGGCAGTATTTTCAGTGAAAAAAAGAGTTGATTTTGTCAAAATGCATAGCAAGTTCTTGACTAATTAATTAGATATTTATCCATATGCATTTTAAAATATTAAAATGTCCATGAATACCAACAAAAAGTCCCAACAGCCAAACTGAAAATCATGCCCTTGCTCTATTAATTTGAAATGTGAAGAGAAAAAAATCCCGAAAACCATAGTTTGTTTACCAGCAGAAGCAGAATTCGGAACTAATGTTAGTTTCTTAACACGATAATCTGCAATTTCAGCAGCCCGCCTGCATATCTCTAGTGCCCGACGTGCATCTCCCGAAATAGCTGCCACCTGAAATTGCTAAGGATGTTTAGAATCAATAAACTCATAAAAGCCATGTCTGGTGAAGAGTGAATATGTTCTGCATATATTTTGGCGGACAAAAGAGTAGAGCCAAATCAGAATTTCAAGGCAAAAATAAATACCACAAGGACTAACCTTTCTTGAAGCAAATTCTATAGCTTGCCTTTCAAAGGCTTCAATTCCTTTAAGACGACTTGAAATTATTTCTTGAAGCTGCTGATAATTATAGGGACCGAAGCAAAGCCTTTGAACACCCATGCGACTTGAAATGCGAGGAAGGAGCTTCTCTGGCAGATCCATAGTGTTTGCTATTCCTGAAATTCATATTGTTTATATTTCATTGGACACAATATTGCCATCAGAACTATCATCATTATTGAAAGTAAATACATCATCAAAAGATAAGAAATTAAAGGATACCTATAACAATCAATTTGGATTGTGGCTTAGTGGGCCAGTCAAGAATGTTATAGAGAACCTGAAAGAAAAAGGGTCATGTATATGTAAATTTTCAACTTATATAAATAATTTAATTATATGCTAAAATAATTATTATTAGAATTTTACATCATAAGGTGCAAAATTTACCGATTGATTTCTGGTCACAAGGAGATCAAGTTCATCAATAAGAAGAATGCAAGGACGGTCATCGTCTTTGCCAATTTTCTTTCCATGTGAAAATCGCTCATTAAGTGAATGAAGAGCCTTCTTCCAACTCACCCTATGTCCACTTAATGCTTCATATATAACCTGCAAAAGCATAAGATTATAAAGATTTACTGTAGAAACTGGCAGTTGCTACTAAAGAAATGAATTAGAAAAATTCCATAATATTTTACCCTGTAAATATTCTCTGGTGAGGCCAACTTTAGACCATTAACCTCCACAAAACAGTACGGTTTTATACTTCCTGTTTCAACTTCAGACCTCAGATTCCTCATTACTGAAAGAACACTCATTGTCTGCAATTTCATGCAGAAAAGAATAAATCATTTAAGCTCGAGTGAAACTTGGAAAAGATCAATAACTGTTTGACATATGGCAACTTTCTGATTAATTCCAACAGATTTTACCTTGCCAGTTCCAGGAACACCATGAATGTACAGGCAACGTCCCAGACATTGAGCATCACAGATAACACCCCTTATAAATGTTGTTATCTCTTCCATTTCTCTATAAAAGTACAGCAGACATCAGAAACCGCTGTATAGCCAAGAGAAAAACAATTAAGAAAAAAGAACCATCCACTTTCACATACTTATTTCTACAAGGTAGAGATTTGGGCAATGTTGCCAACAACAGTTTTGCTTTAGCTCTTTCTAGTTCAGTCTGCTTATGGCATCTTACATGCTCTGGGATTCTCTTTGTCCCTATCTTTTGAAGACCAAAGATCCGACCCTTCCGAGAGTTCTGCATTTATTACATAATTGATTACTAAAATGATTTGTCACACCGCCATGCACAAATTCACAATATGCAACACTAATAAATGTCAATACTGCTGCCAACTCATGAGCTGAGGATGGTTTGGTGTGTAAGTTCTTCGTATCTTCATCCACATATTCCATGTCTTCATCAGTATCAGAGCCAATATCCTTACAAGAATTCCAATCGTCATCACTGTCATCATCTTTGCCTCCCTACCATATGAGAGAGGCCCACATTAAATTTCAAACGAATAATCACGTCTCCATGATAAAGAGTCCCTAAACCAATACCTAAGATTTCTGAAGGCTTACCTCTTCGTCATCAATCTCAGCTATACGCTTGAAACTATGCCAATGTATGTCATATTCATATTCACAAAGAAAAACATCATCTCCTTCATCATTGGCCTTCGCAAATTCTTTTGGATTCTTGACAAAGCAATGCCTAATGATGGATTCCATCTGCAGTAATGAGCAGTAGCAAAATTATGAGAATTTAATATGAGAATTTCTGCTTTTCCTACACATGGAACTTGAGTACAAAGTAAAATAGTATTAAACAAGAAAAGGTTACAAGCATAAGTTAGGAGCAGCTAAAGATTAGATGAAGACTACAACAATGTATAAACCAATTAATTACGTTTAATTCACGTCAAGATCAATCCATTCTCGTGAGAATGAAGTCTTCCATGTTCCTCTAAGTCCTAGTGATATATGTCAATATCTTCTCATTCTGGACAATTATGCCTAAATTTCTTTTGTCCTTTCACTTCAATACCTAAACTGGATTGAGTCTTCTTCATCGGGAACAGACAAAGTTAATTTCGATGGCTATCTCTGGGTAGTTGAGGTAAAACTGGAGAGGTGATATTTTCGGGGATCAAGATGGGTTACATCTCTTATCTTGACCATTCAGGCGGGGTGAAGTATCTTTAGGGATCAAGAAGGCCGAACTAGTCTCTCAGATAACTGTCTTTAACAGTTCATCACTAGTAATTCAGAGCACATCTGTAACTAAAGTTTATCACAGAACACAATCAACCAATATTAGTCTTAGCACAGAACAAATCAATTAAGTGACAAAATAGACTTTCCTGTAGCATAAGACGTTAGGTGTCCCTAAGTGCTGCAATGATGTAGACATCTATGATAGCAGCCAACGAATAAAAAAAATGAGACAAGATAGAATCGAACACCTCAATGTCCGCAAAATCATTTGTTCGATAAAGTTCCCTCCTCAAATTATGAGGTTGTCTCCCAGCAGCAGTCTCTTCCGGTATAATATACCACCGCACCCGACACCAGTAAATCCCATCCACTTCTTTCCATAAACTGCAATCCACTAACAAGACAACAATCTTAAAATCCAGATAAATATATATCTACCAGAACATTAAAAATCCAATTCAATCATGTAAAACCAAAAGAGACCAAACCTTTCAATGTGGGCTGCCCACAGATCACTTGAAAGAAGCTTCTCCCTCATCGTCCTAAAAATTTTCTTCCCCTCTGGGACCTTCGGCAACTGAATCTCCCTTCCCAATTTTCTAGCCTCGCAAAATTCACAAATCCATTCACCTTCAGGAACCTCTTTTAATGGAGGTTTCAGGCATTTCAAATGAAACCCACCTAGACAATTCTGACATTCAATCATAACACTCCTCCCTGCTTTAAAACAAACCCTACACTCCTCCAATTCGGGTTCCTCCTCATCGGAACTTGCGTCATCTCTCCTCTTCACATACACATCATCTCCTACCTCAAATTCACCTCCATCATACACCACCTTCTTGTAATAAACTCTTCTCTTCTTCACGTTCTCAATTTTACCATTTCCCGCGTTTGCCTTTGATCTTGTCATGACAACACTAGAATTCCTCTCTTCACTACAATCTTTCCTTTTTCTCTTCTTCGTCTCCAACAACTCAGGTGACACCGGTGAAAACAATACCTTAGTTGAGTGCAAAACATCCTTGGGTTTCCTTTTCGAGGTTTTTGCATCCTCAATAATTTTCTCACCTTTTGGGGTGCTTCGGGTTTCTTTTAATTGTTCACCATTGCTGGCAAGATTTGAACTGTTCTCCGAAACTTTAACCGATTTTTCAAGAGACGGAAAGGATTTTTCTGGGCTCTTCAGATCTTGCGAAAGAGAGACACTACGCGAGGATCGGCGTAGAGTAGCAGGAACTGAGGTTTGTGGGGTTTTGGGAGTCAGAGAAAGTGTTGAAGAAAATGGAGACGAGCAAGAAGAAGGTATTTTTTCCCGTGTAGATTGCTTTCGTGGAGATTGATAAGGTTTCCTGGGGGTGGTTTCTGCCATGAATCGGATTGAACGGAGGCTGAAAGATAAATGGAAATTAGGGTTTCACAGAAAGATAGAATGAGAAAACGGGTCGGCGATAGGAGGGAGAAAATTGGCGCCAAAAGTTCCCCCACTTTTCCGCTTCAAACGTTGAACATTACGGCGCCGTTAAGATATATATTATAGGTTATATTTTTGGTTTACGTTTGATATTGCAGATAATTAATTTATGTTTTAATAATATAATTAATTATATTACAGATAATAAATTAATTTATATCATGTAAGAATAATGATATTTTCTGATCTTTATTATTCAAAAAAGGGCAGAGAGAGGGAGGAAATATCATTCTTACCCTTATTTGCTTGAAAACTAATATTATTTCACGTAACATTGGCATTTATTTTTAGTTACCTTAATAATATTTTTGTTTTTTTCTTTTATTTTTAAATAAATGAAAATAAAATGAGCATTTAATTTCAACAGAAATTAATAACTGATTGTAAAACAGTTGTTGACAGATTCACTAAAAATATTTTGCTTAATTTTTTTGTACAAATATTTTTTAAAAAATATTGCTCGATATATAAATTTTTTTATAAAAGTTAATACGGCATAAATAATATAATAATATAATATCTATGTTTTTAATTAGTAGACTCCTGATATGATATTATTGGTAAACTTGCAAGTTGCTATGTAATTTGAAAAAAATAAAATAAAATAAAGTCATATGCATACAAATTATTACAACAACAATATCTCTATTATTAATTCTTCCTAATAATAATACAGTGAAACCCATCCATGCATGTCTGCCTCTCTTTATTCTCTTCATGTATATATTTTTTTTCTTTTCCGTTGATGCACTTCAAATTTTTTTCTCCTGATTATTTTCGTGCGATGCATCCAAATCTTTTGTCACTGTTCATATTAAAGCAATTTTATTTCTTTTTCTTCTCAATCCCAAAATGATGAGCAGCATTCCAAGATAATCAAAATTGTAAGCAGCTTCCAGGAGTATTAATTTTTTCTGGTTCCATGGAGGAAATCGGAACCATAATTCAGAGATAAAGTCTCTTTGTACGACGGATTTGTGATGGCTGAAGGCATCGAACGAGAATTTGCCATGGTAATTTCCAATTCCGCTCTCACCAACACCTCCAAACGGCAACGTATCAGCTACATACTGCATATATAATTGTTCATTCAAAGGAAAAAAAAAAATTGGTAATTAAGTAAAAACACTTTTGGTACCATCCAAAGTGATAAAAACACTACAATCCGAGACTTGAATATTTATTATAATGATATATAATAATAATAAAATAAATAATTTTAAAAAATTGTATAAACTATTGTTATTCGATGAATTTTTTTTTTTGTGTTATGCCTCGTTTTATTTACATACCGTAGTAAGATATAATTTTTTTTTATATTTTTAACAAAAAATAAGTTGAATTTAAACAACATTATCTTTTACATTTATGATACTTTAAAAAAATGTCTCATTATGTATTTTTTTGGAAATTGAATTTTAATGGTAATTAATAATGGAGAATAAAATTAATTAATTAGGTAATTGAATAATTATGAATAAATTACCTGAACAACTGCATCGTTGAATACCACGCTTCCAGATGAGGTTTCCGATGAAAATCTCCTTTTGAGTGTTTCATTTTTAGTGAAGACATAAATTGAAATTGGTTTAGGTCTTGAATTTATAAAATTTATGCTGTCTTCGATCTTCTCCATCTGTAAATTAAGAAAAAACAATCACAACGAAAGACACGAAAAAATAATCAGAAATTAAATAGAAAATAGAAGACAAAAAATAAAATAATTATATAATTAAATGGAAATCATAAGATTATTTTATTTTATTTTATTTTTTTTTTTTTGAAGAAATAATAAATCTCACAGTAATTATTGGAAGCAATGGACCAAAAATCTCTTCTGTCATTATTGGTGCTTCAAGGGGAGGATTTACCAATATTGTTGGCCCAATGAACCTGCATGACGTTTATGAAGAACGAAAATTATAAAACGACCAAGAAAATTAATCAAATGATTAATTAGTTTAATTAATTGTCTAAAGCTTTAAACACACTGGTACTATAAATATACAAATTTATTTATACAACTAAATAAAATAATATTATATTATTATCACATAAATTACACAACATATAATTGAAGGCAGAGTCGAAAATGAAGAGGAGAAAAGTTAAAATATTGAAAAAGTAAAGTTGGCAATGCAAATTTTAAAAATAATTTATAAATTAAGAGGTAAAATAATCACTTTTCAAATTTAAAGGGAAAATATATAAATAAAATTTATCATGCGAGTCTAAATTATAAAAAAAAAGTATACAAAAATTAAAAATATTTTGTAAGACTCGAAAGAATTTAAGTTCTGTCCCGTACATAATATCGGTATACTTTTATTCTATCGGTTTATGTAAATAAAATTTTGCATGAGAACTTTTAATCCTACTATCATCGTTAATCACATATATAAATTAAATAAAAAATTTATTTATTAATTTTTTTTTTAATTTAAGGAGAAAAAGAAAAAACTTATGTTACATTACTTACAAATTTTCTTCATCCATGGATCCACCATAGACAATCGAATTCTTGACAAGAGAATCACTCATAAGATTTTTCAATCTCGAAAAATGTTGTTTATTAATTATCCTACCCATACTCTTTGATTCCCTTGGATTGTCACCAAACATTTTCTTTATATACACCTTCAATAATTCCACCTAAAACAAATTAAGAGAAATTGTTTTCATTATATTTTTCTGTTAAAATATAACAAATATATAATTTAAAATATAAAATTAGAGAAATAATTTTCCATAAATGCATACCAAAGTGTTTAAAAATTTCTCTTCAACTAGAACATAATCAACTGCTACACATGCTTGACCAGCACAAGGTCCATATTTTGCAACAACGATTCTCTGAACAGCCACCTTGTGAAAAAAATAAAATAAAATTTAAACAAGATATAATAAATTTTAATAAAATAATAATGTCAAAAATAAAAATTATTATATAAATTCATATGTAAAAACTATTCGGATAATTAATATAAATATTAACAATAATAATAATTATTAAAACATTTATTTTATTCATTTTTTATTTTTATAAAAATAAATAATACTATTATATCAATTTGTATGATTTTATTTCTATACGTAATAATACTTATAATAGTAATTTGGAGACTGAATTAATTTACTTATCAAAATTGGTGAATAGCAAAAATAAAAAAGATCATAAAATATTTCAATAAACCTAAATATTAGTGACTTTAATGAAAATATGCATACTTGAAAAAGCTCCCCATTCATCACTCACATGAAGTATATGATAAAAAATTTTATTTAGAAATATAGATAAAATAAATTATTTAATTAATGTCGTAGCTTATATTATTACAAAATTTTAAAATGTATTATATTATCCAAAAATACAAATTTATTTTCATTATCCAAATTGGGTTCGAGAAATTTATTCATAAATTGTTTTACTGAAGTTTCCTTATAATATTCTTGTACGTGCAAGGTGTCTAAATAATGAATATAATTACTAATTTTAGTGTGTGCGTGTGTGTGTGTTTACTGGAATTATTAATTATCTAATTAAATAGAAAAATATATTATCAAATTAATATACTTACCTCCCTGTCCCAAGAAGATGTAAGGCGGTCGAATACTGCCGGGCATTTTCCACCCAACTCCAGTACAACCGGAGTCAAATGCTTCACAGCTGCTGACATAACTATTCTTCCTACTCTTGCACTGCCTATCAATATATATAAATTTTTATATTAAAAAATAAAAATTAGAAACTTTGTACCCGAAAAAGTAAAATTTATGAAAATTGAATAAAAAATTATGTGAAATAATTAAGATTTGATCTGTTTTTTTATTAGTTGTATTTAGAAAAAATTCATAAAATTTCTCTTATATTATATTTTGTAAAATGCACGATGCATATCTTTAAAATCAAATAAAAATATGACAATTTTAAATATATTATTAATTATATATAATATATCTTGAGAAAAACATTTTAGGCGAGATGAATAAATTTGCCAATGTGAATTCGATTATCTATCTCACCATTCTTTCCATTTTTGCACTAGCATCTATCTATCTATCTATATGTATAATTAAAAATATGATCAATTAAAACTTTGTAACACCATATGTGAAATAATTAAGGCTTGGCATGTTTTTTATAAGTTGTATTTTTAAAAAAAAAATTAAAAATTCATAGAATTTCTCTTGTATTGTATTTTGTATGATGTGAGAAATGATAATTTTTTTTATGTCAAATAAATGTTGTGCTTTCAAGTCAAATGAATAAAAATATCCAAATGTCGAAAATATTATTAATTATATATTTAATGCGAAGTTGACCTGTAAAGAAAATCTTATCCCATTTTTGTAGCAAGAGTAATTCCCCAACATCAGGGCCACCTTCAATGACTTTGATTGCTTTGTTGTCAAGGTAAGTAGGAATTGCTTCTGCTAGCAAAGAAGAACAAGCTGGAGCCAATTCGGAAGGTTTCAGAACCATGGTGTTTCCTGCAGCAATTGCTCCTATTAATGGTTCCAAGGATAACCCTTTTTGTTTTCAGGAAAAATAAAATAAAATGGACAATTAGAGACATACATTTAAAAATATATATATTTAAAATCAAACACTGAAAAATTAGTAATTTACTCACCAAAGGGAAAATTCCAAGATGAAATAATGAGGACAAGACCAAGAGGCTCTGGAAGAATTTCTGCAGTTGATAGAAGAGCCATTGCTGGCAGTTTAGCCTATGAATCACACAGAAACAACTTAATTAATTTACACCCAATAAAATCTGATTTACCATTATTATTATTACGAGAAGAAAAAAAATTTAACGGAAAGAGTTAATTTACCCTTTTGCTTGACATCCATCCTTTCAAATTTTGCAGTGCATAATTAATGGATTTCAATAAAGTTCCTATCTGCGGAAGGGAAGGGCATACAAATGGTAATGATTCAGATGTAGGATCAAATATATGCTAGAATCAGAAAAACAATAGAAGCAATTTCCTCCGAAAATTATGAAAAAATAAGTACTTTCAAAAAAAGTACTTACCTCATCTCTAAATGCTTCAACGTGATTCTTTCCTAAATCTTGTGCTAGAGCTGTAAAGATATCCCCTTCTTTCTCTTTAAGAAAAGCTTTCAATCTCAGAAGCTGACACTTTCTCCAATTTTCTTCTCTAGTGTATCTACTTCTGAAATATTCTCTCATGTTCTCAACATCTCTTTCCAATTTTCCCACAATAATATTATTCTTCCCCATGTTTTCTACTTTCCCTTCTCCTGCAAAAGTCCTGAGAATTTGGTTTTTTCCAATTTCTTTAATAGAAGCTTTTCTGTAGTTTTTTTTTTTGTAAATAGCTAACGAGATTTTAATGAAAGCTTCTTAGCAATCTCCCATTTTGTGACATAGTACTTCACTAATTTATTATAATTAATGTTGTGGGGATCTTGGGACCTCAACCATTCATGAAATGCAACGTCTTCTTGATGGATGGACAGAATACGGATGCGTATATAGATTTTCTAGTAATTATTTTGCCGTTTATGGCCTCATATACAACAAGTTTCCAAGTGTGTATTTTAAGTAAGATGCGCAGTCACTCAACATCAATTCAATTAATGGGTAGGTCAAGGATTCAAATTGATACCAATTAATTGGTAATATCGATTAACTGATTTATATCTTATTTAAGATAAGTGTATGCAATTTATTCTCTTTAATATTTATTAATATTAATAAAGAAGATTTATAAAATAAAAATAAACTTTAAATTTTATTTAGAAGAATGTTATAGGAAAACCCTAAAGAAAAATAAAAAAATAGTAATATATGTTAATGTTGATTAAACAAATTAATATTTTGTAAAATTATCTACTTTTAGGGATTAAACAATTACAGGGGTTTATTATATAAAATTGATTTCAATTTAATTTAGAAAATAAATCTTTCACGAAATATCATAAAAAACCACATCTAACATTTAAAAAAAAAATTATAAAGTTTGGTTTGAAATTTTGGTGTTTATAATATATTCTAAAAACAAAGTTAAAAATATATTTGATAATAATTTTTTAGCGAAATTAACAAATTTTTATATTAACATTTAAAATCTAAATTTTTATCTCACAATAATTATAATTTAAAACTATCATATCACATTTCAAACGAAAAGTGTTACAAATAACATATATATAGTACTTAATATTTAAGGTCGAAAGTATTTTTATCATTTTATTAAGGTTGAATGCAATTTTATCATTTTAAAAATTTTATATTCAAGTAATATCATTAGTTAAATAAAATTATATATATATATATATATGATATTTTGAGAGATTTTAAATAAAATCAGTTAAATTTAGAAAAATCTTTCACGAAGTATCTTTTTGTACAAATAAACTCCCAAACTATATTTTTATTAATCAAAAAATCAAATTGATGAGCCATTTATTTTTACTAAATGAAAACAAAAATACAATAAAATTAGAATTTAAATAAAAGAGAAAATAATATTAGAAATATATTGTAAACCTAAATGATATTTTTTAAGGATTAAAGTAATAATTTTTAAAAGATCTGAGTGATATTTTTCAAATATCAACACCAAACTGAAAGTATTAATATCTAAAATAGAGGTGTTATACCTTTTTACAAAAATTACATATAACATTTTTTTTTAGTATTATAAATTATAAATTATATTTTTTTTGAGTATTATAAATTATATTTTATAAATATAAATAAATATTATTTTCTCAGGATAGTTTAATTTTTCTAATTTTACTTTTTATTTTTTATTTTTTAATTAATTTTTCTCTTTTTTTCAATATCTATAAAAGATAATAAGAAATAGTTAAGTAATAATTGCAATAAGGAAAGTTCAATAGTAAGAATTAATACGATTATTTTAATTGTAAAGCAAAATTAGATATATTATAAAATTATTTATTTATTTATATTACAGGTTATCTATTTATTTTTTGAAAAATTATATTTTTTAAAAGTATATTTATCATTTAAAATTATTTTATACTTTTTTTTTTGCCATAAAACTATTAGTAGAAGTGCTTTTTACAAGTATATAGAAACCTCGGTGTTGTTTATTGTTCATTTGATTTATTTAATTTATTATTTATTTACTTTATTACAAAATAAATTTATTTATTTATTGAATTACTCACCTATATAATTTATTTGAAATTTGAAATTATATAATAACATTACTCAATATTTTTTAATGCAAATTTAATGCAAATTTAAGCTTAAATTTAATTAAATTCAAATTGTTTATACATTTGAATTTAAAATTTTGAGTTATTTTTTTAAATTTAAGTTTAAAATTCAATATGCAAAATTAATTTAATTTAAACCACTTCAAACGGTTTAGATTGAATTAAATTATATATCCTTGTAAATTATATTAAATTATCTTAAACATAATTTCTAATATACGAATTAAATTAAAATTTTAGCTTAATCGAATTTAATGCGCAAATATCCATCCATCGTGCCATCAATTTTAATGCTAATTAAATTAATATTTATTGAGACAACTACCATGATTGTATGGACATGGACTTCACGTGTAACATTTATAAACATTTTTAATTGGGTTGTTAGGGGACGTAAACAAACAATAGACAATTCGATAGGGTATTGAGGTGGTGTAAACTTCAAATTATACTTATTTAAAAAAAATATTATCATATATAAGTGAGTAGGTGGGTGCATATACAATGAATAACAATTATAAAGTAAAACGAGATAATATAATTTATTTTAAAGGACATCTCAAATTATGTGTTGTTCGTTAAGCAGTGATATTCTCGAGTTTTTGATATGTTTTTGATTTTATGTAAATTTAAGAATTAATTTTTTCTACGATAATTAAAATATTTATTTTTACTTACCTATTATTTTTATCTATTACTTTTTATTACGTTTAATATTTATTATTAATTAATATATAAAATAATTAAATAAAAGATACATTACTTCAATAATAAATGTAACGGAAATTATTGATCATTAATTCATCCTCATGCTCCACTAACAACATTTTAATGATATGTTTTGTGTCTATTCATGGAGCATATTCTAATATACTCACTCTCGTCACTTTTTTATTTTAAAATATAAAAATTAGGATAAAAAGCTTATTAGTGACGATGATCGATTAAAGATTTAAAGTTTGTTAGTATCTGTTTTATTTTGACTCATTATCCTATCAATTTGTCCACTAAAAAATTTTGATAAATTTTTATACGTACAATTATGTATTAATAGAAAAGAATATTTTTTTTAAATGATATGATTTAAATGTAATTTACTTTCATATTGTATTTGAAGAATTGTTTATAAATGTCTTAAAGAGACATATTTATATTATATATTTTATAAAATAATATAAATTAATATTTTAAAATATATAAATATTATTGTACATAGTACAGATAATTAATAAGTCTTAAAGACCTAAAAGACATATTTAAAGTTTTAAAATGTGTCTTAAAAGTTTGTGACAATTGTTATATGTGGAGCACGTGACATTATATATCAGAGTAAATTACTATTGTCTAATATAAAAAAGATTAATATGAATTTTAGTTTAATAAAAAAATTGTAAAACGAAATTTGTTAATTTTAGAAGGTAATAGTTACAAACATATTTAACAGACTTTTTACTGTTAATTAAATTTAATAATAAATACCTCAAACTAATAATTAAATATATGAATAAAGACTTTTTTTAATTTAGTACTCAATACTTGTAACAAATAGAGAGGGCATCCCGATGGGCAAATTTTGGTCTATTTAATTGAAATCGATCAAATTCACTAACTTACATGATTTTGATCAACTTGAAAAAATCATTGATCAATTTATAGATTAAAAATTGACTATTACCGATTTACAAATTAGAATAGAGATTTAATTTAATTCAATCCACCAATCCACCAATCTATAAAAATATAATTAATTTTAATATTATAAATTATATTTTATAAATATAAATAAATATTATTTTCTCAGGATAGTTTAATTTTTCTAATTTTATTTTTAATTTTCTATTTTTAATTAATTTTTCTCTTTTTTCCAATATATATAAAAAATAATAAGAAATAGTTAAGTAATAATTGCAATAAGGAAAGTTCAATAGTAAGAATTGATACAATTATTTTAATTGTAAAGCAAAATAAGATATATTATAAAATTATTTATTTATTTATATGACAGGTTATCTATTTATTTTTTGAAAAATCATATTTTTTAAAAGTATATTTATCATTTAAAATTATTTTATACATTCTTTTTTTGCCATAAAACTATTAATAGAAGTGCTTTTTTATAAGCATATAGAAACCTTGGTGTTGTTTATTGTTCATTTGATTTATTTAATTTTTTATTTATTTACTTTATTACAAATTAAATTTATTTATTTATTGAATTACTCACCTATATAATTTATTTTAAATTTAAAATTATATAATAACATTACTCAATATTTTTTAACGCAACTGTAAGCTTAAATTTAATTCAATTCAAATTGTTTATACATTTGAATTTAAAATTTTGAGTTATTTTTTTAAATTTAAGTTTAAAACTCAATATGCGAAGTGAAAATTTAAAACAATTCAAACGGTTTAGATTGAATTAAATTATATATACTTGTAAATTATATTAAATTATCTTAAACATAATTTGTAATATACTAATTAAATTAAAATTTTAGCTTAATCGAATTTAATGCGCAAATATCCACCCATCGTGCCATCAATTTTAATGCTAATTAAATTAATATTTATTGAGACAACTACCATGATTGTATGCACATGGACTTCACGTGTAACATTTATAAATATTTTTAATTGGGTTGTTGGGGTCCGTAAACAAAATAGACAACTCGATAGGGTATTTAGGTGGTGTAAATTTCAAATTATACTTATTTAAAAAAATATTATCATATATAAGTGAGTAGGTGGGTGTATATACAATGAATAACAATTATAAAGTAAAATGAGATAATAGAATTTATTTTAAAGGACATCTCAAATTATGTGGTATTCGTTAAGTAAGTGGTATTCTCAATATTGATGCTCAAATTTATCAGTGACGGAAGATTCAGCACATCACACAGATTTATTATTACAATTGACGTAAAAATTTTTCGAAAATTACTTAAAATCACAAAAAAATGAGTTAGGAGTGAACCCGACTTACTGACGAATAAATTCCGATGTTCAAGTCCGTGAAATAGTGCAGGACCAAATAAAAAGAGAGAAATTACGAGTATTTGAATGTTTTATTGACCCGATAAACTGGGCTCGCGAAAAGTGAGTACAGTAGTTATCCCTTAACCACTCAAATAAAATTCTCTCTCAGAAGTCCCAAGTTAGGAGAAGAATAATGACCATTTAAAGGAGAAAAAATTCCAATCTTGCTACATGCATAGCATTTACCTTTTATAGGGCTCCTGTATGTGTGAGCATCGGAGAACGGGAGTTTGATTGGACAGGAGTAAGTATGGTGGTTGGATTAATCGTTTCACCACTCCTTTACGTTAGGTCTGGCCTGGCAATGAGTACCTATAACTTTCCATGCACGTCGTTACCTATTATTATAGGACGCCTGAATAGTTACTTAAATAGCGTAGTAGTTGGTCCCATTGTCAACTACTATTTTTTAAAAGAGGCACAAGAGTTGCCTCGAAAATCAAGATGAAAGCCGAGAAATCAAGGCGATCATATCGAGTCACAGTTTCTAATTAGTCGAATCTGGAATCAGGAAGCTTTAGGCAGGAATAAGTCTCGGATCGACAAATATCATCAATATAAGTCCTCTAAATTTCTATTGTCACGAGGCAGGAGTAAAAACTTAAAGTGGTTGTTTAGGCTGAGGTAATCTGAAATTTTGACTCAATAATTATGACAGTACTAGTCACCAACGGTCTTTATTGAATACAGTCGTTTTGGTTTCGACTAGCTGTATCTCGAAAAGACCGGACATAAATGCGACATTTCAGTGTAGAAAGCCACGTGGCCACGTGTAGTCATCTGGTTGGTTACCACTAAGAGGGTGCGACGTTCGAAGGTGCCTTTTTGATGTTACGAGACGTGACACCTCCCTGACCGTTCGTTCCGTGACTCTCTGGAATCTTCGTGACGATTGAGTGCTGGGTAATTGCCTATAAATATCTACCAATTACCTGGTCTTTTCCCTTTCTGTTTCGCACTTTGAACATACATTCTCAGTTTATCGACCGTTTAGACTTCAGTTCCCAGCATTCCTTGCTTTCATATCCTTAACAACTCGTCGTCTTCAGTCAATCTTTGAATTATTTGGTAAGATGCCCTCTCTACCCATTTTATTTTTGTTCTTGAAGTGATTTTTTGGCAGGTTTGAAGATACGTGGGAGGGGGCCGGGATTTAGTTGTTAAAAGTTGGCGTAGTGGTTAAGACACCTAACAGTCACTGTACATTCAGGGAGGCCAAGGTGGGCGAGGCGAGAAAAGTGCTTGCCAGTCCTTTCTTGCAACTCCTGGGGATGGCAATTCTATAGGGAATTTTCGACATGACGTCATGTTCTTTGCGTGTAGGAGATGAGCAGCAGCAATAGTGAGAGCTATCATGCCGAGGCGACAAAAAAGTCTGCTCGAGAAATTACTGAGGAAGAATCGGCGTTCGAATCTGTACCCAATACAAGTGATGAGGGATCAACAACAGACTCGACCCGATACACTCGTCAGGGATCGAGTTTGGGGCTAACCGATTTTTCTCTATAGTCAGTGTTAGCAACCTCGAAGTGTACCGAGAGGTATTGCAAGTGGATAACCTAGTGAAAATGAGGGTTCCCAGAAGAAGGGAGTTACCGAGCCACCTTTCACTAGACGAATCGGCCTTTAACGAGGAGCTGTTCCTATTGAGGGTAAGGTTACCGCTCAAGTCATTTTTTACCAGCGTCCTCGTGTATTTATAGATCCCACCTTACTAGTTGGTTCCCAATAATTGGAGGATCCTGGTCGGACTGTACGTACTTTGGCAGCAGTACTTCGGCGAGCCCCCCAGCATTCCCGAGGTAGCATATATCTACACCTTGAGAAGAAATTTGACCTCAAGCCTAGGATGATACTATTTGCAAATCAGGCCGGGCACTCTTAATCGTATGAAGGGCAACCCAACTAGTACCAAGAACTAGAAGGATAGTGATTTTTCATCCGAGGGAAATGGGACCTCGCCGAGGGAGGAGTAATCCCAAACCAATTCGAGTCAACAACGGTGTGGTCGGGTCGTCTTGCTTTGAGCCAGGAATCCAAAGGCAGGATGACTTTCTTAGACGATATTGCCATTGATCAAAAAGAGCTCCTATCAGAGAAAAACCTGATGGAATTAACCCTGATCTCCTTCTACGTGTTGTGCGTCGCCCTAAACCGAGCTAAGATGAAGGGTATGACATTAGAGGTATCTGAATTTCAAAGTTGAAGGTATTGACTTTCTGTTTTCTTTCTGCAGTTATGTCTAAAAAAGATCAGCGTCTGTCTATCTCGAAACGGCTTGTAGCAATAAGAAGGACAAAGGGGGCTGGGAGAAGTTAGCTGCCACCTCCCCCCCCCTCCGTTATGCGGTCAAAAGGCCTCTAAGGCTTCTCTTAAGGACAAAGACAAGGCTCCCCCCCACCTCAAG
>JAWDEX010000007.1:2200066-2225264 GCA_035221805.1 Trichilia hirta | reverse complement strand
CCCGGGGTTGCCCTTCCAATGTTAACGGGAACAAGCGGCACATTTAAAGTTTATTCAGTCCTTGGATATGCATCATTTCCCTGAAGGTGTCCAGATGCAATATGGGGTCAGTCTTTTCAGTATAGGGTGCGATTTGCAGCATTTTGAACTTTTGGGGAATAGTCAACTCCATTATATCCTTGGTGAAGGGCAAATTACCATATTCCTCTGCTTTAATCTTTTTGTCCTTGCTTAATAGACTAGTTCTCACACCTCCAATCCCGATTTTTTGCAATACCCTTCTAACACAGCCTTCGATCATTTGGGGCTCCGTGGATCGAACATTGTAGTCTCGAGACCTGATTTCATTGAGATGAGACCGCAAATCTACCGTAGTGCGTTTAAGTCAAAAGGGACTCCTTAGGTCTATTTTAGGACTGCACGAGTAGCGGACATCATGGGTTCATCACAACTCTGAGTTTTTGCTTTGTTATATGCATCGGTCCTGCCATTTTCTTTCTGCAAGTTGGTGAATCGGGCATTTTTGACAGTTGCTCCCTTAGGTGGGTGCCGCGCTATTTGTTTTTTCCCTCTTAGGAGACAGTCAATTCTTATTTCTGAGGCTTTCGGTACCATTTGCTGCTTCCTATCACGCTTTTGTCGCCAGACCAATGCTTGTAGCTTTGCCATCTCCTTTTCTAGCAATTGATTTTTACGTTCCAGTTCCATAATCTTTTGATTATCAATCTCCTTCAGATTTCTTTGCTTTGTCGGCCTTCCTTTTATTTGCCAGGACTTGCCTCCTTCATCTCTGAAAATGGCTCAGCTGGTTGGATCCTCAATTTGGCGAGCCAACACTTCATTCTCATCAGATGATTATGAAATGCCCCCTTTTTCTTCCGTGTGAGAGGGACCTCCAGCTGCTTCTTTTTGTACTTTTCTGGAAAGGCGACTGCGAGTGTTTCCTGCTATATCTACGCGGAACACTTTTTTGAACTTCTTTTTGAGACTTTTTGCTCGTTTCCCACAGACGACGCCAAGTGTTGATGCTCAAATTTTCTAGTGATGGAAGATTCAATACACCACACAGATTTACCGTTACGGTCGATGTAGAAACTTCTCGAGAATTACCTAAAATCACAGAAAAACGAGCTAAGAGTGAAGTCGGCTTACCGGCGAATAAAAGTCGATGCTCAAGTCAGTGAAATGGTGCAGGGCCAAATAAAAAGAGAGTAATTATGAGTGTTAGAGTGTTTTACAGACCTGGGAGGCTAGGCTCGGGAAAAGTGAGTACAATAGTTATTCCTTAACCGCTTAGATGAAATTCTCTCTCAGATCTCCCAAGTTAGGGGAAGAATAATGACTGTTCGAAGGAGAAAAAATGTCAATCTTGCTACATGCATAGCATTTACCTTTTATAGGGCTCCTGCACGTGTGAGTATCAGAGAACGGGAGTTTGATTGGACAGGAGTAGGTATAGTGGTTGGATCAATCGTTTCACCACTCCTTTACGTTAGGTCTGGCCTGACAATGAGTGCCTGTAATTTGCCGTGCACGTCGTTACCTAACATGACAAAACGCCTGAACAATTACTTAAATAGCGTAATAGTTAGTTCCATTATCAACTCTTGTTTTTTGAAAGAGGTACAAGGGTCGCCTCGATAATCGAAAATTAAGATGAATGCCGAAGAACCGAGGCGATCATGTTGAGTCACAATTTTTGATTAGTCGAATTTGAAATCAGGAAACTTTAAGCAGGAATAAATCTCGGATCGATAAATATCATCAGCACTTGAGTTTTTGATATGGCTTTAATTTATGTAAATTTAAGAATTAATTTTCCTCACAATAATTAAGATATTTATTTTTACTTACCTATTATTTTTATCTATTACTTTTTATTACATTTAATAATTATTAATAATTAATATATAAAATAATTAAATAAAAGATACATTACTTCAATAATAAATGTAACCGAAATTATTGATCATTAATTCGTCCTCATGCTCCGCCAACAACATTTAAAAACTCATGCGATATGTTGATTTATTGTTTGAATAATTTTTTGTATAGGCAATAACTTAATTTGTTGGAGGCCACTATTTATCTGTTCACGTAAACACTTATCACTAGACTTATTATTAGTAAGTGCTTTCGTTTTAATTTTTTAAATTTAGTCAAATTTATTTTAAAGAATTTGGATCCTCTTCTCATCTAATTTTTCTTTTTGATTTCTTCTTTTAATAATAACATAAAAAATTGATTATTATATACTATTCGTTCCAAAAATAAATAAAAGAACAAATTTAATTAGAATTAGAATCTCAAAGTTTTAAATCCATTAATCTATTAAAAAATAAACTAATTTATTAAAAATAAAAAACACTATTTAAATTATTTATATTAAAATACGAAATTTCGTTATCCAGACACCACGAAGATTTTGTGATGAAAAAAGAAGTTTAAAATTTATAAAATTTTCACAAATGCAATTTTTATTTTTAATTACTAAGAATCAACTTTGCAAAAAGAAGAGAAAAAAGAAAACAGTAGTCAATGAAAGTAAAATATTTAGTTGTTAAAATGGTGTGTCATGATCTAGTTAAAATATTAAAAAATTAAATTAGTAGAGAATTTGAATTTATTTTTAAAACATATATGATCTAAATAAAAAATAATAATTTTTAAAATACTACATAAACTCTCTTTTATTAGAGTCATGTTATAGTACATTTAGTTGACTATATTTTTTCATTATTTTGTTGTAATTTAAAACATTTTTGTCCTAATTTAAACTTATAAAAATTTATAATAATATAATAAAAAATTGAATAATTAAAAGAAAATTAATTATGAGATGAGCAAATTATCTTAAAAAAAATGATATACGTGCAACAGTAAAAATTTTGTTAAAAATAATAGACATTAAATTTTACATGCATTTATTTTATTAAATAAATATTAATTAATTGATGATGCTAACTTAATTGGTTAATTGGCATATTTTTTTACTAAATTGTGTGGTATTAATTAAGTTGGCAATTTTTTTACTAAATTTTCTAATTTCTTGTATAATAAGTGTTACATCATTTAAAATAAAACTTTCTAGGATAAATTTTTAGAAGTCTAATTATTCTTGAGTCTTAACATATTTATTAGAATTAATTTTCCTGGCAATAATTAAAATATTTATTAAACACTTATTTTTACTTACGTATTATTTTTAGCTAACACTTTTTTATTACATTTAATAATATATAAAATAATTAATTAAAAGACACATTACTTCAATAATAAATGTAACCGAAATTTTTGGTCACTAATTCATCCCCATGCTCCACCAACATTATCATTTTTTGGTATGGGCAGTAACTTAATCTGTTGAAGGCCATTGATTATATGTTCAAGTATAACTTTGATATAACAAAGGGAGATAGTAAGAATACGTCTGTTTCACTATTATTTTAATAGTTTTAACTTGCACATATTATTAAATTTCTAGACCTAAAAATCAATTAAAAAAAAAAAAAAAAAGAAACTACGAGAGACTTAAAACACTTTTAATTAATAGAAGAAAGTAAATGCTTACCACTACAGTATATGTAAGTGTTTTCGTTTTAATTTTTTAGAACTAACCAACACTCTATTATTGATTATTAAGACAACGAAAAAAATGTTATATATCTATATTAAAATATGTAGATATCATTTAATGAATACCTTGCTATTTGTAAATTTATTTTAATAATATAAGAATATAAATTTTATTTATATAAATTAATACTATAATGTTATTTTGTTCTTGTATATTTTTCATGATTATTTTAGCTTCCGTTTTTATGAAATTTCTTTTATCCAAATAAAAATAGAAGGCATATAATAATAAATTAATATTACAATATTAATCAATAGGAATAAATTTGTTTATGAATATTTAAGTATCATAATTATTTATTGTGACTATATTATTTTACTGTTTTAAAAATAAATTATCCGTATAACAAAAAGCTTTTACATAGGACAATTAAAAAATTTATTCAGTAAAATATTCTCTCATTATATATGCGTCATACCTATTTTTTGAATTATAGAATATTTTAGTTATTTTATTTTAAAAAAATATTTTTATCATGTTAAAAATACACGTTTGAGTATTATTATTAATTAAATAAAATTATATTGATATTTATTAAATATTTTGAAATTTTTTTTAATAAAATTAGTTAAATTTAGAAAATTTTTTTATGAGATATTATTTACGTATTTGAGTTTTTAAGTTAAATTTTTATTAATTAAAAAATTTATTGACGATTCGTTTATTTTTACTAAAAGAGAAAAGAATAAAAATTTTATAAAAATAAATTTAATTCAAAAAATTATACGAGAGAGAATCAAAATTAAGAATATAAAAATCCAAAAGCTACGTAATTCATTTGTTGATCTTTGTACCAACAATCAGTTTTTACATGGCCATATTTTTTACAATGATAGCATTGAATGCCATTCTTGTGTTTGTATTGCTCCCAGAACTGCCTTTGTTGCCCGTCAAATCAACCTCTACCTTTTCCTTGACCACGGCCGCTGTCAGTTCAATTCTCTAACGTTTGAACTTGAACTCCAACTCTTGAGCGTATTGCTAATTTATTAACTGGCTCGGCTACTCACTGAGTTGAAATTGATAGAGATCAAAAGTTTGAATCAGTGGAAGGGCCAACTAATAAGTTAATAATATACTCTACTCGTTGGGTTGAATTTAAAAGTTTGATAGTTCAAAGGTTGGAGTCCAAGCTCAAGCTCTGACGTTAGGAAGTTGAGCTGACAGCCACGACCACGAAATCCTCCTCTTCCTCGCCTTTTACTTGATGAAGTTTCATCATTTTTAATTTTAGTGCTGCCTCTTTGACTTAAAATGCCTTTTCTGCATTCTTTTCAAGTGATCTATTGATTCTAGATTCATGAGCTTGCAATGACTCCATTGGTTCATCAAATGACAAAACTGATAAATCTTTAAAATCTTCTATTGCAGCAACTACATGATCAAAATTTGGGGTTAAGCTTCTTAATACCTGTGCAACCACTGTCTGATCAAAAATCTGCTCCCCGTACAACCGCATTTGACTAACGATTGCCATTGCTCTTGACAGAAACTCTTGCACTGATTCCCCACTTTTCATGAACAAGGTCTCAAAGTCGCATCGAAGTCATTGCAATTTCACCACAATTATTTTTGAATCACCTTGAAACTCTTTCTGCAAAATAGACCATGCTTGCTTCGATGTCGTTTCTGCTGCAATTCGAGAGAAGATACTATCATGAACAGCTTGTTGTTTTATTACCAAAGCCTTCGAATCTTTCTTTCTATTATCCTTCAATTTGTTTTCTTCATCTAGATCTGCCGCATAGCCATGTTCAACCAAGTCTCAAAGATCTTGAGATTTGAGTAGAGTTCTCATTCTAATACTCCAAAACTCATAACCTTCTCCCTTAAAAATGGGAATGAGTGGTTGTGCAGCACTCATTGCATTGCCATTACTTGCCATGTTTTTTTTTTTTTTTTTTTTTAAGTGTTTCACTCACCTCATTTGTTTATCCCTCTCTACTCATTCAATTTGTGGCTCTGACACCAAAAATGTTGGGAAATTTAAGAAAACAGTGTATTGAAGCTAAGAAATTCAGCAAACATACGAGGCATAATATTGCAGAAAATTATAGAGATCTACTGCATAATTTTTTAGAACTGACTGTGCCTATATATAGGCTTACAAACTAACTGAAAAAACTCAAAACACTCCACTAAACACTAAATAATCTGCCACTAGTAACTCACATAAAACAGAAAATTTATTACTTGATTTGCTGGAAAAGAACAAATAAATATCTGCATGAATCAAGGAGAATATTTACAGCATATCTTTGACCAATTCTTGAATCAACCTTCAACAATTTCTTGACACAAACGCCGCATTGTTTTTAACATTCTTCTCAACGACGTGCCTGCATAAATGACATAAACCTTTAAGCAATGAGAGAGACAAAAAATCGAAAGATACTAATTTCAGATGACCTACGGTTAAAATATTACAAGAATAATCTTCACACAAAAAGTCACGAGCTGGGAGAAGATATCAATTCCATCTGTTTTAGCAACATGACATTTCGGAGAAACAGTAGCAGGGTCCTCCAGGAAAACGTTGACCTTGGCGTTTACTAATTGTCTAGAACCAAAGCCACCTATGTTTGCCAAGAAAATTTCCCTGTTTCAGCTTCCAATATGACAACTTCCATCTCCCCAATGTGTCTCGCAACAAATTCACTAAATTTTATCTGTACAAAAAATTAGTTGGGAGATGAATGCATTCCCAAATTACAATCTCACATGTGTGAAGTATTTGTGAATATGTTATTGTTGAGGGGGTCGACGTCAAGAAATAAATTATCAATCAGGTTCAGGTTTATAACAGAGATTTGGAAGAATTTTTGGGCTTGAATTGAAACAACAACTAACAAAAAATATCTTTCCCAGGAAGCATGTTTCTTGTGAAACCTTTCCACTTTTGTTAGGCAGATCAAATTTAGTATCAACCTTGCGAACTTCATCCTGTAAATAATTTGGCAGAGGCAGTTTATAACAAGAGGACTATGAAAAGAATAAGAACGAGATGTATACAAGAATTCTGCACAATAATAAGTGACAATAGGATACCTAATCAGCCTACTAGGTGGTGTGCAGATTGGATAAAAATTCAAGATTTACCTCATCGGAAGAATCCGAGGACAATCCACTTGTAAAGTTACTCTTTACCTAACCTCATAACCTCTCATTTCAATAACCACAAACATTGCAGAAAATTGTAATTCCACAGGAGATAATTTCATTTTCAAAATATTTTGGAAACTCTTGCAGTAAAACTGCACAGATATAATTATCAGGAGTTCAGTATTTTACTTTATTTGGCTTCTTGAAATGGTGAAAATTATAAAAACTCATGAAATAAAAAACAGACTGCAAATCATAAGTTAAAAGAAGGTGGTCAATCTGATTTCTGCACAATGCTTTTAAAGGCAAACAGTTTTAACATTTAGCAGCCTTTGAGAATCAACTAATTTAACCTAGCAATAAAATGAGCCTCTTTGATAGGGGTTGCCAGACACCACCTTTTTCTCCACCAACCATAATTTATAATAATCACATACTAACTCAATAACAACAATTACAGAAGCTGCTTATTTCTTGAACAAGTACGGCATAAATCAGATTAAAAAGTGTTGTGTAAGATCATCCGTAAAAGTTTCTATAGGCAATGAAATTAGGTATACTTACCTTGGGTATAGAACCAAGTGGGAAAATAAGTCGTTTAAGCTGAGCCTGTGAGAGATGTGAAAGGAAGTAGGTCTGATCCTTGACCTACAAAATACAGGTTAAAGTCATCACAAGCAGGCAGTATACAATTACAGGATCTTCTAACTTCCTAAAAGTATTTGAAAAAACAATAAGAAAAAGAGAATCTTAAGCCCGTTAAATGCAGAACGAAAAATTAGAAGAGATTATCCAAAGCAGGTACCATATCCTTCGATATGTCTAAAACAGAAGGCTTATCGATTTGATCTAGAGATGGGAGGACAACATTAGTTTGTGTAATACCAGAAGCAACATAATCAAAATCCATGCCGTTGATGGTATCCATGAGTGTACCTGAATAATTATGAAGCACATAAACTCAAGGAAAACAAATATAATACACAAGATTCAGTTGCACTCTTCAAGTTGAGCAGAAACTCATCAAATTTGATCCTTGTAGTACAAAGAACATCTGGGTTGGCAGTACGACCACATCGATATTCATCAATCGCGTAGGACACCTGAACCATGAACCAAAGTTTTCATGACTTGCTTATAGTTACCCAATATGATGGCAACAAAGGAAACAAAATGAATAACACTATACAAAAAGAATTGAAGAAATGACCTTAAGGTGCATGAGAAATGATTAACAAGAAATAGGTTCCAGGTTGAATAACAGCGGAATAAGTGCTTGTGAAAAATAATACATACCACATTTTCCAGTATTCATCTGTCAAATGCACAACTTCTAGCGGCACGTCAACCTGGAAAACAACATTATTTTATTTCGGCTGTGAAGGTGTCCATTCTGCACGACCTATACCATGGATATCAAGAGAAGACTATGCCTATCATAAATAAGAATAAACCTCTTTCGTGGAAAACATGCAGAAGGCACTATTCATGCATGCAACGTTGGAAGATAAAAATGCAACTGAAATTGAAGAAAGATTTATTGAACAAATAAAAGATTAAATAAATATTATATTATTATTTTGTTAAAATTTACGTGCTCTTAACATATTTAAATAAATAAAAAAATTTAGACTAAATTTTTTATTTTATTATGTTATTCGATCTTATATTATTTTAATTTTAATGCTTCGTTCTCAACAGGGCATTCTATCCAAAAATATTTCATAAATCAAACCGCAAATCAGAAACAGATAACAAAATGCTATATTTCATGTAATACTATTAAAAAACCCGAAATCTACGTACAAATAACAATTGACTGAATTTATTGTGTTATTAACAAATATTGTAAACAAATCAATCAAATAGAGAAAAGCCAGCTATCCAAATTAAACCGATGACCAAATGCGATGCTCTAACCTGTGAGCTAAGCGGGCTTAATTAATTGAAATTGCACATGCATCAAAATTCGTTAAATCCCTCGTATCTTATCTATTAATTTTCATTCCTAAATATTATTTTTAGATATATATTCATAAATAATAGAATAGAATTTCAAATAGATAAATTCAATGCTATAAAACATTATAATTAATAAAATAATGTTGGAGTCAGAAAAATGGATTCCTTTACATGGGGTTGATCTAACTAAGTTATTTTTCTAAGAATAAAAAAAAATACTATTACTATATTTATAAAAAAAAAAAAAAAATTTACTGTAAACTGGATTTTAATTTGGCTTATTTTATTATAAAAATTTCTTACAAACAAAGCATCCATTTTTGTTACATTAATTAGAATCCAAACTTATCAATACTATTGGATTTTATTTGATAAAGAATTTCATCCCCAAAATATATATTATTTAAAATTTTTAAATACTTCATAAACACTTTGACTTTAATTCCGCTATTTGAACTAATTTAGATATTATTATAAATTTGTTAAAAGAGTAATCAAAACATAACAACAATTTTGCATTTTATTTGATAGAGATTCCATGGCAATATATACACATACTTATGTATATATACATGTATATCTATATCCACATATTTATGTATCTATATATCTGTGTTTATATATCTATATCTATATATGTATATATATTGCCATACAGTTAGGTAAAATAAAAATTTTAATGTTTTATAACTCCTGGTCTTGTTATAAGTAAATGAGTAAAAGAGTTTTAGATAAAATAATTAAAAAAATAGGAAGTTAACCAATAAACATGCGGTTAATACGAAAATATGGAAAAATTAATAGGTATTAGTATAAATTGACATACTCAAGGGTCATTTTAGCAAATACGGACAAATAGCAGAATCAATAAATCTCACCGAAAATGGGGTTTTGGCTAGCCCACGTGCTTTTCTCCCATTTTCTTCTTCTTCTTCCAGCTGCCGCTACAGCACCTGGTAAGCACTAACCCTAACTCTTCTCTATCTACGCGAACGCGACGCCCGGCCTTTGTGATATACTCTCTGGTTACGGAAACTTTTGCATGTTCACTTTGTTTTAGGGTTTGGTTCTGTTTGATCGTAAGCTGTCTCTTTTCTCGGCGGCTATTGATTTATGATATTTCCAGTTAGCACTATCGTGAATTTTGAGGTTTCTTCTTTTGGGGGTTTTCACATTATAGCATCTCTCTTCCTGTAACTTTCTTGTTGCATTTCATATATTTCGAGCTCATACAATAGAGGTATTTCGCAGTATTGAACCACCAGTTCATTTGGATCAAACCAAATAAAATTTTTGTCTGTTATCTTTGACTTTTAAACTTTTTATTGTTATAGGTGTGAATATGAATTGTTTCAGCTTGAGTTAGTTTTTGGTGTATGAGAAAAGTTGGTCATAAGTTTTTGAAATCTAGGTACTTTTTTCACAATGAGAAAACGTAGGAAACTATTGAGTCATGCAAATACAATTTAGACCTTGCTAAACGGTTATATGTTGCAACTTAGAAGTATCTGATGGTAAACATTGAAATAAGCATTTTGAAAGTATATGTTTATGATATATTGATATAATTTTATTTTAAGTAGATTGCACGTGAAGATCCTTGCTTAATCTTATGTTTGTATGGCGTTTTCTGTTTGTAAGATACTTAACTTTTTACATATTAATTTACTTCATTTCTTTGCACAGGGCAAGAAGTAAAAATGGTGCAATACAACTTTAAGAAGATTACTGTGGTACCCAATGGGAAAGATTTTGTTGATATCATTCTATCTCGCACCCAACGTCAAACACCAACTGTTGTTCACAAGCGATATTCAATTTCTAGGCTTCGTCAGTTTTATATGCGTAAGGTAAAATATACCCAGCAGAATTATCATGAGAAGCTCTCTACAATCATTGATGAGTTTCCTCGCCTAGATGATATCCATCCGTTTTACGGAGACCTTCTGCATGTCCTTTATAATAAGGATCATTACAAGCTTGCGCTTGGTCAAATAAACACTGCAAGAAGCCTAATCAGCAAGATTGCTAAAGACTATGTGAAGCTGTTGAAGTATGGTGATTCACTCTATCGTTGCAAGTCACTTAAAGTTGCTGCTCTTGGTAGAATGTGCACTGTGATAAAGAGGATTAGTCCTAGTTTAGCTTATCTCGAACAGATCAGGCAGCACATGGCAAGGTTACCTTCAATTGACCCAAATACTCGTACAATCTTGATTTGTGGGTATCCTAATGTTGGAAAGAGCTCGTTCATGAACAAGATTACTAGGGCTGATGTGGATGTCCAGCCTTATGCTTTTACCACAAAGTCACTCTTCGTCGGTCATACAGATTACAAGTACCTGAGGTATCAAGTAATCGATACCCCAGGGATCTTGGATCGACCATTTGAAGATCGTAACATTATTGAAATGTGCAGTATAACAGCGTGCTGCTGTGTTGTTTTTCTTGGACATAGCTGGTTCATGTGGATACAGCATTGCCCAACAGGTGACTCTCTTTCAAAGCATTAAGTCTCTGTTCATGAACAAGCCCTTGATTATTGTCTGCAACAAGACTGATTTGCAGCCTCTGGATGGAGTATCTGAGGAAGACAGTAAATTAGTCATGGAGATGAAAGATGAAGCCATGAAGATTGTCATGGGTCAAGGAGGCAAGGCTGCAAATGATGAAGGTGTGCTGTTGACAATGAGCACTCTGAACGAAGAGGGGTAAGTGCTGTAAGGAATGCAGCTTGTGAGAGTTTATTGAATCAAAGGGTAGAATTTAAGATGAAAACTAAAAAGATAAATGACTGCTTGAATCGCTTCCATGTTGCGATACCAAAGCCACATGACCAGAAGGAAAGGCCGCCTTGTATACCTCAAGCAGTTCTGGAAGCTAAAGCCAAGCAAGCTGAGAAAGAGAAGCGGAAAACTGAGAAAGACTTGGAAGAAGAGAATGGTGGTGCCGGGGTATATTCTGCTAGTTTGAAGAAGAATTATCTCTTGGCTAGTGATGAATGGAAAGAAGATATAATGCCTGAAATTCTTGATGGTCACAATGTGTATGACTTTGTTGATCCGGATATATTATTAAGGCTTGAAGAGTTAGCGCAAGAAGAAGGTATTAAGGAGGCAGAAGAGGGAGAAGATGGTTTTGAGATGGATGGCAATGATTTGACCCCAGAAGAGCAAGAGGCGCTGGCGGAGATCAGGAAAAGGAAAAGCTTGCTTTTTCAACAGCATAGGATAAAGAAAAGCACTGCAGAAAGTCGGCCCACTGTACCCAGAAAATTTGACAAAGACAAGAAATTCACAACAGAGAGAATGGGTAGGCAGCTATCATCTTTGGGCTTGGATCCATCCATGGCTATCAATCGTGCCAGAAGCAAATCTAGGGGCCGTAAAAGGGAGAGATCAGTTGACAGGGGAGATAATGATAATGGTGAGGCGGTGGATATGGACATGGATACACCAAACAAGAAGCAGCGGTTGATGTCAAGATCCCTGTCAATGGCTAGATCAAGGTCAAGGTCTCGGCCTCCAAGTGAAGTTGCCCCAGGAGAGGGCTTCAAGGACTCTGCTCAAAAGGTCAAGGCAATTAAACTTGGCAAGAAGGATGTTAAAAAGAGGAACAAGGATGCTCGTCGTGAAGCTGATAGAGTTATCCCTACACTGAAACCAAAGCATTTGTTCTCTGGAAAACGTTCTATTGGAAAAACTCAAAGACGTTGATATCTCTAAGGTTTACCTTGTTTGTTTTTCTTAGGTACCTTCTTCCAGTTCATCTATTATGTCTTTCTATTCTTTCCTGAAAGATGTGATTACTGTGTAATCCTATGAATATTTGTTCCTAGACTGAGAGAATTTTTGATATGCTAATCATCTGTAGACATTGTGAGTTTTCTTCTTCTTTCGCTATTTACTGCTTTCTATTTGTTTGATGAGACAGAAAATTTCCACCAGACAAAGCAGTTTCTTGAGTATTAGCTGTCTTTAATGTGCATGGAGCCCTTCTTCCATCATTAGAATGCATGTTATTGACGTTATTATTTCAATCTAAATTTTGATTTTTGAATTCGTTCATCCTTGTTAAATTATCTTTTGCATTAATTATTGAGACGATGTCATCATATGCTATTTCTTGTTGATGCATATTACGCAAACCTTTCATGTGCCCTTTTTATGTTTGTTTCAAAATATGTTATGAATGTTGATTTATCTGGGATGTTATTTCATGGCCATTATCTGTAGACTTCTTAGAGCAACTTTTTTGGTCCTCATTTTGCGGAATGGTTTCTTCTGTTTTCACGAGAATATTTTTGATGGGCATGGTAGCCTTGTTTCTCATTTTTGAATCATATGAAATGGAACTTAGTTTTATTTCATGGAAATTTTTTTCTAAGATCCGCTCAGACAATAACCTAGGAGTAATCAACATTTATAATTCAATGACCTTCATCTTCCTCTGTAATTCTTAGATCCACATCTTATACAAAGATATTAGTATCGGTCTGTTACATTTCCTATCAATCCTTATAAAGGTTTAGTGATCGTAATTCTTTTTGGGTGCCTTTCAGCAACTAATATGGCTGTCTTTCTTGCAGGGAGAAATGATTTATGTCTTGCATATATACAATATGGCTTCCCTTCTTATAGAGGAGAATATTTTGTCCTGCAAAGATGCATGGATTGTAGAACTACACTTGCTTGCACAGTTGATAGTCATGAGATTTTGATTGGGGGGGAGTTTTCTTTTTCCTCTTTCTGAAAATTGTTTTGTTCGTGCAATTTGAATCTGGGATACTGTCTGAGTAAACTCAGACTGAGTCATGACGTTCATCTGTAGGTTTTGCATCATACTTTTAACTATTTGTTTGAGATAGATGATTCGACCCGAGTATACATCCTTATATTTTGTAATGCGTAGTATCTTCTATTTTTCTTTTGTGCAGCAATTATCAAATAACAATTTAATGCAGCAAAGCAATGGGCCAAATGTATCATTACGCAACTAACATAACACGCATGAAAATTGGGGACTGTTAATCACTATCATAGTTGTCTTCAGCATGTTTTCTTCAATTTGTGCTCATAGTTTAAATTCACATTTGGCATTTTTCTGAATTATTTCTTTCCGGGACTGATGGTTCCACCTCTATCCAGCTGTAACCTGCCTGCTTCTTCAACTCCATGCTTCTTGACTCATTTCTGATCTTACTAGCATCTTCCCATCTCTCAGTACTAGCGTAAGTGTTGAACAATAATGCAAAGGTTCCGGCATTCACTCCTCTCTTCTTGACAAGGTCTTGCTTGATTCGATCAAACATCATCTCATTTCCATGAATTCTACAAGCATTAAGTAAAGCTCCCCAAATTGACCACTCTGCTTGGATAGGCATTTTCATAATGAAAGCCTCTGCTTCCTCTAAGAGGCCAGCTCTGCCATACATATCAACCAAGCAAGCATAATGCTGCATTTGGGGCGCAATTTCATAAACACGGGTCATAGCTTTAAAAAGCATCAACCCTTGACCAACCAGGCCACCATGACTACATGCTGATAACAATGCGATGAATGTTACATCATCAGGAGAAACCCCATTAATGATCATCAAAGAGAAGAGCTGCAAAACTTGCTTGCCATAGCCGTTCAAGGCCAAGCCACTTATAATAGTAGTCCATGAGATTGCATCCTTGTATGCAAGCTTATCAAAGACTTGTATCGCCATAACCATGTCGCTGCATTTAACATACATGTTAATCATAGCATTCATGACAAGATCGTTCACCAAGAGATCATGCCGAGTTTTAACGTAGGAATGGACATACTGACCGAAACTCAATGCACTAATCGATGAACACGCGGATAGTACATTGACAATAGTGGCCTCATTAGGCTCAGCTTCCTTTGTTTTCACCATTTCTTGGAAAACTCTCACTGCTTCTTCACAAAATCCCCTTAGTGCATAACCGCCTATCATCGTAGTCCAAGAAACCACATCTCTCTTAGGCATTTTCACAAACAGATACCGACATCTAGACAATGACCCGCATCTTAAGTAGAAATCCAATATTGCATTCTCCAAAATACTGTTTCTTTCATCCAAATTCCTCAAACTATATGCATGAATAGCTTTACCTAACTTAAGAGACCTCAAACCACAACAAGCGGGTAAAACACTTGCAAGTGTAGTAGCATTAGGCTTTACATTAATCCCACAAAACATATCAATGGCTTCTCTATAGAAACCCCACTTAGAAAGCCCAGAAATGATAGTAGTCCAAGAAATAACATCTGGGAAAACTATACAGTCAAAAATTTGATGGGCAGAAAAAATATCTTTTATAGTTATGTAAAAATGGAGCAGTGAGTTTTGAATAAAAATATCACTCCAATGGCCATTTTTCATAATATGGGCATGAATTTCTAGCCCTTTTTTGCCTGCATGTACTAAGGAACATGCTTTAAGTGCTTGAGTGAATGTGTAGTGATTATATGAAGATGGGTATTCTAATATTTTGTTGTAAAGGAGAAACGCATTTTGTGCGGTGGATGAATTTGTAAGATGTTTTAGCAATGGATTTAAGATGCGGGATCGAGGATTTTTGATGACTTGGGCATGAATTTCGTTTAGTTGTTTGAAGGTAAGCGTAGATTTGAAAGGTTTTATACCATTAATCGACATGTAAAAAATGTTAAAATGATCTAAAAATGTGTTATAAATATATGTTACTGCTATCTTACAAGTCAATAAGCACAGCCAGTTGAGGGCTTTTGAACCACTACCTAATTCTATGAACACAACCATAATTTATTATCTTACTCTGCCATTTCTAAATTTCACTTAATTTTAAATCACTCATCATCCATTTTTTCTACAATCTTCTTTAATTTTAATTATTTTTTATTTATTAAAAAAAAGAAGAAATTCTTTCAATGCTCCGTAATTAAATTGTGACAGTAGGATAAAAGTAATAAGGAACTCATAATTGCATATTGTATATATGAATTAATTGTATAAATGCACTCAATAATTTGGATAAACCTTCACTCTTGCCAATTTGAAAATCAACTATAAATATTTCATATAATTCTTGGCGTAATTTCACATTCTTCAAATATAAAAAGAGTGCATAGTTTCTATCTCGTGCAAACATTCACATCTTCCAAAATATGAATTTAAATAAATCAACATTAATTTTGTTAAAAAAAATATATATTATTATCCTTAATTCAATGGTGAATTACATTCACTTGTTCAAATTCGTATTTCAAAAAATGCAAAGGTATCTAAAAATTTGACATTAGTATTAAACATTTCTATATATTTATATATGCAATAATTAGTTTTTCTCTTCCAATAAATGAACAAGTGATTACTAAATGAGACTCGCTCGTAAATTCATACAAAATGATGCCATATTGGTGCATATTAACATGGAAGATAATTACTCTTATAAATAATGCCATATACATATCTATCTATCTATCTATCATCGTAGCATGATTATATTAATTATTTTCATGCAACGAATGTTGCCAATTAGTTGTAATTCCATTAAAGTTAGATTAATACTCAATTAACATCCGAATCATAGCATATATAATTGAAGTTCCAAGATGATTGATATGCCAACAAATCCAAGGAAATGACATGTGTCCAGGTTTTGGATAAGGAGATAACCCCATCCCCATCCGATTAGAGAGCATCTAAAATTAATTCTTTTTAAATTAAAGCTTCTGTTTCAGTTGTTTTCATTGAAGAAAAATGATTTTCATTTCTGTGGTGGTGTTGTCAAATTCCATCGTTTCACTACTTTGTTCTTTCCATACTCAAATAGTGCTCATTATACCATGAAAATAGAAGCCAGAATGAGACAAATTAATGCACATAAATTTTTCATTTGAAATCATATACCCTACTGGACTTAGATCCTCTCCTAATTTAATTTTTTTCTGATCTTTCAAAGAAATCTTGATACATGGAAAGTTGCTGAAAATGGTGACCAATATTGCATCTCTATGGTATTATGTGAAAAAATTATAAGCGTATTATAATATTTTAAATAAATAAATTAACCTAATCATCAATCATTAAATCAAGTTGCCATAATGAATCACTAAATCAAGCTCACTTACAAATGCAAAATCTGCTCATGTATACAATAAAAAACATTGCTTCAGTTCTGAGTTTTAGTCGATATATGTGTATTAAATTATTCCAATTTTGTTTTATTAATATTCTAAGAATTAATATTAGGTTTGTTTATTTATATAATTTTTACAGTATCTATGCACGCATTTGTATATATAATTCTTCAGTAATCGAATTTGCGACAATCTCTAATTTTAGGGAAGAAAAAGAAACAACAGCAGTCAAATTAAATTAGAAGCATTAAGTTATTAAAAGGTATTAAAATAATATATTTTAGTGCTTAATTAAGATAATCATAACTATAATTAATCTTATTCCTGGGAGATTATAAGTTAAAATTTAGATTAAGAGAAAATTCAAATCCATCCATATCACTTACAGTACTAACTGCCTTTTCAATGGTTATTTGAATCTCTAACGTTTGTGTTACATAATTATTAGCGACAGTCATGGATTTGATAATCATCACTTGGTATGTGTGACAATCATAGGTTTAGTATGCGTGAGAGTGTATACATATATACATAGAGACAGAATTAATAATTACTTCTTATGAGTACATGAAAAGAGAGAAATATTAACAATTATCACAATCCAACACTAAGTTATTACTTGTGCGTTTATTTTTACATTCAATATGTTCGTAAGAGCAAGCTTGGGTTATGATATAAGTTCTTTTTTTTTTTTCTTATTGTAAAATAGATGTGACAAAATGTAAAGTGTTCAACACTATTTACATTTTTATTGTTTGGATTTACTGTTAACAATTACGATTAATTAATTTTACTCATATAATTAATATATAATAAGATATATGTGTGGCAACAGAATTAATTATAAGTACTATATATGCTTTAGTGAAGAAGAAGGGTTTCCACCTTTCCATAGTTGGGCATATCTCACCAAACTTTGCTTCCAACTCGAGTAATCTTTCTTTACAGGTAACTGCTACTGACAAAGCTTTGCCAAGAAAACAGTAAGGAGAAAGCATTGAGAAAGTTGAAAAACCATAGACTAGCTACTTCAAAACTTCTTCTGCATTTCTCAATTTTTATTTTTATTTTTATTTTTATTTTTCGTCATATGTTTAATTAAATTCTTCGGAAGAAAGGCAGAGTTGTTAATATTATTCAGTTGTATATTATTTGTTAATAAAAGTGATAATAAATACCTTAAAATTGACATGATGCAACATAACCGTCATCAATCATATACATATTAGTTAAATCTAATTTTTTTTAAGTGTTTTAAACAAGATCAATGTAGATTGTCGGAATTTCCAATCATGTCACATTTAACACTTTATTATTAAATTAACCAAATTATTTTGGAGCATAATTGCAATTGCTCATGAATTCTCTGCGCATGGGGGGATTAGTTTTTTTAATTAGATTAATTTCTCTCTCAAAAAGTTGGCAGCACTTAACTTCTCTAGAGAAAATTAATTATTGTAATCATGAGAATAGTTGAAGTCAATATAAAAGGATGGTCATTAACGAAATGATGTAAACATTTTAAATAAGAATTTTTCATAATTAATTAATTAATTTTTTAGGTTTTATTTTTTCTAATTTTTTTATTTGACCTACATATATTATGCAAATCCAAAAAGTGACACATACACATGGTTCAATAAGTGCTTATTTGATATATGAAATCTCTTAATTTGATATCATTCCCATTCTCACACGTACTTGGTCCCTATGGGGACTTAAATTTCATCAATAGGCTTGATTTTTTCTCACCTTTTTAGCACTGTTTTTAGAACTTTTGACTCTCTTTAGAACTTTTTGGCATCCAAAGGAGATATGGTAAAACATTGAAAAAGGGTAATGATCATACAAAGCATATATATTTGTTTAGATATTAATTAGTAAATATGATCCCACGTATCATATTTATCACAATTTTTTCTTCTTTTTGAAGTTCTATCACATAATACAACTGATTTTTTTATTATAAACTTAAAATTTAAAAGATTAAAATACAGAGTGATGGTATTGTTACAATTCTAAATTTTTTTTTTTAAATCTCTTCTTTTTATTTACTTTTTTTAAGTCATAAAATCTTCTTATAATAGCTTGTTAATTTCAAAAATAACCTTAGTTATTTTATTTCTTTATGAATTTCAGTACTAATTATTTTTTTTTTATTATTATTGTCCAAACCCCACAATTATTACTTAAATCCATAACAAATACTTGGTTACCACACATCAATTTATCAATACATCAATACACTCCATAACATAATTTTAAAATTCAATATACTACAACGCAAAATTTAAAATCTGGAACACAAAACTTATTCCAAATTTTAAATTTTACATTTCAGGTTTTAAGATTTGTGTTGTATAATTCATTGGAATTTTAAAATTAGATTGTATTAATGCATCAATGTACTATAATCAATCCCCCATAACAAAGTATATAATAAAAATACATATTTTTCTCTAAATTTTTTAACTGTTAATAAAATACAAGACCGTTATTTAATTTTTAGCATAGATAAAAACTTATTTTTTCAAGATCAGTTTTCTTAGTTACTTTTTTCACCAATACAAAATTCTTCAAGACTCACTTTCATGATTATTTTATCTATCAATTCAATATTTTTTAAAACTTACAGAAGAAGAGATATACTTATTTAATTTAGGATTTAAAAAAACTAAATAATTAAAATTTAAAACATGTAATGAATTATATTAGGTACAAACAGTGTAACAACAATTAAAATTAAAGTAGGTTTAATTATGTATTTTCTTTATTTTATGTAATTTTAATTGAGATTAAATTTATAAGTTAAGAAATAGAGTTTTAAGAAGATTTTAGAGGAATTCTGAATAGCATGATTCTAAAATATAACATGTAACTTATAAAATTTAATGCAAAATTTGGAAAAGTTTATTTTTAAAATTTATTTATTACTTTCAAGAAGAAAATCAATTTCTTTGGTGGATAAGTCAAATTTTTTTCTGATTGAGAGGCAACAATTATGAATCATATAGTTTGATTTACCCTTTATAAAATTACCAATCCATTGAACTCTCTGAAGCAGGTGTCCCGTTTCTCCACTTGAACAACCTTTGCTTCTCCAGATATGGCCAATAATTTTAGTCATCATCATTATTTTATTTTATTTTTTTTTCTTTTTATGCCTTCTAGAATGTGTTTTTTATTTACTCCCATTGATTTGATGCCATGTTTGTATGAGATTTACTTTAACAAATCAGCATAAGCCAAGAAGATATTTTATGTACTGTTTGGTTACTGAGAAAACAAAATAGAAAAGTATCTTGTGTTTGTTGTTCTTGCTTCTAAAAGATGCCACTGAAAAAGTCAATAATGAATCTGTTGCACCTTTAATTAATTAATCAATTAATTTTATTAATATGTTTTTACTGAAATTTGAAGGCAAAAGAGTTAAGTACCTCTCTAACTTGAATCACAATCTTTTCAATATTCTTCGTATTAAATTATGATCATTTCTATAATTTACTTAATTTGTAATATATTACACTTGGCATGCAAGGTTTTTATATTCCAGCTATATACATATATGGTTAGCCGTTGTCTTTGAATTCGATGGCCAGAAATTATGATTCCCTTCAATATCAATTTCATGATCATATATATTATGAAATTGATGTCGAAGGGAATCATAATTTCTGACCATCAAATTCAAAGACAATGGCTAACCATATACGTATATAGCTTGAATATGAAACCTTGCATGTCAAGTGTAATGTATTACAAATTAAGTAAATTATAGAAATGATCATAATTTAATAGGAAGAATATTGAAATGATTGTGATTCAAGTTATTTTGTGTGCGTGTGTAAAGAATTTAATTGTAAAATTTTGCAATGGTTCATGGTACACAGTTATCATTGATTAAAAAAAATGAAATATATAGAAGTACAAGTTGCCATCTCTCTCCAGTACTTCTTTAATTACATTCCCAAGTGGCGTGTTTTCTACTTTTCGATCCATTCATCCATCAAACCCTAAACTTGTTCATTTTTGGAACCCAATCGAGAAACTTGATGATTTTGGTTTAATGGGTTTGTGCAACGTGTACTTATCTTTGCATACACGTGGGATGTTCAATGAGAGAGAGAGAGAGAGAGAGAGAGAGAGAGAGAGACAGAGCTCTAAAGAGTTAAAAAGAAGAAAAAAAGAGAGATTATGTGAAGTGGAAGCAAAAATTGTCTTGGTTACAAAACAAACTTTCATCTACACAATTTTCATTTTTCTTTTTTCTTTTAGGATTTAATGCTAGCTTTCTCCATTGATACACATATATATCTTGTAATTGAAGAAAAAAGAAAAAAAGAAAAGAAGAAAAAAGAAAAGCCAAGATCATGGAGTCAAAGACAAGATGACCTCTCTCTTTCTCTTTTTCTTCTTTCATGTCTCTCTCCAAACCGTTTTCTACTCAGACACATCAACCAACCAATCTCTCTCTCTCTCTCTCTCTCTCCCCTATATTCTAAGCAAACCCTACAACTATCAACTTCATCATGATCATCATTTCCACTTCATCAAGCAGCCTTCTAATTTATGTCTCCCTATTTCTCACTCTTAAACCATTCTATAAAGTCCTCACTGATCAACATCAAACCAGTTAGAAAAAAAAAATACCCTTCTAGGTACTGAATCTATAACGTTTTCGAAAATGAGAAAGCCAGATCCCTCCGCGGGGAAAAGCGGTAACTGTACCAGTAACAACAGCAACAACAAGCTTCGAAAGGGCTTGTGGTCGCCTGAGGAAGATGACAAGCTGATGAATTACATGCTCAACAATGGACAAGGTTGTTGGAGTGATGTTGCTAGAAATGCTGGTTTGCAGAGATGTGGGAAGAGTTGTCGTCTCCGTTGGATCAATTACTTAAGGCCTGATCTCAAGCGTGGAGCTTTTTCGCCACAAGAAGAAGAGTTTATTATCCATTTACACAACCTTCTTGGCAACAGGTTTCTAGTTCCTCTTCTTATGATTTATCATTAATTCCATGCCAACCATACATTAGATATGACGTTTTCTATTTTAATCTTTTTCACCAGGCTTTTACTTTGAATCTGACTCTTCTTACGTGTTATAAATTTTTTTCTTAATTCTCTATTTTCTAAAGGTGGTCTCAAATTGCGGCTCGATTGCCTGGACGTACGGACAATGAAATCAAGAACTTTTGGAACTCTACAATCAAGAAAAGGATGAAGAATTTATCATCCATTTCATCGCCAATTGCAAGCGATTCTTCATCGGATCAAGCTAAAGATAACGCTGTAGCAGGATCAGGATCAGGAATATTTATGTCCATGCATGATCATCATCATCAACAACATGGAGTTAACAACATGTCCATGTATTATAACATGGATACATCAACATCATCGTCATCGTCATCCATGGTTCTAAACCACATGATCGACACGTTGCCGATGCTCGAGCATGGCATGAACGTGATGGGTTCATCAAATGGCAAGGGCTACATGAGTTCAAGTCCACGCATGTCCCAAGTTGGAGTGAATAATAATACTAATGCTGATGAATTCTGCAGCGAATTAAATGGGAATTTTGTTGGGGAGCTTTATGTTCCTCCATTAGAGAGTATAAGCATAGAAGAAAATGTGAAGACTGAGAATAGGAACTCTAACAATAACAACCCTAATTTTATTAACAAAGAAGGAGAGAATATTGGGGTTGGGAGTTTATGGCCAGGAGAAGAGACAAAATTATTGGGGGAATGTAGCTTGGAGGACTTGATGAAAGATGTTCCCTCTTTTCCTTTTCTTGATTTCTACTCAAGTTGGTCATAAAATTTTTCTTGAAATTATACAATTTCCCCCCTAAATTTTTGTCTTTTCAAATTGATCATATATACCCAAACATCTAAATAGTCACACTCCTTAGAGCACATACCCAAAGAAGAAGAAAGAGAGATATCGAAATGTTCTGGAGCTAGATAATAGTTTTATATGTTGGATTTGTAGTTAAGTTGGTCTCCCAAACATATTATTCAATATTTGTATTGTATTTTCTGCCATGGAAGAATGTTCATAAAGCTTAGAGAGAATTGAAATAATGGTCAAGTTTGGAGGATTTATTCTTGACCTAGGGAATAATTCTTGTACATGTATTTTATGTACTATAAGTGAGAGCTACACTTAAAATAATTGGTATGTACAGCACATATTCTATTGAAGAGATAGCCCTAGAAACATATATGAGTAGTATTTGGTATATACGTGTGTGTGTGTGTGTAAATTTTAGAGTTCATGACATTGACAAAAAACAATATGGAGTCAATTAATTATAAAATGAAGTTGTTATAATTAATTAGTGGAGACAATCTATATTTTTTAAATATATATATAATTATTCATGAAATAGACCTACCATTGAAGCACAAGTATTCTACACAAAATCAAATAAAAAAGTCGAAAGATATAAATAACAATAAATATTCACGTTCTAATATCAAATCACTTGTTTAAATTATATGTTTTTTAGTACACGTACGTGAATATATATATATATATATATATTAACAATGTCTTCCACTCTGAAAAATCATAGTTTCTTCAAAAGAGGGGTTTTATCTTATTTTGGTTGAGATGTCCGCTTCAAACCAAAAGCAGCAAGATTCATGTGGAGTAATTAGTCAGCTTAACAATAATTTATTAATTAGTTAGTTATTAGCCTTGATGGTGGGATTAATTGTCAAGAGTATTTATGAGTCCATCCACCCTTTCATTTCATCACTTAAGCAAAATTTCAACTTTAGGCTCTAATCTTTTGTAAAGATATCCCTTTACTCATATTTTATTTCACATTAATTAGTCATTTGACCAAAATTTCATTAGACTCCCTCCATCTAATTTTTTAAATTAGATGGAAAAATGTTTTTTCTTGTCTTAATTGAATAAAAAATTTAAAAAAGGTGATATATTTATTGCTAATTTTGATCAATGATGTTGAACCCAAATTTTCAAAACTTTGGCTTCATTGCTTTCATGTAATTTCTTGATAAACCCAAATTAATATTATTTTGATAATTAAAATTTAGAAGAAAAAATATATAGCTAGGTCAATTTTATGAAAAGCAATGAAATAAATTTTGTGACACTCAAATACACTAATCTGAGTAAAGTGAAGTTTTACAGAAAAATTGGAAACTAAACCCGAATTCCCAGTCACTTAATTACATACCTCTAACAAGGTTAATGACTAATTAGATTGTAATTAATTACGCAATTAAGAGTCTAGAGAGAAGCAGTAGTGAATAGAAAGTAATCTTTAAAAACAATGTTAAATTATAAATCAATAATTTATGATAATGTGTTAGGATTCAGGGAGCATGCTCACAAATTAAGAAAAAACACACAAAGGCTAAATGAGTAAATATATTAATGAATTTTGACATCATTTACAACTCAAAATTTTAAGGTATTAGGTCTATGAATATATTTCAATTATATATTACTCATTTGCCTTTTATCTTTTCAATGTGAGATATTTATACTTCATATACTAATATTTGAACCTAACAATTTTTCTCTTAAGTGTGAGTTTCTTTACATTGGGTTTGAACCTTATTTTATTTTAGCTCTTCCTCAAATAAAAGCCATTTTATATTCGAGTATCAAAGTATTACAAGATTCCATATTTCTACTAAGTTTAGTCCGATTATCCTGAACTTTAAACTTGTCAATGCTCCGCCTAAAATCGCATGGTAGAAAATATACTTTTTTTTTTGTGGGTTTTTCTATAGGAGCCATCTCTTGACTTACTTTTTACTTTTGTTCGGAGTGCACGCTTGTCAATGTTTCACTTAAAGTCATGTGAGAGCCGAATGTGCTCTTTTTTTTACAAGAGCCACGAACATAAATTATCACTCCACTTTGAACTAGTCTATTTTTTTGTTGGACTATTTTTTTTAGGTTTAAATTTAGACTCTTTATTATTTTTTATGAGAAAACAATCATAGGAATACATATAATTACCGTCTTCATATTATATTTTTTTTGAATCATTGGCTATGATATCACTTATTAGGATTCGAAGAGTATGTTCATAAATTGGAAAAAAATACACAAAGATTAAATGAGTAAATATATTAATAAGATTGGACGCTATTTATAACCTAAAATCTGAAGATATTAAATTTATAAATTTATTCTATTTATATATTACTTATTTGTTTTTTATTTTTTTTAACGTTAGATATTTATATTCCACACGCTCATATTTGAACCCAACTTAACGAAATTAAAGACAAAAGGAAATACAACATTTTCATTTGATGAACGAGTGGTTGGCAATTTGTAAATCATTTTCCTTTAGATTTTTTTAAC
>JAWDEX010000007.1:2131767-2184805 GCA_035221805.1 Trichilia hirta | reverse complement strand
TAATTACATACCTCTAACAAGGTTAATGACTAATTAGATTGTAATTAATTACGCAATTAAGAGTCTAGAGAGAAGCATTACTGAATAGAAAGTAATCTTTAAAAACGATGTTAAATTATAAATTAATAATTTATGATAATGTGTTAGGATTCAGGGAGCGTGCTCACAAATTAAGAAAAAACACATAAAGGCTAAATGAGTAAATATATTAATGAATTTTGACATCATTTACAACCCAAAATTTTAAGGTATTAAGTTTATGAATATATTTCAATTATATATTACTCATTTGCCTTTTATCTTTTCAATGTGAGATATTTATACTTCATACACTAATATTTAAACCTAACAATTTTTCTCTTAAGTGTTAGTTTTTTTACATTGGGTTTAAACCTTACTTTATTTTAGCTCCTCCTCAAATGGAAGCCATTTTATATTCGAGTATCAGAGTATTACAAGATTCCATATTTCTACTAAGTTTAGTCCGATTATTCTAAACTTTAAACTTGTCAATGCTTCGCCTAAAATCGCATGGTAGAAAATATACTCTTTTTTTCTGTAGGTTTTTCTGTAAGAGCCATCTCTTGGCTTACTTTTTACTTTTGTCTGGAGTGCACGTTTGTCAATGTTTCACTTAAAGTCACGTGAGAGTCAAACGTGCTCTTTTTTTTACAAGAGCCACGAACATAAATTATCACTCTACTTTAAACTAGTCTATTTTTTTGTTGGACTATTTTTTTTAGGTTTAAATCTAGACTCTTTATTATTTTTTATGAGAAGACAATCATAGGAATACATATAATTACCGTCTTCATATTGTATTTTTTTTGAATCATTGGCTCTGATATCACTTATTAGGATTCGAAGAGTATGCTCATAAATTGAAAAAAAAATACACAAAGATTAAATGAGTAAATATATTAATAAGATTGGACCCTATTTATAATCTAAAATTTGAAGATATTAAATTTATAAATTTATTTTATTTATATATTATTTATTTATTTTTTATTTTTTTTAACGTGAGATATTTATATTCCACACGCTCGTATTTGAACCCAACTTAACGAAATTAAAGACAAAGGAAATACAACATTTTCATTTGATGAACGAGTGGTTGGCAATTTGTAAATCATTTTCCTTTAGATTTTTTTAACAGATAACATAACAAACAATATTATATTCACGGTTGTTTTGTGTCTCTATATATAAATATTAATTTACATATATTTATCTGACTATTTAATTAAAGGTTGTTACCTACAGGAAAAACTATAGTGATTAGTGACAGCTGATTACGTAGAATCTCATGAAATATATGTCATAAACTTTGAAAAAGAAATATTTATAAAATTTCCAATTAGGGCAAGAATATTTAACATTTTTTATCCAAATATTTTCATGAATCACTTGTCGAACTAATTCTTTTTAATAGAAATTATTAGACGTAATAATTAAAAGCTACTGAATTTATTAACTTTTAATATTTTATATTAAATTTAAAATGGACAATTACATAATATTATTAGTATTATATTAAAATAATGCAAGCTTGAGATTTAATTCTTATAGTTAAAAATGGATGCTTTCAATATTTTTAGTTAGCCATTTTTTCAATAATACTAATTTTTAATAAGATTTATATATTTTTATATTAATATTTAATGTATAAAATTTTTATTTTATAACAACTGTAATTTAAAAACTACCATACTATATATAATATTAATTGGAGTTTATGTATTGTATTTTCAATTTTTTTCTATAAAATAAATTTTGATAAATATATGTATGTTGTAGCTAAGAAATTTATGCCGACATGATTCACAAATTAATTATAAAAATCTCCACCATCCTACTAAAAGTGATAAAGCTTTACTCCAATCCATTTTTTTTTTTATTTTGCCTTTTCATAATCTTTCCTTTAAGTAGTGGTTGGCGTTGTGTTCATAACAAGTTGCTTCATTTTTAAGCATATTAATAATCAATAGATCCATGTTGAAGAAAAAATAAGCATATTTTTATCATATATATATATATATAGAATAATGATAAAAATACAAAATATTTTATATAAATTGACGTAGTAAATATTATTTATTTTTGTTTGATTCATCTTATTTATTATTAATTATATAAATTTATTAATTAGTATTATTATATTCATTAATTTGTACATTTAAATTTATATAAAAATTATTATCTCTAAGGATCCTCATGTATGTGGTATAGTCTTTGAATAACCAAAATAATTTTGTTACCGGATTTAATTATCAGTAAGTGTACGTGATTTAATTAAGAAAATATCGGTCGAGACCAAAATCAATGAGGGTCCACAGATTTGACAATTGGGTTGAAATTTTTTTTATATATTTTAAATAAAAAAATTGCCACGATTGAAAAAAAAAATTTACAAATAAAAGGTGGATTATTTGTAAATATTATGTCACCAAGTCAAACACATCAAATAAATATGGTCCGTATGTATCAAAATATTTTTTTTATTAATTTAATTTTACATATGTTTAATATATTGTGTTTTGTGACGTTTTAGAAAAACTATTTATCAGAAAATCGTTAAAAAATTATGAATTATTCGAACACCAATTACTAACCCTTTTATTATTATTATTATTATTATTTGTCTTTTATTTATACAAAACAGAAAAATATCCTGCGTCTCTCTGTCTGATTTGACCTAGTTTCTCAACTCATCTCTATTTTTTTTCTAAAAATACTCGTACCAAATTTATATCCAAAATAAAATAACTCCCAAGCCTCTGCTTGGTCTTCTTCTTCTTCATCTTCTGCACGTCCAAAACAATCAGTTTTTTTATCCCGTTTTGTGACACTGGCCAACCACTTCATCCTGTTTTGTTTTGGTCAATGGAGTGTTGTGACTTGAAGAAGCATTGATTGTTGAAGAAGAAAAAGAAGAAGAAACGTGGGGTGTGTTCTGGGTAGATTTTGAATTTCATTATTTTTTCTTCGGATGAAGAAGAAGGCCCAAAGCAAGGCAAGTGCAGATCGAGTTTGATGCAAATTGTTGTTATTATTGGGGATAACAATCAATTAAACAAATATAAACAGGGGCTAATCCACATTTATATTATTTTTATATTTATTATTTATATTCATATTCGTATTTTTTTTAATAATATTAAAATTTGTATTCATATCTATTTTTTAAATTGATATAAATATGAATGCGGATATAAGTGGATATTTATTATTTTATTTTTTAAATTAATTATTTTAAATATTTGATTTTTTTAATCTTTTACTTATATTACAGATAATAAAATTCATTAAAATTTATAAAATAAAATACATAATTAACAAAAAATTAAAATCTAATAACTTACAATCACAACAATTTCATAAGTTTTAGTTTACGATAGTTTCATTCTAAGTTTGAAGAGGAAGCCAGGCAAAGAGAGAAAAAGGAAGAAGCCAGGAAGAGGAAGAACCTGGGAGGAGAGAAAAGAAAGGGAAAGAGAGGAAAAGGAGGCCACGAGGAGAGAGAAAAAGGGGGAAGAAGAAGAAGAAAGGGAATGAAGGGAGAGAGAGTACGACAAAGAAGAGAACAAGAGAAAGAAAAACAAGGACAAGAAGAAGAAAGGGAACAAACGGATATCCTAGAGGAAGACGAAAGAGTCCAGAAGAAAGGGAACAAACGGGTTATTGTTATTTTTTTTTCTTTAAATATAAAATCCAAAACGACGTTGTTTGAAGCTTTTCAAAACAAAATTTTGAAAAAACGGATAAAAGAATATCCATTTATCTATATTCATATTCATTCATTTTAAAACCGGCAACTCAACTCTATTTTATATCAATACCGTATTCATTTTATAATTATTCATATCAGCGAAAACAGATAAATATCTAGGGATAAACGGATATGGATATCCGGTTGCCATTCTTAAAATTTATTTTTGTTGGTTGGAATGTGGTTGTTGATCAAATTGACATAATGGAGTTTGATTTTGCTCTTCTTCTTCAGGAAAACAGTTTATTTTTCTGGGCATCAATTTCTCTGGTTCATTAAATTTGAAAAAAAAAATTTTTTGCTGTGATTGTGATGGAAAAAGAAAAAGAAGAAGGAAGAGTTAAAAATAAAAAAATAATTAAAATTCTTAAAAAAATAGTTAAGAAACAACCCGAAAAATCGAAACTAAATTTAAATATTTTTGTATTAATATTTAATATTTTTTTTATAATAATAAAGTTTAAAAGATTTCATATCATGCCCTAATATTCAATACATCAAAATAATTTTTTTAAATACAAATAAACAAATTTTGTAGTAAAAAAATTGTATATTATAAATTCAAACTGTTCAGGGATGTATAAAATTGAACGGCCCCACTTGAGTCGAATAAGATTTAAAGCCCATGACCAAATGGTGTAGGCCTTACCTCCAAAGATTGTCAGCCAAATAAACCGAACCTAATCCCTGTTTACTATGGATTGATCCAAATAATTAATTGAAAGTTACTTCCTCGGCCTATGCAGAACGGGTTTATTTTTAAACAATGTTCTGCTTACAAAATCGATATTTTAATTAATGCAAGAGATGATATGGTGTTTGTATAATAATTGCATATTTTAATGCACAAATTTTTCAATTACATTTTTCAAAATTTCCATTACTTGTAGCAAATGTTTAATTATATTTTTCAAAATTTACTATAATTAATAAAAAAAATTATGAAATCAACAACTTTCTTACGTATTGTAATCATTGAAAATAAATATCACACTAATATAATATAAACTTTTGTATCCTAATTTTATTTGCATCTTTTTCCTTATTCAAAAAATTAAGATTACATTAATATCACCTTTCTTACACTTACAATTTTAAAAATTGTATCGGTGTATTGCCCATCAAGTAAAGCCTACAAATTGCATTAATAGGCACAAACCTAATTTCTACCTAAGAAAGTTCCCTTGATCATAAGAACCCAACTGTGGCACCAATGATACATTTATATACAACCAAATGCCCAATTACTTTTAAATCCCTCTCTTATTTTCCTCCTATTACAATCCCATGTCAATTGTATTTTACAAACCAACTAAAGAGCATGTTTGCTACTATTAGCTTATATTTAAAAAAAAAAAAAAAAGAAAAAGAAAAAGAAAAAAAGAAAAATGAAATTGAAAAAAAAAAATTGTTAAACAACAAATTTCAATAGAATTCACTTACTTTTCTATTAACATTTAGATTTTATTTGTAATTATAGCGTTTTATGATTAGCAAATTATTTGCTAACTACCATTTTTAATAGAAATTATTTATTTTTTCACTAATATTTGGTACAACAGTGATTTCACTACACAATAATTGTAGTTTTAAAATAATAATACTTGAATTACAAAGGATAATTTAACATTAGGACATGATATAAAGAGTCTTGGGCCCGAAGTCAAAATGACAATTTCTTCATAAATTAGAAAAAAAAAAAGTAAAAAAAAAAATATATATATATATTTTTTTTAGCTGGTCAACTCCACATTGACCTTGGGTCGTCAACAGAGAGATTCGGCTCTTGGTCTTCAAAAAGGGGCAGAACCAAGGTTCTCCTTCAACGACAACGTCGTGTGGGCCCGAAATCTCAACAAGACTACAAAGTACAAACTCTCGCTGGGTCCGCCTGCACGATCCAACTTGCCCATATCATTCTGTACGTGCATTTCTGTGGTGCTCATGAGTTCAGGGATAGTTTTGTCATTTCATTCATAAATCACTCCTAGCCTGAGATTTCCTACTTTTCTGGATACCCTGTTTCACACTTTGGACTTTCATGTCAGTCCTTCATCCAATCAAAAAAAGACACGTATCAATAGTGTTTTTCTATTGGTCCGCTTAAATTTCCAACCAGTCCACGTCACAGAAAAGCAACTGTGCTTCAGTGAGCAACAACTGCCAGCAACTTGCCACATGGACGATGCCATCTGTTTGGCCGCGGCTCACGTTGGCTTGCTCTGACACCAAACCACGACAACCTGGCCGGGGAACCAGAAGATCAAAGACGGAAATTTCATCTTCAAAGACGACACCCACGAAGCTTGAAAAACTAGAAAGGCGCTCCTTGTATTACAAAATGTTTCTCAACCGTCCATCGTAAACCAACGGGAGCTACCACCCACCTAATATCATGGGATAATAATACCCACATCCCTAAATATCTACCTTTTCACATATATTGACATATTTGTTTCATTTATATCGAATAAGTCTCTGATGGCAGCTTTTGAATGACTAAATTACCTATACATTGCATTTTGACCACAAAACATGTTAACTCGAATGCTTGACACTACAAGGTAGTAGAAATAAATGAATTCGGACCGGACTAGCAGAAATTCAGATATTCTATAATTGCAAAAATTCGTACCGAAAAGTGAAAATAGTCGGGTATGGGTTGTTTTTTCTGACCCGGGTGCGGGTCTAGGACGGGGGAGGGTTTGGACGAACTCGGACTAAACCTGGCCTGAACTCGTACTATAAATTAAAACAAAATTTTTTCATTTCATTTTTCATCTATTTTTTCGGTCTCTTGATCTAAAGCTCGATTTTTTCTCGACTCCCTTCAACTTTCTTCGATTCTTCCGATCACCATTGCTAGACTGTCTATTATTTCGACTATCACCCATTTTCGATTATTTAGTCAGTATTCGCTTAGTATTCTGGCAGCCTTCAACGTTCGTTTGCGTTTTGAACGAAAAAACTCTTGGCGTAACTTCAGTCTCCTTCCTCAATTTGCAAAGTAAATGATTTATTTTGACTATTTTTTTTTTTTAAAGAAAATTATTGAGAGTAAATGATTAATGAATTTGATTTAGTTATGTTTGAGAGTGAGACTTTGAGTACTGTATTCAAAACCCTAATTTTGGGGCCTTTTTAAAATTCCTTTGTTATGCATTTCTATTAATGGATTGATGGATGAGTATGTTTCTCTATAAATAATTTGACAAAAAAATTTTGATATGGTTTCTGACCATTACTAAAAGCTTCTCAGAACCCTCTCCGACGAATCCTCGACTCTTACATCTTGTTCATCAGATGACAAATCTTCTCGATTCATCGCATACCAATTGATGCTGTTTACTATTGCAATTCTCAATTGTTTGCTGCTGTTTTTGATAATATTTATTGCTATTTTCCTTGCTGCCTACCTGTCAATAATTTGGTTTGTGATTTTATCCTCTTCTAATATCTATCAACTCGATATTCTCCAACGTTTGATATATTCAAGATTTTCTAATAAAATGTTTTCATTAAACAAGAATGATTAGTATTTAATTATAAATGAATTTCATTTCTCCTAAAATTTTCTCTTTGAACAAGAATGATTAGTATTTGTATTATTAAATGAATTTCCTTTCTCCTATTGTAGGAAATTTGAATTTCAAGAATGCATTGAAGCCATTCTGTGTTAGTTTGAGCAAATGAATATTTGTGAGAAAATGTAGATGAGAAAGGAGAAAAAAACGAATTTAGTTTGCAAGAATCTAGAATAGAGAAAAATACTTTGTTTGCAGGATTCTGGAATTATCATTCTTTTGGGAAGACGATGATTTGTAGTTATTGAAGTCAGAGTTCAATTTTTGCTGGAAATGAATATTGAATTAAATTGGAGATTTTTTTTAATTGTGTTGACAAATTGAAGATTTTTTTCTTTTGGTTTGTGTGGAATTAAAATCTTTACTAGTGTTGATTTTTTTTTTATTTTATCAGAGTTTAATTGATTTGAATTGATATATGTAGAAATTGAGATGGAAGATAAGTAAATTTAGCAATTAATTTAGTGCCAAAATAGTGAAAAAATCAGTCAAAATGTTAAAAAATAAGAAAAAAAGTCAAAAAAATTTAATAGAAAAATTCAATTGTTGAAAGTTTCTAAGCGGGTTTTCAATTACCCGAAAATCCAATTTTTTATATTTGACCCAAAAAGTAATCGAATTTCCATTCGGATTTAGTATCCTCATAATACCATTGGGTTCGGGCCGAGTTTACAAAAAGTGAGAAAGAAAAGGAAGAGGAAAAAAAGGAAAAAAATTGAAAAGAAAAATTCAATTAAGAGAATGTGAGTCAGGTTTCTGGGTACTCGAAGTTACCCGAAAACCGATTTTCAAAACCGGATCGGATTTGACCCAGATATACCGATTTCCTTCCGGGTACGGTATCCTCGTTGAACCTTCGGGTACGGGACCTGGGGAATTGCCATACTAGTCTTAACCATGGATTAAGGACTTATTTGATAGCAATAGACAAAATGTGTCCTTATTTGGGGAAAACGCAAATGACAGGAGATCCGGATAATCTATTTTCTTTTTCATTTATAATTATAGTCCACATAAAATACTTGCTGCTTTCATGCTTTAGTTGAGAAAGTTTACAGGGCTTGAAAGCCGTTTAACAATGGCGTCTCTCGCTCTGACTTCGTCTTCTTGCTCTTTTGGGTTTCACTCTCTCAAAACACGTTATCTTAGATTCTCACCCAGATCTACATACATTCGAACATCGTTAACTTCAAATTCATTGACAAAAACAAGCAGTCTCAGTTTAAAAAACTCTACATTTTTCGCTAAATCAATTCCGTCATTATATTCAACAACAAAGACCAACTCTTTAAGATTGAAGAAACTTACAGTAAAAGCTTCGGCTTCATCGGTGGCTGAAGTTACACCAGTGCCGGAACCACAGCCATGGCAAGGGGCTGCGATAAAACCGCTACTAGCGACGATTGCTACGGGAATAATTCTCTGGTTCGTTCCCTTGCCGTCCGGAGTCAACAAAAAAGCGTGGCAATTACTTGCCATATTCCTCGCCACAATAGTCGGAATCATTACGCAACCGCTTCCGCTTGGTGCTGTAGCTCTCATGGGACTCGGAGCGTCTGTTCTTACCAAAACGCTGTCGTTTGCAGCTGCTTTCTCCGCCTTCGGTGATCCGATCCCATGGCTCATCGCTCTCGCCTTCTTCTTCGCTCGCGGATTTATCAAAACTGGACTCGGTAATCGGATTGCTTACCAATTTGTTCGGTTGTTCGGAAGCTCGTCACTGGGGTTGGGTTATAGTCTTGTATTCAGCGAAGCTTTATTAGCTCCAGCGATTCCCTCTGTCTCGGCTCGAGCAGGTGGAATCTTTTTGCCGCTGGTGAAGTCTTTGTGCACGGCGTGCGGTAGTAACGTCGGCGACGGGACAGAGCACAAACTAGGGTCGTGGTTAATGTTGACGTGTTTCCAAACGTCGGTGATTTCGTCATCGATGTTTTTGACGGCCATGGCGGCAAACCCGTTAAGTGCAACTTTAACGCTCAACACGATTAACAAGACGATTGGATGGATGGACTGGGCGAAGGCTGCAATTGTGCCCGGTTTGGTGTCGTTGGTTGTTGTTCCGTTACTGTTGTATATAATTTATCCACCTACTGTGAAGAGTAGCCCGGATGCGCCTAAATTGGCTAAGGAGAAATTGGAGAAAATGGGACCTATGAGCACAAATGAGAAGATTATGGCTGCCACTCTTCTTCTTACGGTATAATTTTATTATCCTCTATTTGATTTTTTGGCGTTTCAGTTTTTAATGATTCAATATTTGTTGAGGGACTTAGTAACTTAAGAACTTAATGAATTAACTATGGGCCAGCTATTGCAGACTGAATGTAGTTCTCGATCATTCTACAATGGCATTTTTGTCGTGTTCACAAAATTATGAAGAAACAATCTCATTTGTGTAAATTGTTTTAGTTTGGAAGGCCGTTGTTGCTACTCCGCCAATTATTGACCATTTCTTTGACTTTGCTGATGAGATTTAACTGGCACGGGGCTTAAGTTTTCTCAAATTTTCTCTGTTTTGGAAAGAATTGCTACCAGCTATCTGGTTAATTGAATTCTGTAAGGAGCGAAGCACTGAAATGTAATACTTTATAGTTGTAGAGGGTCTGAAACTAATAATTCAGAAGTGTTTATGGAATGGAATGAGTGATTCGAGTAATTTGAAATTTTAAGGCATGTGGATACATGCAGATTCATTTGCTTGAGAGATAGAATCTTATAGTTATTTATCGATTTTTTTTTCTATCAGTCGTTTTGTAGTAGTTTATCTAGTGTCTTGTTATGCCACAGTAAGAATTTAAGCATTGGGTAATTGCCAGTGCTTTTGAATTACATTTTTGTATTATTGCATGCTTGGGCTGAGTTTATAATTTGTTCGATACTCAACTTGTCATAAAGTATATATTGTTCAGTAATGATTTGTCCCATGCTTTGTTCTGCAATATATCAGGTAGGGCTCTGGGTTTTTGGCGGGAAACTGAATGTGGATGCTGTTACTGCTGCAATTCTTGGATTATCTATCCTCCTTATCTCTGGGGTGGTGACATGGAAGGAATGCTTAGCTGAATCTGTTGCTTGGGATACACTAACTTGGTTTGCTGCTCTTATTGCTATGGCTGGGTATCTCAACAAATATGGACTTATTTCTTGGTTCAGCCAAACTGTAGTTAAGGTTTGTCTTCTTCTCCGAATATGTCCTTACTATCTCGGTTATGGCTCAACTGCTGAACTTTAATTGCGTACTTAGTTGATACAGTGGTGTTTAGTGGTTGACTGTAAGACCTTTTTTACTAATAGAAATATGAGTTCTTTCCATTTCTATCAGTTGTGGTTTCTTCTGGCATATTTGTTCAGATTCCTCTTTCTACTACTTTGATTGTATTACTGAAACGTTTAGGCTATTGCATAAGCTTCAAGCTACATATTAGAGCTTTTTCCTCCTCCCAGAAGAAACAGATAAGTACCTTTTTGGAATCAGATCTCTATGCTGCCATTCATTTCTAGGATACCAATGCCAACAGAGAGTGTTTACTCCTTTCTTAGATAATACTGTTGGGTTGGGAATGTGTTTCTTCACAACAATTTCGGTTGCTCAATATGGGGTTCCATTTAGGTCTGAGTCATATATCATAAAATTTTTATGATTACCTTACTTATATCTATCCATCTGGTAATGGTTTTTGTTTGCTTGATCAAACCTGCCTCTGGAATCTCTTTTTCTTCATTTGGACAATGGTCAATGTCACAAATTGGATAATTATATATTTTCAAATCATTACTTTCACTTTTGCAATATGAATATGAGTTGACAAACTGTCCTAACACCTTAGTTTGGGCATATACTATTAAGTCAATTTTAATTCATCAGTTCTACAGATCCAAGCTACTATGGAATTGGGGATTTCTCAAGTTGATATGAGTTTTACTAACCATCAATCAATTGTTTTGCAGGTTGTTGGTGGATTGGGTCTTTCATGGCAGCTATCCTCTAGCATTCTGATTCTTCTCTATTTCTACTCCCACTACTTTTTTGCAAGTGGAGCTGCTCATATAGGTGCCATGTTTACAGCCTTTTTGTCGGTTGCTAGTGCTCTTGGCTGCCCGCCATACCTTGGAGCTTTGGTGCTTGCCTTTCTCTCCAATCTTATGGGCGGTCTTACCCACTATGGCATTGGATCAGCACCTGTTTTCTATGGTGCCAACTATGTTTCGCTTGCCAAATGGTGGGCATATGGATTTCTCATATCCATTGTCAACATCATTATTTGGCTCGGAGTTGGTGGGGTTTGGTGGAAAGCCATTGGACTATGGTAAAGAAGCTGTTCCTAGAAATTTGCTGATTCAAAATTTGGTGATTTTCTGATTGATTATTGCTGGCCTTCAGGCTAGTTTTTCCTGGGCTTGTAACTTTGGTCATTAATTCTTTGTCTTAGAAATAATTATTTGGTGGTGGCTTTGGCGTTTGGCCAAGACCTTGGTTGTAGAGTAACAGTTTACATATGAGGTCCTATTTATTTATAACGGGAAGTAGAATTTGTATCTGAAATTTTGACATATCACGGCAAATGCCTTGCTGCTTAGTTTGATGATTCTCTCTCATTTCGGCAAAACTTACTTTTGTTTTTAATCTTGATTGCATTTGCAGAGTCCGAGTTATGATCATGGAAAATATGTGTGATCAGTATGAATGCTCTCTTTGATAATTGATTTCGAGTTTTCCTCTTCGAATTTCCAATCTTGAGCATTGCTGTCTTTGAAATAATTTTAATAAATAACTTCACCTGTTGCCTCTCAAATTAAAGTAAAAGCATTGGATGGTATGTTAATGTCGGGTTTGGCATGTTAAAGCACTTACTATAAACATGAAATAATGCATCTCACATTGAAAATTACTTGGAATAGTTGAAATTTGTATAAACAAGTTTAAATTTAAGCTTTGTTTGGAATTTGAATGTTAAAAAGAAATTGAATACTACTAATTTTTTTCTAATTCGCCCATTTTTTGTATTAATAATTAATATTTAAAATTTTCATTTCATGCATTAAAAGTTATTATACTACAATATCAAACAAAATTTTAATTAGATCGCTATAAGATTTTGATTGTAAAAGAGCAATAATAAAAAATTAAATCAAAATATCTACTCAATAAACTATAAATGGGTGATCAAAATTTAATTCAAGTGAACAAATTTGCTAAACCTGCACAGGTTTATAAACAAGCCATAACTTGATGTTCAAATCTTTATACTATTACTATATTCTCCGATTAAACAAAAATTGATTGTGGGTAAACTTGGTATTGGAATCTTTCTTTGATCTTATATGCTTACATTATTCTTTTTATAGGCAGGAAGGTCAATGGAATAAGCGAATAGGATTCTGCCAAAGTGCTCCTCTTGGTAATTAATTTTCAATGAGAAGAAGTAGGTAATGGGAAATTTACGAAGGATAGGGCTCTTCATTTTATACAAGATCAATGGAATAAGCGAATAGGATTCTGCAAAAGTGCTTTCGTTGGTCATCAATTTTCAGAGAGAAGAAGTAGGTAATGGGAAATTTTTGAAGGATAGGGCCTTTCATTTTATACAAAGTGCTTTCTATTTTTCCTTTGTTTTTTGGTAATATATAATTTTTTTATTTTCTTCTTCAATAATAGTTTGAAGAAAAGAGACTCTCAACCTTGAATTATTAATGCCAAGTACAATTATAGAAATTATTAAATTATTATGGAAAATTAAAATCTTTGAAAAAAAATAATTACCTTAATTTGTTAAAAGTATAGCTAATCTTCTTTTCTCTCATTCTCAAAGATTATTAACAGGAAGAAATATTCTAATCCAATTTAATTTCATTTTCAAAGATTTGTTAAGACTTAAAATGTTCTATTTTATCAAAAAGAACACATAATATTATTTTTTATAAAGATCTTGATTATAAATATATAATCACTTATAAATTTATTATTATAATTTAAATACCCTTGGTTGTATAATTTTTTTAATAAAATAAATGAAGTTTTCAAAAATAAAGAATTTTAGTTGGAAAATTTTTATTAAAAATTAAACAGTCATTATGAACTTTTCTTTAATCAAATGGCAACAATAATTTTTTTTAGCAATTGTCAATTAATTTGATTAATGAAATTTCTTAAAATAATATAAAAAAGGTTTCAATTCCACTCATTTTAAGATTAAAAAGAATTTATTTTGATACTCATATATTTTTAGTAGAATAAGTTCAAATGAGATATAACCCTAAAGAGAATTTTTTTCTTCTTTTAGTGGAATGGTATCTACCCCATCAATACAAGGGGGCGGTTTTTGTGGCCAAGTTACAAAGAATTTTATTTATATTTATATAAAATTACAAAATTTCATATAATAACACTTTCAATGGACCGGATTCCATAATTTACATATGCTTAAAATTCAAACTTAAAATTGGCAATCACGTAAATATATCGAGTTTGATCTCTCTTTTCTAATTGTTTTATTTACCATAGCGTGCATAATTTTTGTATTTACTTAACCCACGCACTTAAAACTTAATTTATTATCAATTGTTTATTGTTAATTATAATTATTTATTAAATTTCTTAAATTATATATTATAAACTTTGTGTTATGTATTAAATAATTGAACTTTTAAGTGTCTAAATCACTCCTTTTTGGATAAGATCACTATCAATGATATATTGATGAAGTTGCTATACTGCATGTATGTATGATTACATTACAATGTAACATTTAAAATATTTTGTGTAAAATATAAAAATATTTAATTATTATATATATAATATTAATATAAATAAAATGGCCCATTTATAAATTAAACATTGTAATTATTATAATATGAAATTATTTTTTAATAGTATATAATCTTAATGTGCACAGTGCATTACTTGCAAGTTTGACTAGTGATTTGTAATAGTATAAATAAATTATTTTTTTGAAACCCATTATTAAAATTTTAATGACAATTTTTTCTTTCACGTTTATGAATAAAATCATAGTTTCTTATTTATATCAAATAAGTTCGATTTGTAATAAAAATTTGAAATGATTGAAATATTTTAAGAGTTGAGTTACATCCTGTAATTTACTAATATGATGGTTAAAATTTTAATAATTTAACAATAATTTAGTTAATTTAACAAAAATTAAAACTTTTTAAACGTAAATAGATCAATTATATCCTTATTTATACAAACCAACCATTAATAAAGGAAAGAAAGTTGACAAGGACAAGAATTTAGATACTAAGAATGGAGAGATCAATCTCAACCTCAAATGAAGAACACATTTTACTCATATTTTGGAGGTAAAATGCCTCCATTTCACTTCATTTACCTCATTGCCAGATTACCAGGAAAAAGAAGAAGAAAAAAAAAAGAATAAGGCATTCTTCTTCAACAGAGTTCCCGTTCCATTTTCCTTGCAGGTTTCAAGGTTTCATCCCCATGAACCAGAAAACCTGCTTGGCTTTTTAATGGAATGCTTCTAATTCACATTTACTTTATAACTTATGGTTGGTTTATTTTGTTTTCAGATTCTTGAACTTTTAATTCTTTTCATAAGGTTTCTGCAAGTGATGATGAATATTTTGTCATCTTGTTATGATTATTTGTTTGTTTGTTTGTTATCGATGATATATTTTTCCATCCATGGATTGTATGAATGGCAGCCATCTGTGTAGTTTCATGCAGAAACTAATAATGACGAAGCAATAAAAAGAACAAACCAGATAGCAGCAATTCATATTCACGTAAATGACACTACTGAGGATTTTTATGCAGAAAGGATGTATTTTATGGAATATTATAGAGACACATGTAATCTACTTTTTCTCAATCAATTCAATTAGAAAAATAAATAAATAAATAAAGGCACACCATAATTTTCTACAAGTTGTCCACCTTTGTGATCAAGAAACGTTTCCTCGAGAACATCAAAAACCTACAAACGAACTCAGATTCTGGCCTGTGATTTTCCGTGTTTCAATTCGCTTTTAAAGATGCGCTACTTGAAAGTGACAGACTTTTGAATTTTCTTCAGGGGGAGTCATTGTGTTTGGTGGGGTCTAGTTTTGATTCTTTGAAAGTTATTCCCATAGTTTCAAATCCAATGTATGTTTGTTTCTGTGGTATTGGTTACTTTTATGCTTGAAATTCTCGTCGAATTTTCATTTTTTCACACAAATTTTTCTTCTTGACTTTGAAATTAAGTGGTTTCTTGCTTTGATAGGTGTTAACGATTCGAAGCTGAAATTTCTGTCATCTGTCAACTAAACATCTTCTCTGGTTTTCTTGGAAAATTGAAAGTTCTTTTTTTCCCTGGAGATTGAAATTGAAGACTTGTTTTGAGGTTCTAAAACTTGAGGCCTGGTATTTTTTTTGTGACGGAAACTTCCAGGGGCTTGCATTAAAAGTGAGAGGTTACAATTTTTTATCTGGAATGTGAATTTAGAAACGTTTTCGTTGATGGGTCAGTTAAAGTTTGTACAGATTAGATTATGGACAAATATGCAGAGCTTATTAACTCGTAAAAATTTGCAGATACATTGTGGTTTTACTGCCTCAATTATAACTGCTTCCTGTGTACAAGTACAAGAATTCACCCTTTTTCTGTCCAAAAGATGACTGAAGGATTTGATACATCCAGGAGTAAGAAGAGAGCTCCAGTTTTTATTTTCTTCAAGGATATCAGGTACCTTCAGTACCATTTTAATCCGTAAACACCAAATATAAGCTTATACTTTTTGGATGAATAGCAATGCTAATCGAATGATTAATATGTTGTTGATCTCACTGTGCTACAGAGAAACAATTGTTGCTTTGATTTAAGAAATTTTTATTGGATGTTCTTTTCCATCAGTCATGTTGTTGGAACTAATGCTGAATTTTTGCAATCTTAATGAGCAGAAATGCTTTGAAGTTGGATGAACTTGGCCTAGAAGTAGCACAGATTGCTCTACCTGCGTCACTAGCTTTAACCGCTGACCCAATTGCTTCTTTGGTTGACACCGCGTTTGTAGGCCAAATAGGTAATTTCCTTTCTTCGATCAATTACTCATTCGGAATGCTAAAATAAAAAAACATTCATCTGTGTTTGAGTTTAAATTGGAATTTTGATTCAGTTGAAGAGAAAGCCTATTTTTTCTGGTTCACGGCGTATTTTCGTAGTTTCTTCCTGATTATTCCAGCACATTTGCCTGATTTGCTTGATTACTCGGCCTCACTTGATCAATTTTGTGTTCATAAAGTTTGATTCATGCAATTACATTCAGAAGTAAATATATATTTTCAGACTTCATTCATTATTTTTTCTATAACTAACCAACCTGGTTTTTCTTAACCCATATAGGTGCTGTAGAACTTGCAGCTGTAGGAGTTGCAATTGCTCTATTCAATCAAGTGTCAAGGATTGCAATATTCCCACTTGTAAGTATCACAACTTCTTTTGTTGCCGAGGAAGATACCATGAGAAGAGTGGAGCTGGAAGAAGAAGAATCTGAGTATCTAGAAACAGGTTTAAAATACAGTGAAAATAAGCAGTTGATACCAAAAAATGGTACGTTATTTCTGATTCTTAACTTAAGTTTTCACATGAATCATTTGCATTTATCCTTTTATCGCTTCACAAAGTCAATATAGTGACAAATTTTGGATCCCTTTTATTCCATCTATCAGCTTCTAATGACACCACATACGAGTCAAAACCACTTACTGGTAGGTCGAATGTCACACAGCCTGAAAATCGAAGACGGCATATTCCATCAGCCTCATCAGCTTTAGTTATTGGTAGCATCCTTGGCCTCATCCAAGCCATACTCCTTATAGCTTTAGCAAAACCTCTATTGAACTTCATGGGAATCGGTTCTGTAAGTAGTCATCACGACAAGAAGTTCTTCAACTTGTTTTGCTGTGTTCATTAATTTACTTAAACAGGCTGCAATCTATTACCAACCCAGAGTGAAAACAAAACAATATTTTGTTTGTACAGGGTTCGCCCATGCTGAACCATTCAATACAGTACTTGACATTACGGTCACTTGGCGCCCCTGCAGTTCTATTATCATTGGCCATGCAAGGGATATTCCGAGGATTCAAGAATACAAAAACGCCCTTATATGCTACCGGTACACCTTATAGGACTTTCAATCATTTCCAGAGATACATGAAATTAGTTATTTAACGGCATTCTAACTTATTTTTCTTATGTGCACCAATTCAGTGGCAGGGGATTTAACGAACATAATGTTAGACCCAGTATTCATCTTTGTTTTTGGCCTTGGTGTAAGCGGTGCGGCAATTGCTCATGTTGTATCTCAGTAAGTTGCATATCAACGTTCTCTTATGCCAATATTGCAGTTATACTTACTCCTTTGTATTGATTTAAACACCTTATATGGCCATTACAGGTATCTGATTTCAGCCATACTGTTACGGAGATTAATACAAGAAGTTGACCTCATTCCTCCTTCTCTCAAGCATCTCCAATTTAGCCGGTTTCTTAAGAACGGTAATTACTCTTTCTCCGCTTAACAAGTTGGAATGTTATTAGAAAAGATTTTGAAGGAAAAGTTTTGTCCATCAGAGTTTCATTGGGTACACATAATACAAACAAGTTTTAGTATATTTTGGTTTTACATATTTGATGGTCACTTGTGTCTTTTAACTGAAACTGCTTGTAAATCCTTTCTCCTTTTATGCATGATTTCCAGGTTTTCTATTACTAATTAGGGTCATGGCAGTCACATTCTGTGTTACTCTGTCCGCGTCATTGGCTGCACGACAGGGTCCAACACCCATGGCTGCATTTCAGGTCTGCTTGCAAGTTTGGTTGGCAACATCTCTTCTGGCTGATGGTTTGGCTGTTGCCGGCCAGGTTAGACTTGTTTACAAGCATTCTCAGTTTCATTTCTGTCATTTTCTTAGCCCACCGATGCAATAATATATAAGAAGATTTCGATTGCTCTAGTTCATTCTCTGAAATCATTTATTTATGATGCTAAACTTCATTTGTTTTGTTGCCCTTTCAGGCAATACTTGCAAGTTCATTTGCCAAAAAGGACTACGAAAGGGCAACATCAAGTGCTGCTCGAGTATTGCAGGTGCTGCATTTTGTTTCAGAAAGATCAAAAGCCTTCTGACACCATATAATTTTCTCAGACAACTTTTCACTTGATATCCTGCAGTTAGGAGTTGTTCTAGGAATAATGCTGTCAGCCATCCTTGGATTAGCACTGCATTTTGGAGCAAGATTATTCACAAGAGATGCCGATGTTCTCAGCCTCATTAGTATAGGAATTCCGGTGCTTCTCTTATCTAAAATCGAGAAAAATAAATAGCACTATTCTAGCACTCAAAATAAAAAATAAAAAAAAAATAACCACTAGAATGTAACATTACTTCTCTTTCATTTCAGTTCGTCGCATGTACTCAACCCATAAACTCCCTGGCATTCGTTTTCGATGGCATCAACTTCGGAGCATCTGACTATGGATATGCTGCGTGCTCGATGGCATGTTTCTATTTCCTTTCCTCTTGCTTTTCTGTCACCAGCCAAAACATAATGTTGATCATTATATAAATTCATCATTTGGCCAAAATTTAACTTGCTATGATTCCTTCCACAGGTTCTGGTTGCTTTGGTCAGCATTCTATGCTTGTTAGGTCTCTCCTATAGCAATGGATTCGTTGGACTCTGGGTCGGTCTCACGATCTACATGAGTCTTCGAGCTTTGGCTGGCTTTTGGAGGTAATTTTTATCCGTGAGATTCCTACAAGATCATTAAATTTATTCTTCAAGCTTTTCGAAAGAAACACAATCTGGGAAGACAAATTCTCATCTTGTGTTCTTGCGTTTGCAGGATAGGGACAGGAACTGGGCCTTGGGATTTTCTCAGGAAATGAAGTAAATTTTGTAAATGATTTCAGATTGTAACTTTACAGCAAGTCCGTCTAAAGGTGCACATTGTTTCCTTAGTTTTCTTGCCATTAGTTTATTTTCCCTCCTCTGTATAGAACATTTAAAGGAAATTTTACAAAGTATACAGGCAAAGGGGAAAAGAAAAAACTTCTATGTATACTATTGTTTCTGAGGGAAATTATAGCAGTTATGTTCTTTCCGGCTCAAGCTGTTGTTAGTAATTTAATTTCAGAAAAAGCACTTTCTAGGAAAGAGCTTATGAAGTATTATATTTGTGTATGTACATACATACATACATACATACATACATACATACATGTATACTTATTCAATAATTTCAGGGATTTAAGGAATTCCAATCAACTTTAAAAATATAAATAAATAAATTCAATGGTATTAACAAAAATTTATGGACAAGGGCTACCTGTGTCCAGTCCCACCAACGGCTTCAACCGAAAATAAGAAACTGCCCAAGTTTCTCCCGCCAAATGATAACTAACTTTTGATATTTGACCATGGCTTTCGCTTTGAATTCAACTCTTGAGAAACCCTTCATTTTATTCAAACAAACCCAAGTAAAAGACGAAGACTACAATTCAATCATCAAACAACAAACCCAGCTCAAAAATGACCATGCTATTCTTTCTACATACGGCCGAATGGAATCTCTTAACATATTGCCAGATGCCACCACTTTGCCTCTCGTCATCAAAGCGTGTATACGGCTAAACGCAGTGGAGAGAGGAAAGAGATTACATTATCGAATCCGAGACATGAATTTGGTCAAAGATGTTCGAGTTGGGACTGCCCTCGTTGACGTTTATGGAAAATGCGGGTGTCTTGATGATGCGTGTAAAGTGTTTGATGAAATGTGTGACAGAGATTTTGCTTCTTGGAATGCATTGGTAAATGGGTATATTGCATGTGGATGTTACGTGGAAGCAATTATGTTGGTTGTTCAAATGCAAAGGGAGGGTTTGAAACCCAATTCGCGAACTGTGGTAGCGTTACTTTTGGCTTGCGAAGGGGTATGTAATTTGAGGCTAGGGAAGGAAATACATGGCTTCTGCTTGAGGAATGGACTTTTTGAATCTAATCCCCATGTGGGTACCGCTTTGATCAGGTTTTATTCGGGCCATGATACGAATGTTTCAAGACTCGTGTTTGACTTGATGGCTGCGAAGAATGTTGTAAGTTGGAATGCAATGATTAATGGGTATTTTGATAACGAGGATTGCTTTAGTGCTTTGAAGCTTTTCGAAAAAATGGTTATGGATGGTGTTGAGTTTGATCTCATTACGATACTGATTATTATTCAGACTTGTGCAGAATTTGGGTGTCTTAAATTGGGCAAGCAAATTCATGCAATGGCTACAAAGTTGAAGTATAGCAATGATTTGTTCATAGCAAATGCTCTGCTTAATATGTATAGTGAGATTGGAAATTTAGAACTGGCTCGCGCAGTATTTGATACCATATCTAGGCATGATGTTGCTTTGTGGAATTCTATGATATCTTCATACATCGAGTACAAGTACTACAAAGTAGCAAATACTTCTTTTGTTGCAATGCGAAAGGAAGGCATCAGAGAAGATGATCGAACTGTTGTTATCATGTTGGATTTATGTGAAAAATTAGCTGAGGTTAAGAGCTTAAATGCACTTGCAATCAAGAATGGGATGAAGCTAGATAGTTCTTTGGGAAATGCCTTGCTAAGCATGTATACTGAGCGAAATTCTGTTGAATCAGTCGAAAATTTTTGGTGAGATGAGTAACATAGACGTAGTCTCGTACAACACTTTGATCTTGGCTTTGGCTCGCAACAATTTCAGAGGCAAAGCATGGGAACTCTTCGGCATGATGCGAGAATCTGAATTCAAACCTAATTCATACACAGTAATATCCATCCTTGCTTCTTGTGAAGATGATACTTGTCTTAATAATGGGAAGTCAATCCATGGTTTTGTGACAAGGCAAGGTATTGAAATGAACCAGTCATTGAACACTTCGCTCATTGATATGTATATGAATTGTGGTGATGAAGCAGCAGCCAGGAATCTCTTTGACAGCTATCCAAAGAGAGATTTGATTTCATGGAATGCTTTGATTGCGAGTTACGTTAAGAACAACAATGCTGACAAAGCTCTGCTAATCTTCAGCCAAATGATCTCTGAAGTGGATCCAAACTCGGTCACATTCTTAAACATTCTCTCATCATGTAATCATGTCACAAGTTTGCCCCATGGTCAATGCTTGCACGCATACATCACCCGGAGGGAGTCTTCTTTGGGTTTCAATTTGTCTGTTGCAAATGCAATTATAACAATGTATGCTAGATGTGGTAGTATTAAAAATGCTGAAAGGATCTTTAAAGCTTACCAAGGAGAGAGATCAGTTCATGGAATGCCATCATCACTGGCTATGGTATGCATGGCCGAGGATTTGATGCTATTCGCGCCTTCGAGCAAATGTTAGAAGAAGATATCCAACCAAATGGAGTAACTTTCATATCACTTCTATCTGCTTGCAGCAATTCTGGTTTGATAGAGAAGGGATTACAGCTTTTCCATTCCATGGTTCACCATTTCAACATCACTCCCAAGCTTGCTCATTACGGTTGTGTGGTCAATTTACTTGGTCGCAGAGGCTATATAAATGAAGCTAAAAAGTTCATCAAATCTTTGCCTATTGAACCTGATGCATCAGTGTGGAGAGCTTTGCTCAGTAATAGTCAACTCCATGCTGACATAAAAGAAGCTAAATCCATTTCTGAAAAACTCACTGAATTAGAGCCGATGAATCCAGGGAACTACATTTTGACGTCTAATATTTACGCTGCAGTAGGTCTTTGGTCGGAGGTCCAAAAAATAAGAACATGGCTGAGGGAGAAGCGTCTACAAAAGCCCCCTGGATACAGTTGGATTGTTGTTAGAAATCAGGTTCATTCTTTTACTGCAGGAAGCAGATCACATCCTATGTCTAACACAATATATGAAAATTTGAGTTCATTATTGTCCTTAATCAAAGATGCTGGATATGTTCCGAATTTAAGTTGTTTATTCCATTATGAAGAGGATTAAGTGAAACCAGAATGGAACTAATAGGTAATATTATGCAACTATTTTCTGTTTATTGTTTATGGTTGACTACCAAAATATATGCTATAGGATGAAACAGCTTCACATTCTTTTGTTTAAAGAAATATCTACCTAAAAATTATGATATTTTTCCTGATATTTTTCAACCCTTCAATAACTTAAACATGTCAATTCCTTGTAACAGACGAATTTGGCCCACGTATGACATCAAAATTAAAGAATTCCCCACTATAAAAAAAGACACAACAACTAGGAATTTAGTGGGGTGGCCATCACATCATTTCTAGGTATAGGATACCCTAAAGTTATCTATCATTCACAAAGTAGGTTCCACATCACATCTCATGTTCATAAGATAAGAAATTCCCCATTCCCATTCATCAGACCACCATATTCTGATCTTCTTAATAAAGATTTTGAGAGAATAAAAAGAAACTTTCCACCATACCAACTCATTGGGATCCACCTCATCACAAATTTCAAAGCATTAAATAATAAAAAAAGTAGAGAGAAACAAGCATATGGTACGAAAGGACGGAAGGTAAAGTAAGTAGGAACCAAAATTTAAGATATTGAAAGAATATTATTGAATAATATAAAAAAATATAAATTCCATCTTCAAACTGTTTAATAATAGCAACAATAATGAAAATGGGGGCAGCAACTATCTTAATCGAACATGGAATCTACTTCAAGATATGTTTCATAGAAGAAAAATTAAAGGATCTGCTCACGGAAAGCATGGCAAGAAAACTAGCAAACCTGGTTTCAGTCTTTGCTAGTCCAGCTAAAAATTGTCGTTCCTTACTTGTCTTGTAACGAAAATAAATAAATAAATAAATAGGAAAGGACTTTTCTCAGAACTTCATCCTTCCTCTGCTTTGTATTGTTACCATTCTTCTTAATTGTCACATCACCAACCAACTGAATAATGACTTAATAAGTCAGCTTTAACTAACTTAAGCCTCAGTAAAATTCAAATTTACTAAGCAACAATCTGATCAAGCTGCAATTGCTCAAGCCATGCTCCCCAGTGATCACTGGATTCACTTGGAGGGTTTAAATTAGAACCCTCAACAGAGTGAGATTCTTGAAAGTGGAACTGTAGTTGTTTCTTTCATTCAAGGAGTTTCCCTCACAAGTGATTGAACGGATGAAACATCAGGCCCCTCCCCACTGGGCCCCAAAGAATATGATTTGCATAAGCGATTCAGTTCATCAAACTGAACAGACCAATCTACTTTCCTGCTAGGGGATTCCAGTTTTGACCAAGAATTAACTGGGGAACTAATAGCACTTTCTGATTTAAGATCGCATGAGAGGTTGCAAAACGGTGGCAGCAGCTTCTCTTGTTTAGCAAGAGTTGACAGCCGAGAGCTCATAGGGGATATAGGCTCTACCTTCCGTGGCGACATTCTATGTGGAGAAGAAATACCAAATGATGCCTGCAAGAGAGTGCGATCAACATTCTTTGAAGGGAACCCATTTGTCTTGATTGGAGACAGTATGTGTTCTTGCTGCTGGAGTTGATTAAAAACTACAAATTTCTGTGAGGGAGATAAAACTGTTGAACCAGCAAAATGGTCGGAGTATCGAGGAGACGAGATCTCAGCATAAGAAAGATGATCAAGCTTTGTAGGGGTGAGGATGCTTGAACAAGCAGAAAGACTTGCAGAGGAAGTACCAAACTGAGGTTGAGACAGAGAAGATAACTCAGTAAACAGCTGCTGTTGCTGCATTTCAAAATCCTGCAGCATATTGAGCTCCTCAGATGGAATGACTCTAGCATTGAAAGAAGATCTCAATTGACTTGCTTGAATGTTATTGACTGGTAGGTGCAAAGTTGGGACACTTTGTTGAGGCCAAGCCATTGATGAGTGTAAGATGTCATTACTGTGAGACATGGCTGGAGGGTACGGAAAAGGTAGCATGGCAGAAACAGAGGATGGGGAGACAGTCATTAGGTTCATGGCTGTAGCTGATAGTGGAGATGGCACTCCAGATCCAGTAAAAGCATAAAGGGGTCGCAGTTCATCAGATGTGTGAGCAAAGAAGCACACTCGACGCATACAACTTGTGCCATCCTTGCAGAGTTTAGTCTTATACTGTGCTGGGTGTAGCCAAGACTCAAAAATTCCATGGGCATATTCACACATATCTCCATGGCTGCATGCCCCCTTACGATGATCTGGACATGGCACACAACTGTAGTGGAACTTTCTAGGGTCTCTTCTTTTAGCATTTTCACCAGGATGAGCAAAAGGGCACTCAGTCCAATCATGAGAATAAGCCCGAGAACAAGGCCGAATCTTAAAGGAAAACATACGAAATTCATCGGATGCATACACTCTGTTCTGGATATCAGGAAGAAATGGATCAATCTGGTATTCTTTCTTCTCCAGTACAGAAGAAGCACGTACGTCATCGGGCTTGCAAGTCACAGAAGATAAAGAACAATCATCTGAGCATAATGAAAGAGACAAACTGGATCTCAAACCAGCAATTGAAACCTGCAGATCATCTAAACAAACAGCACCATCATTCTTCAAAAGTGCTTGAAGGGAAACTGCCAAATAGGGAACATTGGGATGAACAACAATAACATCAAATGGGCGACGCCCATTAGCATCAGTGGTATTAGGATCAGCACCAGCAATTAAAAGCAACTTGACGACATCAACAGCATTAACAGACCCACCGGAAGCAGCACAGTGTAGAGCAGTGCTCTTATCCATGCCACAAGTGAGCTTCGCATCGGCCTTAGTTAAGGACAAAATCAGTTTCATAACATCAACACTTCCATACTCAGCAGCAACCATTAATGGGGTCCTACACTCAAGCACTATCTTTTTCATCATGCGTTGGGAACAATACCAGAGACCAACTTCACAGACAGCAGATGCATCATAGATTGAACGCTTAAAACCCTCAACATCATTGTCGGCTGCAAATTCAAGCAAGGGAGAGAAAGAATGTTTGGTCTTCACCATATCAGTAAAATTACTAGTATTTCTATCTAGAGATGACTTGCTTTGAGGAGAAGCTGATGGAGCCAAAGTTTCAGAACTCAACTTCTCTGAACCTCCACACATGATTTAAAAGATTTCAAATAAACAATCTGAAAAGTAAAAATCCCAAATATAGTCAACTACTAATCCATAAGAACAAACACATAAAGCATATGCAGTACAAAAAACATCTGGTTAATGAAGATGAATCCTTAGCATCAATTTTTCACTCAAAAGATATTATTATAATAATTTAAAAAAAAATATTAGCAAAATGAAAAGTTAAACAATTCAAAAACTCACCAAGAATTTGCAGAAAAGCAATGAAAAGGAATGTTGAATGATAAGGGAGAACAGGGGTACACGAAGGTCAAAATTTTAGAGGTATTTGCACGGAATAGCTGAAACCCTGTATAGGAAAAGAGAGAAAATTCTCTCCATATATTCTCAGATACGCTATCATGGAAAATAATATATTTTCAAGGATTCCCACCAAAAAAAGAGATTACAAATTCGCAATCTGATCTGGGAAAACCTCGTTAAATATATTAAAAAATAAAAATTAAGATTAACAGATATTACAACAAAATTAATAAAAAAAATATAAATAAATTTACTAAACGAGAAAAGGAGAAAATTATGTTTCTAGTTATTAAATCTTGCTACAATGAAATCTAAAATTTTAATTTTTGGCTTTCCCAAGGTTTCTCACCAACCAAACAAAAAATTACATCCTGAACATATATCTAGTTTTGGTAAGCTAACCACTAAAAATTTCATCAAACAGTCACATTTCATTAACATATACCAACCACTTCGCATCAGAAACAAGTTGATGAATTGAACAGACACAAGTATTTCATCTTAACAATTTCAAACTAACTAAAACAAATTTATAACTAAAAAAATAGCAAAACTTACTCAATAAATAACGATAAACCAATTGCACAGAACCGTAAAATTACTGAATGCACGATCGAAGAACAACAAATTTTTCTGTTTTTGACGAAATAAATTCGATGAATGGAGAGGATGGTCTGAATTTCCGGGTTAAATTTATTTGAAATTAGAGTGAAATGGGGGAATTTAAAAAACTTAGCTGTAGGAGGAGGAAGAGTGACCGGAGCAAGAGGTGAGAAAGAGAGAGAGGAGTAGGTGAGTGAAAAGTGGGATTAGTGACCGGACGAAACGGTGGAAGATAAAAGAGAGCGGGCGCGTTTTGGGTGGGGACCGTGGACTACTGAATTACTGGGATCCGAGAAATAGGATACGTTGGTGGAGCGAAGTTCGGCCCGGGTCAAACTAGTCAAATGAAGTGGAAAAAGGGAGCAATATGATTGGACTTATAATTTAAGAGTAAATTTTAAGTAAAAATTTATAATAATGAATTTTTAATGACTTATATATATATATATAACTTTGAAATTTTTAAACATCGATCTTTTTTATCATAAGTCTATTACAATAAATTAAAATAAATAATATATTAAAATGAGTCTTTAAATTAAATCAATAATTTATCATATGAATTTCTAAATTATATTAGTGATTTATTGGGAATGAGCTCTAAATTATTTTAATTAAAATGTAATTCAGATTTTTTTGTCAAATATGAAAAAATCCTAATTAGCCAACCTCTACAACTCTAATTCCTTTGTAATAAAAAGAATTAAAGTTTGATGACATGATTTTGGAAGTACTTAATTAAATAAAAAAATATTTTGAGAGTATTTAAAAAATTAATTAATACTCTGTTCACTTTCAGATAATTCTTATTAAGAGTACTAAAGAAATAATCACTTATTCAAAAAATGAAATACATACATGATAATTGTTTTTATTAAAGTGTGCATTTTAAAAGTAAATTGTAGGTATTGTGCAAATTTTATTACCTATGAGATGTTGTAGGATATATTTATTCTTGAAAACATTTGATAGACTTTTTTTAAATAATTTTTGTTTTTTGAGAAAAACAACGGTGGATTTTGAACTTGAAATAATATTTTATTTATATTATAAATCTAATTTAATATATTAAAAAAATATTTTTAATAATAATAATAATTGTATAATTATTTTTAATATTAATAGTATAAATCTTTTTGGAAGGAAGGACTTATATTTTTAACAATAAAAAATTATGGATTGGAGAAACATAACTTGTTTTAGAATTTTGAAACAAAATTAGGGATGCGGATGTTATTATCACAATAAACAATTTCCATTATTTTTTAAATCATTTATTTACCACAAAATCGTTTCTCTCTCTAGGCGCCTTATTAAACTCTCTCTCTAGGGCCTGAGTGAAGCTCGCTGCCGTTAACTACCATGCCAACCACCGCGTCAGCCGCCGCTGACAGTAACATCCTTCACCGCCTAACCTCCGCCGACCAAGACGTCAAGTTCAAGGCCTTACGACAGCTCAAGAACCAAATCATCGGCAATCGCACCAAGAAGCTCTCCTCCCTCAAACTCGGCGCCGTTCACACCGTCGCGTCAATCCTTTCCGACGCCGTATCGGATGAGTACGTCATAAACAATAATGTTAACGATGATGTTAATAAGAATATTATTGTGCAGTCCGCTGCAGTGCTAGGCAGCTTCGCTTGCGGCTTTGACGCCGGAGTCCAAGCCGTGCTGGAAGCCGGCGCGTTTCCAAATTTGTCACGGCTCCTTTCATATCATGATGAAAAGGTAAATTTTGAACCTTCAATTTTTTTTACGCTTTATTATCACTTTTTTTTTATATAAAAAAATTTCTCCCCTAATTCTCGTTTCGATTAAATGTCTTGTGAATTATTTTATTTTCCTACATATTGAAAACAGCAGTTAGTTTTTAATGCAATAATTTAAGCACCATATTTTAGCTACAAATTGATTCAATGAAGCTACTTTTTCGAGTAGATGCCATCATGAATTGAATATTCATGTGAAACCGTAACGTTTTTGGCATCTTTTGACTTACGACTTTTAGTAAGTTGTCAAAAGGAATTATAATTTTCCCATATATTGGTGAACTTTAGGAGAGTGGACAATGAAAGAAGAGATTGTTTATTCTGTTCAACTATAATTTTCTTATTTTGCCCTGGAATCTCTCAATGTTTGTATGAGTTCAAAAACGGGGATATCTGCTAGATTCTACAGAAACTTATGGGCTATAATATGATCATATCCGAGGTAGGTGGCCGTGACAGGTGGTCTTCATCTGACTACCTGCTCACTGCTATTCTAGTAGAATGTAGTTCATAAAAACTCTTGGTTATTGCGATGAGAACAGGAGATGTAATATTGAAAAAGCAAGAGATGTCAAGTTAGTCTCACAATCATGTTAAGCACATTAGATGTATGTGTTATGCGGGAGATATCTTTGTGTGGCTCTTGTGGTGATTGTCATGGCTTCTGATGAGCATGTTTACTCCTAGGGATTGTTGTCTATTATGTTGTTATAGTTTATGGGCGACTGTTGATGGTTGAATTGAAAGGGTATTATTGACACAAATCTTATCAAGATTTTTATTTTATGGTTTTGCTAATTGATAAGAGCATGTTGTTTTTTGCGTTTTCTTCATATTTTAAATATTTCTGGTTGGAGTTTTGGGGGATTGCCATATTCTTGAGACGTCCATTAACCTTCTTGAATTTCATGGTGATTTTTCTCAGGCTGGTTAACATGTAAAATAGTGTTATTTGATCTCGTTATGTGTACATGAATATTTTCTTGGGGTCTGTTTCTATACACTAATTTCTTCATCAGCCATCAAATCGAAGTCTATGATCATAGCAAATATTATTGAATTTATACATTAAAATAAAAATGAAAAAAGGCCCTCTAGAATGTCAACCCTTATATGCATAGATTCTAGTTTAACATGTTCCTCAAATTTTAAGTCATGGATTGCAATTTACTTTCCATTTTGATATGTATTGCAACACATTATTATGTAGTAGGCTGGAATTTTAAGAAAAATTACATGCAATATTGTAAGGCCACGCGTATTCACAGGATCATACCAAAGTATAAGTAATTACCCACTCTAAACAGTGAACTAACTGAGCCTACCACATCATGTCATGTCTGTTACAAAGCTCCATAACTTCCCATACTAAATCCTGGAACAAACTACACTTCAGTTGACATTTGTTGGTCACTTAATTTTACTCCCACGTTTCTTGTGCAGATTTATCACATATCTTACCCCGTTTTATGTACCTTATATCTGTAAGTGACTATTATGGCTTTTTTGGTTCTTCAGGTGGTGGATGCAGGTGCTCGTTCCCTTAAGATGATTTATCAATCGAAATTGGCTCCAAAGTATGATTTCCTTCTTGAGAAAAACATGGAATTTATTCTTTCTTTGCTGAATAATGAGAACGAAACTGTTAGTGGTCTTGGTGCAAGTATTATTTCTCATTCTTGTAAGACAAGTGTAGAGCAGAAGTTATTGTTTGATGCAGGGGTTGTAAAGAAGCTTACTAGCCTTCTCAGAGGTTCTCTAAAACTGAGGGATGCCAGTTTAGAGTCTCTAGCTACAATTTTCAAAAACAATCCTGAAGTTGTTGTAAAGTTTGTAGGACCTGAAAGTGGACGAGCTTTGAGTTGTATAATTGACTTAGTGAAGGATAGGTTTGCCCGGACAAGATTGCTGGCTTCTTTATGCCTGATTGTCATAGGAAACACCTCCCCATGCTATCTGCAAGATGTAGTAATGAAAACCAATCTGATAAATACTCTACTTGAGCTTCTTGATGATCCTGGTCAAGTTGGGGACAAAGCTTCCTTTGCTTTTTCTAGTTTAATAGGCCAAAAGGAGGATATGCAGAAACTAGCATTTGAGGTTAATGGTGTTGATAAACTTTACTGCCATTTGAAACGAGGTTCCTTACATCCTCTACGTTTTGAAGGAATATTACTGGCGTTGGCTGACATGTGCTCTAAGTTGGAATGTTGCAGGTCTAGATTTTTGTCTTTGCAGGTTTGTTGTTGCATGCATGTTAATTTAGTATTTCTGTAATTTTCTATTTGTTTATTCCTGTTGGCTTTTTGTATGGTTTTTCTTTCTCGTATGTTTTGGTTAGTTCTTTTTTATGTATCATTAATAAAAGATCTAATTCTTTTACTTAAAATTTTCATAATCTCCTGTTATTTAGTTGGTTAGTTACTGCATTTCATGATTAATAATTTTCCTAAACAGGCTCTATATGTTGTAATGGTTTGCTTGTTGTGTTCTCTTTAATCTCTGTCTCCAACTTTCCTATCTACTAGCTTCCATTTCAGCCACTATCTTTAAAGTTTTCAGGATACCTTTTTTTATTCATTTTACTTGGGACAGGTTTTGGGTTAGATTTTGTGTAGTTGATTTTTTCTTTTGAATTAAGTCAAAAGGACTCTGTTTTCATAGACTTTACACTGGGAGCTATTGAATCTACAAATGTGAAATATCCACTTGTCCTTCAAGTTGTTCCCAACTTTTCTGGAGAACTGTGTTCACCTTGTAAGTCTGATAATATTGATTCAGGTCTCCATTGTTTCTTTTTTTCCTTTTCCTTTTTTGTGAAAAAAAAAACTTGGAGGACACCGTCTACCATTTTCATTTCCCCTCTGCAGACATGTTTTGACTAAAACATGAACTAATGGTCACAATTTTTCTTTTGATTTAGTGCTGCATAAATCCTAATGTTCCATATTGATGCCAAATTTTCTTGATAAATAGAGGCAGGAAGATATTGGTACTATTGACAAACTGTAGTGAAATAAATCATATATTGAGCTTGCAAAATTGTTACATTTATAGAACATCAGCAGATTCACAACTTTCATTTTTTTCTCCTCTTAAATAGTTATTGAACCTGGTAGTTGATGCACTAGCTCATGACAGTTCTGATGTGCGTACTGCTGCTTGTATCTGCTTAAGAAGTGTATCTCGCTCCATCAAGGTTTGTATCATAGATCTTGAGTTTTGTGGTACCAAAAGCTTGAGTTTCCTACACATTTTCTTACTGATAGAAGTCATTCAGAATTTGAGTGCAGGTTCTTTCATGAATGAAACGATTGTTATTCCTTTGGTTCGGCTTTTAGATGACCCTTCTACTTCTGTCCAGGTGTGCACTTATTATACTCTTTTGAAAAGTTTATTGTAAAATTGCCTATGCACCCTTTTTGCCCGTAGGAAGTAGTTTGGTTACCTTAAATGGTATCTGCAAACAACCTACAGAAATTGGTTTCTGTTTTTCTTTACTATTATTATTATTATTATTATTATTAAACCATGGGACAGATAGTCTAATGTGTGTGACTGGCCTAAAGGGTTAAAAATTTATTTCCGTTTATTTTTCCCAGAATAGTTGAAAAGATATCTGCCATCTCCTGAACTCTGATATCACTTGATAGATCCGATAATAACAAAGTGAAATGATGAAGACTATTGAATCATTTACTTGAGGAGATTATTGGATTAGTCTATCGTATAAAGATGTTGAGTTTGGTTGTTATTTGAACTTTGATGAAATTGCTTTGGAGTTGCTTTATGTTACACAAATGTTGTTAACGCAGTCAAAACCTTTTGGGATCATGAACATTTTTGGCCAGTAGCTGGTATTTAAGCTTTCCTCACAATAAGTTGCTGAAGTTTGTTTTATTTTTTACCCTCTTTAAAAGGATGATTTTGACAATGTTCTGTTTACCAGGTTGCAGCTCTTGGTGCTATTAGCAACATAGTGGTTGATTTTGCAACTCATCGGTCAATGTTCATACGTTGTGGAGGTGTGAAACAGCTTGTTCAATTATCGAAATCAATGGATGCAAGTATCAGATTAAATGCTTTGTGGGCTTTGAGGAATTTGATGTTCCTAGCCGAAAGCAAGTGCAAGGAAGGGGTATTTTGGGAGCTCACTGCATCCCTATTAGCAAGTCTTATCTGTGGTAATGATCATATTTTGCTTGTCACCTTTCACATTCCTTTTAACTATGTTGATACTGTATTTTGATACTGTATTTTAAATGAATATCTCTGTCTTCGCTTTTACAATGCAGACCCTGAACCTTCTGTCCAAGAGCAAGCTTTGGCCGTTGTTCGCAATCTTATTGATGGATGTATAAGTTCTGTTGAGTTTTTGTTTGCTGAAGATGGAATTATATTTGATGCTGTCGGGAGACAATTACGAAGTGCATCTAAAACTGAAATTGGCATACAGGTTAGAAGTTCTTACTTGGTTGGAAGACCTGAGAAATGATTTTTGATTTTTGTGGAATTGGTAAGGTGAATTACTGTATTAGTTTTTAGCTTTGATATTTTGTCAATGCTTCTCTCTTATGTAATGTCTAATAGCCATTATGTTGATAAGATACCTTGTATAAAAAGTGTGGGAAGTTCCATTAGATGTGTCTTTATAGATCACAAATAGTAATAACTATTCCTCCAGATTGTCTTTACCTTGTGTTGCATATCTAGGGGCTAGGGATAACGTAAGCTACCACCTTTTAACATTATTACATCAGTGTATCCTGTGGAGCTCTGAGATTGGATTCTCTATGTGACCATGGAATTAGCCACGTATCTTTGCATTATCATTTTATTTTCTAATTCAAACATCACATGGTTGTTGAACATAGTATGGAAGAGGGCATGCTGTCTGTAATGTATGCCCTATTAGTTAGTTTGATATTATCACGAAATTTATGATCTCACGAAATTTATGATCTCCCTGGTTTTCCTTTTTCTGTGGTACGTAAAGGAACTCCACACCCTATTTGAAGTGACTTACATGCAAAAAAAGACAATAATAAACAAAGGTAATGTTTTGCTAGTGGATGGTAAAAGGCTTCGCGCAAGGGAGCGCACAACTATAAGTAATTTTGAAAGTAAATAAACAGCATACAATTAATTTTACGCACAGGTATACATAAACTGAAATTTTATAAATTCTGCCCGCAGTATGCTACAGATCTTATTCACTCCACAATTTTCTTGTCTAGTTGAAACTCTAATAGGCTGAAAGTTGTATTTTATGGCTATTACTCAAATAGCTATTGGAAGAAAATTTTCATAGTGATGTGTATTAGATTCATCTGGGCATATCACCACAATATTGTTGTGGTAGTTCACATTCTTAATATGCGTCTATCTATGATCTAGATTGTTTTGAAATTATGTCATTCCCTGAAATGTAACTAACTAGTTGTTTCTAATATTTTAAACCTAGCTGGACGTGTATTAAAATTTCAGCTTGGGGATGGATGTAAAGTTGCTATGGAGTGAAAAAGTATTTTTCTGTTTTTTCGATACTTTTTGATGCATTCAAAAGTTAAATACTTTTATTTGTGTCGGTAGAACGAGGAACATTATTTGACAACCAGTTATATTTTACCTTCCCTTAGACTCCAAGTTATTTATTAATTTTTTTTTTCCCTCAAGACCATATTTTCCGAGGCTCTAAAATGGCACAATAATCTTATACATATAGTTCTAGATTTTACATTTCCTGCACTATATTTCTGTCAAGAAACAGCAATCATTTATTCAAAACTAGGAATAGTTTCATTACAGTATCTATGCTGCATGATGTGCACACTTTGTTTCGACAATTTTAAAGACAACAAAAATTTTAAATTTGAGATTGAAAGGAAGATTTGAAATTTGAATTGCTTTGCCACCAATAGGAAACTTACCTCACTCATGTATTTGATTTTAGATTGAGAGTATTGTTTATGGATGCCCATAACATAATCATAAATACACTGTAAATTAAGTGGGTGAATTTGTGAAATCACATGTATGATCATATTTGTTTGTTTATTTAGTGAGTGATTGGAAAGTTTATATGCAGTTATCTCTTTCTACTTTTGGTTAAAGTTTGTTAGTTAATGGACATACATTGGAATAATATATATGGTATATAAGCGTAAATGCAAGTCTTATTATGTACATGACTTCATGAAGATAATTACTACATTACATTTGGAACAGAGGTGCGGATTCCCTTGTTTTATGCAGCAATATTTTCTGACTGGAGTATGTACTAGGATACTAGGAAAACAAAATTGGGCAAGTCATCTATCAAATAATGCTTTTATGTTATGCCAATTGGATCAAAATACATAATCTGCAGACATTGAAGGGCCTGCATAACAATAGTCCCATAGTTGAAGTAACTGGAATTTCTTGTATGGAAACATATGAGTTAAACAGGATGGGGGTGGTTATTTTTGTCAGGTTTTTACATAGATTAAGCTTCCTTGTCTTGCAGGGAATGTATGTGCTCAGCAATGTGGCTACTGGGAAAGAGTATCATAAAGATGCAGTAATGAACCAACTCCTTACACATGCAGAGAACAAGGCCCAATCTTATATAATTAACTTTTTGCAGAGTAATGACAGCCACTTACGTACTGCTACTGTCTGGGCTATAGTAAATCTCACATGTTCATCAAGTCCTGGTGCATGTGGCAGGGTTGTAAGACTACGTGATGCTGGCATTGTTAGTCAAATAAAGAATATGGTGAATGATCCCTGCCTGGATGTTAAGGTCAGTAATTTTACACCCAAGCTTGGATTCTTTCGTAGTTGTTTTTATTTCTGCTAAATGATATCCAATTATTTTGATTTGTTACAGCTTCGTGTCAGAACAGCACTCGGACAATTTAAAACTTTTGATAATAGCTCAACATGATCTTCCCCCTGATTTTTGTGAACCAAAGCAAAGAGAAATCATTCCAATGCAGTTTTTTGGATTTTGGTCGTCATCTTATTTGTAAGATATTACCAGCTTTTCTCTGGAGGTTTCCAACAACATGGTACGCTTTACTTTAAGTTTATAACAGCTTAATTATAGTTAATAGGAATAGAATACTAATCCACTTAAGTACAGTCAGAAGTGTGTTGTTCTTTGCTGCTTTTGTTGTTGCTTTATTTCCTGTGGAATAAAATCATTATTTATGTTAAATCAATAAATAAAGGAATAGCAGTTATTTACGAACATATTTTGCTTAATTACCATATGAAGATTGTGAAAAATAGCAATTTGATATGTTCAAATAGATTGTAGAATTATTGTATTTTCCTCCGTGAAAAATGTCTTTAGTCAACCATAACAAGTCTTACTCTAGGAGGTTTGAGGTTAATTTTGCTCGAAAGTTCTCAGACAGAATTTCCAACCTGATGAATATAATTTCTTTTTCTTCATTGCTTTTACTATTTTTTTACAGGCCACGACACATTGCTTTCGGTTTTTGGCAGTCAGAGCGGTGTGATAGCTTTCTTCTGTTGTGCGTACTACTGACCAGGTTTTCCTCTGTTGATATTTACTCATCGGTATGGATACATACCTATTTGTGTCCAATTTTTGTATGTATCAAATCCTTGTAGTGATATAAACTGTATCATTATACTTTATAAATTGTATATCACCGGTCAGAGAATGAATGCAACAACATTTTTTAATTTTAAACTAGAAATTTCCAGCTTCATTCTCTCCTAGTGTTGTGTACGGAAGCTGCTAGGGCGTCATTGCTGTATCATTCATATCTTTTATGGAAGCTTGATTTGTTGGAAACTGAAATGCATAAAATGAGAAATTAGATGTGTCATCTGTCCATTATTTTTCATGATGGAAGTAATCTTCTGCCTAAAACACTTGTTCATTAGCCTGTTTAATTAACAAATCCCTTTCCAACCCTGTTGTGGGTAGGATTTGAAGCTCAAACGTGATGCCTACTATGTTATTCAAGAGATTTTACCAATTATACTAATTAGTAATGGAGTTGGACTCTTGCTTAATCAGTTAAAACCTTTACTAGTCATGCAACGATTGTTAAATATTAATGAGTTTTTGTTTTATTTGGGTTGTTTTCATTGTACTTTAAAAACAAAATTAAAAAATATATCTATTTTATAGTGTTTTCAACTCATAATGGCTGAAAAATAAGAGCATATCAGTATCAAACAAAGTCTTTGTATATATAATATTATTTTTATTAATTTTTGTATTATTTTATTTATTTGTGGAGAATTTCCCTAGACAAGTGTGTGTCTTCGTACACTCAATAAAGGAAAAAATTTAAGAACTCAAAAACATGATGATAAATAAATAAATGAAGCAAATTTTCATCAGCTTGTTTACGTGCCGACTTGAAATGTAAAGTTAACGGTTGGTGACGTTCCGTTAGGTTAACTGTAAGTAATGGAAAGAATCTATTTCTCTTCTTCACGATTTTAAGCGAACAAGAATCTATCGCTTCTCACGCGCTCAAAAGAGCGTGACATACAAACACCAAGTAAATTGATATTCCAGAAAATAACATTTATAAAATTGCAAAATAAAATTAACTTTTATTTTTTTATGAATTTGGCTAATTGGTTATATTTACTATTTGTATTAATTTTTAGTATTTAATATAATAATTAATAATGAATTCTAATGCTAAAAAATTATAACTTATTAAATATAAAATTTTTTAACAAATGTATTAAAGATATTTGTTTATAATATTTCAATGTTATAATTATTAGAATACAGTTTGTATCCGTATCTATAATTAATTTGATATATAAAATTGATTTGATAAAAAATTTTCAAACTTTAACCTACTTTACAAGTATTATAATCATTTTTTAATTAATTTTTTTAAAATAATAGTAGAACCTTGTTGTCTTACAAATATTATTTTTTTAATACAAAATTTTTATTTGTAGTAGAGGGTTTTCAGTAACTTATTATATTATAATTTTTTTTAAAAAAAAAGCACTTTTTATATTGATTATAAATATTTCCATATTATCCAGCTCTAAATAATATTAGCTAGACTTATTTAATTGAAAGGGAATATGACGGGAATATGACAGGAACTGGGAGTGGAATGACCTGGTACAAAAGTGCAAGTGGGAATGGAAATACACCGCCAGTGGTGCAAGTCCAAAACACTTTTTGCAGAAAGACTTTGTAACTGCTGTTAAGGCAATATTATAGTACATCCAAATGTACTAAAAATATTTTATATTTTATTAAAATTTTAACTTATTATAGTTTTCAATTTTTATGCTATAAATTGAAAATTTTCGATTTTAATTTTCAATTTTATAAAAAATTTAAAGATTATAATTAAAAGAATTGGTGAACTAAAGAGATGTACGGTAGATAGAATTGTACAATAGCATTACTACTGTCAAAAAATCCATCTAAATTTGAAGATTCTCTTCCACGTGTCCAAACACGTACCAAATTGAAGCAACTGTCCAAGGACAGATGCTTAAGACTCCAGAAAGAAGATAAACAAATTTCAAGAAAAAAAAAAAAAAAAGAAATGAAGAAGCCACCGTTGATTTTCAGTACTCGTAACCCTTTCTGTCTTTGAGAATTTTCCACCTCAAAATTTTTTCTGGCGCAGATTCATTGTATTACAAAACCCCTCTGTGAAAATCACAACATTTTTCAAGCTTAATTTTCCTTACTAACACTTTCCGACTTTGACGTTCATTGACTGCAATTGCTGAACTCCAATTTTCTTGGATACCCACCCGCTGTTTCTTCATATTCTTTTGTGGGTACATAGAATTGTACCATAGCATTAATATTGTTGAAGTTTGGCTGCCGAGGAAGAAAGAAATGATGGGAGCTTTGGCTGTGGTGGGTTCATCTGTGATGGATTCACGTGCCGGTCCATGTTTGTGCTTGGATGTGCTGCCGACCGCCGTGAAAGGAAGCGGGGAATTGGTGTTGCGGAGGAATTCCGTGAAGAGGAAGAAGGTGAATAGAAGTGGAGGAAAGTCACTGGAATTGAGAAGTTCTTTTGTGGATTCATGGTTTGATTGGAGGTATTCGTCGAAAGCTATCTCGAATACGATTAATCGGAGTTCAAGGAAGCAACATAGGAAAGATCGGAGGTTTGTGATTGTCAGCGAGATTGCAGGGCAGTATGAGGAAAGTTTTAACGATGTTAAGAAGGTGAAAAATGAAAAACTGTTTGAAAATCAATATCAGTGATTGTATAATTTACTGTTTGAATTTTTGATAAGCTAAAATCTAGAATTGATTTTAATGTTTGCAATCATTAAGAACATGTATGGTTGGTAGCATTATGAAACCAGAAGGAAGCGGTTTCTTTAGAAAGTTTTGTGTATTGATAGTGAATTATAAATTTGATTTTGTTAGTGAACAAAGAAAAAACATAGTGTTTCGAATAGGATATGCTTTATGATTCTTTGTCATGAAGGGCGGTATTTGTATACTATGGTTATTTACCACTTTAAGAGAGGCTCTGTCCCTCTGTGGTTCCCCATTTTTTTTTTTTTTTTCCCTTCAGTTAGTAATAACTCAAAACAGATCTCCTTATGGGATGAAAATTGGATTACTAAAATTTTAGATATTTCTTGAGATCATTATTATAATGTCAAATCTTGATGGGAAAAGGATTGCATTACGTTGAGAATTGGGTCTATTGTTAGGTTTTATGTTTAGTGGCACCTTGAAGCATAAGGAACTTTAACATTTCCAAGTGTTAAGACGGTTTGAAGATGATTAGGACGTAGTGTGATGCATTGATTATCAGGTGTATACAGTAAAAGCCGCCCTATATTGTATCCAAAAGAAGGTTAGAGATCCTGAAGTATCAAGGCAAGAAGAGGTCGTTTAAAGCTTCAACTGATAAAATCTTATGGGATAGTAGTGTCTTAAGATTGAATCTTACTCATACCATGGTTAGTGTCGGAGATTAGAAAAATGGAGTGAAATTAGAAGAAAATAGTGTATATATATATGGCTTCTGCATAATCTTGATATGAGGCTATAGCAAATCAAGTAATTGCAATGTCACAAAATATATTACTTCTACTAAATGTTATCACATGCATAATCAATCTACATCATGTTAAAACAATACCTAATCAGCTCTTTTTCCAACCACATAAACAACATGTTCTTCAAATATTTACTTTGTGTTGATTCTGCTCATATCATAATATATCCTCTATTTTGATTTGAAATAATTTCTTATGTCTATTTCATCGATGGATAATTTTCTGCCTGCAGCATATTCTAAACTATTTCACCTACAAGGCGGTTAGGACGGTTCTTAACCAGCTCTATGAGATGAATCCAACACAATATAGGTGGTTTTACGAGTAAGTAGGATCTTCTATTTTATGAGGAGACTTCCTTCTCTAGCACAGTATTACGAGAGATTATTACTTTATAACCAGTTTCTGTTACATAACTTTTTTATTTTTTTATTTTTTTTGAATCAGAGTTGTTAAGCTACAAGAAAAGATAATAAAAATTGCACGACACGTATTGATGCATAAAACGTTAAAATTATTTGAAAGAAATTGGTTTTGAAGAAAAGATGACAACAAAAGTTAAGCGTGGATCAGCTAGTGTCTAAGATTTCTTATGTCATGAACTCAATTTCTTGTATCATAATAACTCTACTTTGCAGAAGAAAGCCTTAGTAAGTATTGTCAGATAAGTAAGCCGTACTCATTATGTTGACAGTTTTGTTGCATCAAATAATCCGGGAAGTGGCAAGCATTTCATGCGTATTCTTGTGAAGGTAGTTTTCACAAATCTTTCTGCTCTTATTTTGCGCTAAATATTCAGTAAATGAATAAGAGAAAGGAGATTCCTATTTTCATCTTTCTATAACCTGGGAATACCACCACAATCACCCCTCAACAATCTGGCTTTGTTGAGAAGTGAGGTTAAAAATTCACAGAAAATAACCAAAACTTGTAAGACGTAAGTCTCCAATTTCTCCTACCTCTTTAAAATTTACAGTTCTATTGCTGCAATGACTATGTATGTCTTATACTTCCTACTTACAGGAGAAGCGAGATCTTGCAGAAAGAGTAATGATAACACGTCTTCACTTGTACGGAAGATGGATTAAGGTATCCAAAATCAGTTCAAAATCACCTTACTACTGTCGTACCATACGAAACTCAAGAAAAGAAGCAATTAGAATCAGTTGTTTTCTTATCTGTGTGCCAATTTTGATGTAGAAATGTGATCATGCTCAAATGTACCAAAAGATTTCTGATGAAAACTTGGAGTTGATGCGCGAACGACTCATGGAAACTGTGATATGGCCATCAGATGATACCAACACACAGAAGATTGGCTGATAAATGATGCCGCAATGCAATTGTAGTTAGTAGTTGTTTTCCTAGTTTTACACTGTTGTTTTAGCCTAATGTTTTTAATGTCAACCAGTTTGGTTTTAATATTAAATATTATTTTTGTCCATCCAATAAAAAAAAGAAAGAGAGAATGTATATATTACTACCACTCATAGTTTCAGATTGAAATTTAAGGTTTCAAATATTGGATTCATTTTACATTTATTATCATTTGAAGTTGTTCTTTTATGTTTGATCGATTTGAGAGTCTGTGTCATTTCAACTTTCATCATTTGGCATTTGATACTTCTTTAAAATTGATATTAGGGTTACTTTTAAAATGGTCAAATTTGGCAAAATAACAAGTAGATATATCAATTAAGAAATGAAATATTGCTTAAAATGATAATTTTGGAGATGTATTATGTTCCTGATCAAACTAACTCAATTGGGTTTTAAATTCTTAATCCAATTTGTTAAAATTCTTATAAAATTTGATCAACATTTATTTTTAATTAAATATTTTAAATAAAAATTCAAATATTTTCTTAATATGATTATGAGCGAGGGTCTGAATTCAAATTTTTTATGTCACCTTAAAATATTTTATCAGTTAAATTAAGTATCATTTAAATTATTTAATTGAATCCAAATAATTTTGAAAAAGAAATTGAAATTGAATCAAATAACTTTGGAAAAAATTAAACAAAAATTTATCAGTCTCAAAGAAAAAATGGATGAAAAACATAAAAGGAAACGGTGTCGTTTAGATTTAACCATTAACACTGCATCGTTCATTATTTCGTCGCCCAGATGGGAGCCGAAGTTCGAAGAAAGAGAAACGAAAAAGGAAAAATTTTCTTTTGATCAGCTCAGAACTGAAAATTTTCTGAATGTTTTACAGAGGGTAAGAGAACTTTCCTTTGATTCTTTTGTTATTCTTATTATTTCCTCTAGGTTTTATTCCTCTGCTTTTCCTACTATTAGCACTATATTTGTTTTCTGATTTTCTTTGCAAAAAATCTAGAAGCTGCGTTGTTTGTTAAGGGTTTTTGCATGGTGCCGACCAGATTTTTTTAGTTTTGGGGATTGAGTGTATGAATTCTGATTAAATTTGTTAATTTGTTTTTTCTCTTTTGTTAATCTACTTTTATGGGTCACTTCGTTTCAGTCCAAAAACCTTTAAAAACTAGTGGTAAGAGGAATGAATTTGTTGAATTGATGGTATGCCCAAAACGCAATTTTGTGTTTGTGTATATGTACGCAATTTTCCTTTTTTTTTTTTATCTATTTACTATTTGCCTTGCCTGTAATGGACAATTTTATGATTGGAAGAAGAAAATAAGTAGTTCCCTCTTTTCAAGAAAAATTTAATGATCTTATTATCCGAGGAGAGAAGAGATTAGGTCTTTATTCCCCTGCCCTTCAATTTTCTAGTGCTCTGGTGGGAACATGCAAGGGTGATGTGTTGTATACTTATGCTGTCTCCTGGCGGAGAAGAACTAGAAACATGAAGGGATGTGAGTTTCTTTGGTATTGTAATGAATTGTAAACTGGATTAGAGAAAGGCCTTCCACCTCGAGTACATTTTCCAAATTTGCGTTTTACTACTTTTTTATTTTTGGCTTGCCCTTCATGATACTCTCTAATGGATCAATATAATCCTCAGTTTAAATGTATGCACAGAAAAAAATGCTTACTTTCGTGCAAATTTTCTTTGACAGATCTTTATCTAATTCATCCTATATTAAATGAATTTTAAGGCAGCTTAAATGACTTTTGTAATGTATAGTTTATATTTGTTTGCTGTTAACCATTTTGGTTAGTTAACAGTCCTCATATAATTTACGGGGAATATGCATGTGTCTCCCCAAATTTGAAGAGAATATCCCATTAAAGACAGGAGAACTTGGTCTAATTACTGTTCATGTGACAGTTGGGCTTAGATACTACCTATCAAGAATTTTTTCTATGAACAGCCATGTGAAGATCTAGGATGCTTGTTGAAACACACACACACATATAAAGCATCCTAACTTTATTAACAGTATAGTTAGTAATTGGATGGGTTGACTCTTAAGTCAAATGAAAATTGAGCAAATTCAGTATTATCAACCCCAACCTCTGGTTTCTCAGGTCCAGCCATCCAACCAGCTCTTAGAATTACGTTGCATAAGCTGGGGAAGCAGTTATTTAATGCTGCAACTTCACAACTTGCACATGTGTACGACACATTTCAGAAATTGTGGGAGCAGAATTTAGGTTTCAATTGGAATAAATTTGGAAGTTCAGGATTACTCTATACACCAATGTCACACTTCAGCAGTAGGTTCTAGTAGTAGCTATAATAACTAAGTGATAACTGGACATGATAACAACCTTCTGTGGATGAAGAAGTTTATTGAGTTATACTTGTTTACCTGCTACACCTGACTACAGTTTTCTGATTGCTTTCTTGGTTTTTCTGATTCATTTTGTGTATGTTCTGTGAATTGTACTCAATTGAGACTGAATTGCACTTCCAAAAATGATATATTGAAAAACCTTTATTTGGATTTTTGGACCAGCCTGGCAACATTTTCACTACACATGCATTTGATTTAAATGAAAGGCATTTCTTTCTTCTATTTTTGGGTGGAGTTTATGTGTATATCTGTTGTCTTCTATGTAGCTGGTGGATTGATTATTGACTAATTCTTCTTCTGTTGCTTTGATGTTTCTGGAAAATGAAGCAAATTTGGTGATGGTGCTGATGGGCGTGAAATGGGTGCAAAGCGTCAGCGGTTGATTGATCGTGGACCTTCATTCTATGGAACTCCTCCGAGTTCAAGTTTTATGTACAATCCTCCACCTTATGGATATGTTCACCAACCTCCACCTTTCCCAGTTGTCCGACTTCGGGGTCTTCCCTTTGATTGCACAGAAACTGATGTGGCCGAGTTTTTCCATGGTCTTGACATTGTTGATGTTCTTTTTGTCCATAAGAACAGCAAATTTACTGGGGAAGCTTTTTGTGTATTGGCATATCCTCTTCAAGTTGATTTTGCCCTTCAAAGGAATAGGCAGAACATGGGAAGGAGATATGTTGAGGTTTTTAGAAGTAAGAGGCAAGAATATTACAAGGCAATAGCAAATGAAGTTTCAGATGCTTATGGTGGTTCGCCTCACAGGAGTATACCTAGGGCTAGATCTCATGATGAGGGGAAGGATTCAGCTGTCCATACGGGGATACTACGACTGAGGGGATTGCCATTTTCAGCAGGGAAGGATGATATAATGGATTTCTTTAAAGATTTTGTGTTGTCAGAAGACTTAATTCATATTACATTGAATTCAGAAGGGAGACCAACTGGCGAAGCATTTGTAGAGTTTGCCAATGCAGAAGATTCTAAGGCAGCTATGGCCAAAGACAGGATGACACTCGGGAGTCGTTATATAGAGTTGTTTCCCTCATCCCATGAGGAGATGGATGAAGCATTGTCAAGAGGACGGTGAATGTTCTTGATTACTGTTTCTTTTGCTTGCAATCCTTACTTGTGATCTATCACATGATATTGCTGTCTAGAATTTTTATTTTCTAGCTTTCTCAAGGTAGCCATGAGATGACTTTTTCTGATTGTTGTTAGAACACTTATTTTCATATTTTCAATCTACTTAGACTGTATATCTATTTCAGCTCTTCTATTTTCTAGCTTTCTTTGCTGTAATCCTTTTCATTGCTGTAAAATAAGATGTTTTGATTACTCCGATTCTTAACCTGGAGAAGCTCCGGTGTGGAAGAGTGAGGCTTAGTTTGAGATTGAGGTGCTGAAATTTAATTGATCTGAACGAATGAAATAGTTATTTGTGTTTGTTCTGTTTGATATTTGATATTTCTGTATGAATTTGTAGTACAACTCTACCGTCTCTCTAAACACTGATGAAATTCATTTTCTTAGTATTTTTTCCTGTTCCTCTCTTTAGAAAATGAAGAACTATATCTGGATTCAAACAAGCAAATACTTTTTCCGGGTATCAGTCTTAGTAACAATAAAAGCCTATTCTTTTATGACCAATTTGCCAAAAAGCATTTCAGAATCTTGTTATATTGAACTTCTGTGATGACATGAAGATCATCCATAAATTATATGGACTTATTTCCATGGTAATATTGAGATTTTCAGAGAAAATTTGAAATAGTTGTTGTTAACTGTCTTATGTTGGCTGATTACAAAATATTCCCCTTTAAGTTTACCATTGCAGATTCGTAGCATGGAAAACCAATAGGCTCAAGCTTTTAAGGATTCAATGAGTTTTCGGGAGTAGGGATGGCAAAATTACTTGGACTTGGTCCGCACCGGACTCAACTAGGAAGGGTCAGACCAACAAAATTCAGTATCGAAATGAAGAAAATGTCCTTGTTCGTATTGAATTTTATTAACTCGCATTTGGGTCCGGGTTTTATATAACTCGAAAAAATTCAGCCCGCATACCCAAATTTTGCAGTTGTTGACCACCGTTCCATGGCCGGAAAATTTTTTTATACTATTTTATATCAAATTTAATATTATTAAAATTATCGTTTAATTTTTATATAATAAAACAATTATATTTATTATACGACTAACCGCTTATTATAAATTTAAAGTTAAAATTTTAAATTTAGATTTATAAAAATTGGTTAATGGTATAATAAATATAATAATATCAAATTAAATAGAAAATTTAATGAGAATTGTAATAATGTTAAATTTAATATAAAATAGTATAAAAAAAAATTTCAATGATAATCAAAGGCGGTCAAATTCTGATATAATATATTACAAATTCGAAGGCTTTGAAACCCAGCGTTATTATAATCCAGATCGAACAATTTTTGGATTTTTATTTGGGTCCGAGTGTGGCAAACCCGGTCTGGACACAGGGATTTTGCCATCCCTGTTCAGGAGCCAGATAAATTTCATGGCTTATTAATGCCATAGTTTACAGTATTTTATTTACTTCAGGTAAGTTTTTAAGCTTGAATTGCATTATTGTCATCAAATCCAACGAACAAACAGAATTGTTTTGGGATGCTGGTGTTTATTGAAACTTGAAAACTCTTAATTCAAATGATAGTTTATTTACTTTCATAACTGCATTTAGAACCGTTGTTAACTTTCATGACAAAACAATTACTTCAGACTGCCAAATCTCTTGACTGCATTCATGTACCTGCTTGCTGCAATTTGGTGAAATCTTGGAACTCCCTTCGTAGATTTTAGATATATATATATATATATTCATGCAACTTTTTGAATGGTTTAGAGATTAAATAAAACTGGGTATTTACTAAATACTTTAGAGATCAAATAAATTTGGGCATTTACCGTATTTTCAAATTTAAAGCGTAGCAAATATATTATTGGGTGAGTGGAATTTTTATCAAATGAAGCACCAGTCAGCCAATAGACTCGTGTCATGCTAATCCATCGAAAACCTCAATTCCATAATTTTTTTAAAAAATATTAATTTTCTTTTTACAACCATTAGGTACGGTATGAAATTGTCGAATTGTGGACAAACGATCCCACGTGTGCATCCTAATGAAAACTATTGTTTAGGATCCCCTGAAGCAGACCTGCAACGTGTTTGACAACATGTCAAAGAGGGGAATCATTTGTAATAATAATAAATGATCTCTGAACTGCTGGAACAGATGAAGAAGCTAAGATATAGGGCTTCCTGACAAACAAAACACTGCCCTTTTGTCCATTTCTATCTGAATTTAAAAAGTAATATTAAACCAGAAATATATAAATATTTAATATAAAATAAAATTGGGAAAAATGGTTCATGAGAATCTTAACTACTAAGATTAATTTTTGTTATTGGAACTGCCAAATACACAAAGTGGAATTTTATTTCATTTTCTATATTCATTAAAAAATAATAAATAAATAAAGATTGGATACTCCTTATGTAGACAATACAATCAAATGAATGAGGTGGTGAGATGTGTCAAAATTTTGTTAGTTCATCTAACTATTAAAAAATATTGATCCATATATAAATAAAAAATTATAATTGTATCGAAGACCATATTGATAAATTTTCAAAGAAATTATATATAGAAAAACGTTAATATTCATGATCTTATAAAGTCTTTTATACGATAACTAAACCCAAAAGCAATATGTTAAACTGTTAATAAATTTACCATAATATTTTCTTTTTAATGATATGTATGGCTAAATTTCACCAAATTTCCAGTTTCCTTAATAGGTTGAAATTATCTTATTATAAAAGAAAAGAAAAAAAAATTATCAAAACTAATTTAATATGATTCACCGGAGCGGGCAACCCTGCCCAATTTTTCCTAATCAGTAATCCCTAGACGCACAAAATTTGAAACTCCCCCTTCTTTCTCTGTGGGTAAGTATTAGTCAAACCTCGTTGGCTCTGCCCTAATTATCTCTAATCAAAGTTATATATTCTCTTCTCTCGCTCCTTTCTGTCTCTCCACCTTCGGGTTTCTTTCTTTTTCCAGGTTTTCAGTGTAGAAATTTTTTGCCACGTATCTATCTTTCTTCTTTCCTTCAAGCCTATTGTTTTATTTCGTAATACTTTGATACCCTTTTGATTAACTTACCTTTCGTTTTTGTGTTGTGTTTAGTGAGTAATTTAGTAAAAACTCTTCCCGATCTCATATGGGTTTGTGCAGAAGTTTTCTGGGTACTGATATAATTCTCGCTCTGGTATAATTTTTTCTTGAAAGAATATTAATAATCTCAATGACTCTTGAGAAATGAGCTCTCTGTGAGCTTGAAAAGTTTTTGTTTCTAAAGAGAGTTGGTCACTTGAAGCTTTTTGATTATCTTTTCAGTCAAATTTATTAGCAAGTACCACCAACACAACCACTACGTTTTTGCATTTTATTTTTTCTTTATTTCTCATCAGGTTTTATCAGTTTTTCACCTAAATTTACCAAAGGTTTCAATTTGTATTCTGGCCAGTTTTTGGTATGTAGTTAGCGTACTTTAACTTCTTGTCAACCAGAAAAATTTTTATCAGCTTTCACTGGATTTGATCAAATGGCTCCTTCTGGTAGAAGAAGAAGAGCAACAACAAAGAGTAGTACTACAAAAACAAGAAGACCAAAAAGAACCCTATACAAGCAGGAGCAACATAGGCAGCAAGTAAAGCGACCCAAGAATGAAAAAGTTCAGAAAGGAGAAACACTGGGGGATTTGTTGCCATCTACTTGTTCAACAGCAAGCTCAGATTTTGATGGTATTGATCCTATCTCTACAAGTAGTAACTCTGGCTGCTCAACACCGAAAGCTGAGAGATTCAGAATACCAGAAATTATGACATGCCCGCCAGCACCAATGAAGCAAAGAGTAGTTCCAAATTGTTCATTGCAAAGAACTCCTATTGCTTTCTTTGCTCCTCCTGATTTAGAGCTCTTCTTCTTTGCACTTCGAGATATCTCAGTTTGATCATGTTTCTTCCTATTATAAAGGTCATTGCATAGTTTTAAAAGGTGATCTTTATAAATAATTATCATTATCACCATTCTAGTTTGTGTTCTCATTCCCATTTGATGATGATAGCTGAGGTATAGTGTGAAATTTGAGAGAGTTTTGAGTGAATGAATGAATCATTTTAGGAATCTTATTGTTGTTCTAGGTCTGGTTTCCTTCTTGTAATTTGTTTTATTTGGCTAATTTTAATTGGGTTTTGAATATTATTGTAGGGTACCCTAGCCTTATTGCCCCTGGCTGATTTTTGGAGTTTGGAGAGTGCAATTAATGTAATATTTAGGATTGATTTTTGAGGTTTGTGAGTGTGTGTGATTTTAATTAGCCTGTACTATATGCCAACTTCTGATTGTAATATCAAGTCAAATTGATGAGAAATCGACAAAGGGAAAGCCTTCTCTATCTCTTCTTCTCCTTATTCACTTGTGCATGGGATTTTCTAGTACCATCCACTTTAATCTATAGATTCCAATTATTCCAATCCAAATAATTCTGGTCATTTCTTCTTTGTTGTGGGTATCTTCAACTACCTACTGATCACAATTAAAAAAATTATGAATCAATTAGCCTCAATTAATGGCTACAATTGTACAAATTGTGGGTTCACTAAAAATATAATTGATCATATATGCAGCCCAATTTGATTGTGATGTAGAAGTTCAAGTGAAAACAATATGTCTTCTCGAATTGATTGAATCCAGTCCATAATAAAGAGTTTTGCAAAAAGTTCTGCTCTTTCCATATTCCCCTTTCTGGGGTTACTTTAGTTCATAATTATTAGTGAGAATATATAATATAAATTCTCATATCTAGAGGCTAGGGTTTTTCATATATGCATTTTTTTTTTTATTTTGCTATATGCAGACCAGAAATGTTCTTGGATCGTGACTATAACTACAAGACAAGTAATTTTCTTGAGTGGAAGCAGCAAAAACAAAGGTAGACTAAAGACTGACTTTTTCTATCTTTTCTTAGGAGAGTGGGGACTGAATGTGCTGTTATTTTTTAATATTTATTTTGGGATAATAACGTATGAACCCCTGTATTTTAATAAAATCACAAGTAAATATATAGTTTAGAGTTTTAATTTATAAAGGTCCCTTCTGTCATAATCCCTTAAAAATCAACTAATAAAATCAATCGTTTTGAGGAAGTTTATAATAAAAAATTTAAAAATTACAATAAAAGAATTTAGAAAGGTGCAAAAATATATAATGTAACTAAATACAGTGTAACATAATCCCACTTTATATATTTGTAATTTGCAATTCAATGAATTGACATATATTCTCTATGAGAAAAAATATATAATATAATATAATATAATATTATAGTATTAATTTTTATAAATAAAATTTATATATCTATTAGTATCGATAATTAACTTTCAACTTAAACATTTAGTATTTAGATACTAATTTTTGTTTATGTATTATTTTAAGAAATAATAAGGTACACAATATTTTAATATTTTGTGTAAATAAGGACATCACTCTATAATTGATATTGAAGATTTAAAAAATATTATTATTCTAAAATATCTCATATTATTAAATGCAATTTACCAAAAAGTGATATTGAAGTTTTTGGCTGAGGGTTGGTAGCCAAATTCAAATTCTTGAAAGTCAAATTGGGGATATGTTTAGCATAAGAAAAATGAATAATTAATGTTATGCAAATAAAATTGTTCATTTAGTGGGAAAAAAAAGGTGAATATCAAGATTAATTAATAAATAAAATAATGCAACAAAAAATTTAAAAATTATATAATACAACTAAATATAACGTAATATCATCCGATTATATATATAATCATGAGTTCATGGCATATCTAAACAATGATATATTATTATTATTATTACGTAATTAATATAATTTATTATTTATTTATATATATATATAACAAATTTCAACCAACAATTTATAAAATTCCCATCCGTAAAAGAAGATGATGAAAGCCAAAATAAACCTTTTATGGGCAATGCATTTGGGCATTTTCCTTCAATGGTATGACTTAAAAAAAAAAATACCCAATGACATGAAAGGGGGATGGGATAAATAATAATGAAACACATTGCTTTTAATTTACCTTTAAATGTCTATCTTTCTATTTATGTCCCGTCATCTATTATTATACAACTTTGGGAAATATATAAATGAATAAAAATAAAAATAATTGTTTCCATATATATTGAATATATGTTTTAAGTTAGCTTTCATTTATTAATTTATTAAAGCTTGTCTAATGATGACACACCCTTTCTTCTTTTCTTTTTTTTTTTCTTCCTTCGAGAGAAACCAATTTTTTCACATTCTCATGGTCCATTCTTTGTTTATGCACATGTAATCATACATCTATAGAAAAATTATTAAATATGAAAGTACCTATATTTTAAATTTTGAATTTGAATTTATACAATATAATTTACTATATTATGACCACCAAAATTTACCTTAATCTCGTGTTGCTCAATAGGTAATTGAGTTAAATCTGAACATTAAACAATAAAAAAAAAAAGTATTTTTATTCACATGAATTTGCAAACACAAAAGAACTTAAAATAATGTCAATTTGTCAACAAAAATATATTGATTTTAAAGCAGTCATAGGAGATGAGATAGAATAATAATAAGACAGGCATAAATTAAAAGAATTTTTTCTAAGTTATCCTTATTTTGGTAATTTTCGAAGATGAAAGAGATAATAAATAATAGATGTTTTAGTTTTTATAAACTCTCTACTTAAAGGAAGTAATTCTCTTTTAGATTGAATTTGACTTTCTTTTATAAAAATTTTTATCGTATTTCATAAGTATCTCGTGCTTGCATCAAAGAATGAGAGGAGTTACATATATTTATAAAAAGGTAGCGGGTAAATTTTAATTAATTTTACTATTATTATTATTGCCTAATGTTGTCATTATTTCATTATCACACATGCAAAGGGGCAATTCATTATGCCTATGATGAAAAATAATACTCAATTTTTAAATTAAAAATAGTGTAAAATTCACCTGATTACTTGATCGAGCGTTAACTCTTTCCTTAATAGTAGCTGATTTTGTCTCTGCAGTATAAATTAAATTTAAGTTTTGTAATGCATATATTCAAGTGTAAATGAATATAGTAGTTTTTTAAATCTAAAATTGTTAAAAATAATACAATTTTGTTTTAAAGTAAAATTATATTTTACAGCCAATTCGAGACCAAATAGATTCAAGCAAATCCGTGAAGAGTTTTATATATAAAATATTCCTTTTCTCTTGTACCAAGGTAAAAAAATTTCTTTTTCTTTTACCTTTCTTTTAAATAATATTATTTTATTACAAAATAGTAATTACCTTAAGTACTAACAAATTAGTGTCATTAGAGAAAGAACCTTGGAATGAGGAAATAAATTGTCTTTCAATTAATTAAAAAATAATTAATTAAGAAAAAAGAATAGAGCAAACGGATTGATGTCTATTCTTATTAAAGTTATAAGAGTTTCCCTTTTTCAATGCCAATGATGGATTTTCTTTTGATTAATAAATTAAAGTTTTAATTTTATTTATGTACTTAATTTTACATTAATCAACTTGTGTTTTAACTTTTCTAGAATCCTAAGTTGCCCAAACAATATAGAGCTCTTTTCACATAAAACATGATTTAATTACTTGTTTTAAAATAAGTCAAAATTTTTGTTGCTTTCGGGATTATTATTGCATTAATGTTGTATGTGCAACCTTGAGATATGAGATTAATTTTATGGATTAAGATATTAAATTTCACTAAATTAAACTAAATTAGAGAATTATCATTTAATTTGTTGGTACTTACCTTCTTACCTCAACATAAGATCAAGAGCTTGATATATATATATATATATTTGTCCATAACTTTTTTTGTAATACACCGTATCTTTTTAAATAAGAACTGCTATTAAAATTTTAATACTTAAAATAAAAAATAATTTATTGATGTCTTTAAATACATATAATTATAAAAAAAGTGTTAGTAATACAAATTTTTTGTCCAAAGTCTTATGTACAAATTGATATGATATACTATTATTAATTAATAAAAATATAAATTTAATATAATTACTTTAAATAAATTATGTAAATTAAGGGACAATCAATATTATTATGTCACGTTAATTTATATACAAGACTTGGTAAAAATTTATATTTTTAGTGTTACTCTTATCATATCATAACTTCTTTTAAGTCAAATATGAGTACTTACAAAAAATAAATTAAAATAATTAACATTAAATCAAAAATTCATATGGAAATTGAATAGGGTTATGATATTTTTGGTGAAATTAAAGAGAGTTGATTAGGAAGGATCCTAAGTTTTGGTAAAAGAGAAGTGGTGCCATTGTGTTTGATTTAAGGGCAACAGAATCTCCTTAGATGTTCGCTGAGACTTAAAAGAAAATTCCTGTTAATGGGCTTTAGGCTTAAAGGGATTCTTCATCTCCAATTCTTTCAGGAGTACTCGGTGAAAGGTGCAAAAGAAAATTAAATTAATGACAATAGTTTTATTATTTATATATTTTTTAAATTTTGTATCGATTAATTTCACAAGAATATGCTAAAAAGTTGATTGACTTAATTGAAATCATGCATCAAATTAGTAATTTTATTTTTTTAAAAAAATATTAACAAAAAAATTTGGTTTTAAAAATTTCGTTCTACAATAAATGGGTTTTGTATTTTATTAAAGTTCTTATGAATTTTTTTTGTTAGTAATTTGATTTAAGTGAAAAAAAGGATGTATTAGTGTATGCTTCAAAAACTATTTCTATTATCTATTTTAAGTTTTATAATTTTGTATTAAAATTTTTATTAATAAATAAAAAAGTATTCTTTAATCTTTATTTACATTAATATGCTACTTCCTTTATTACTTTATATAATAAAATAAAGTATATATATGAATTGTCTAAATAATTTATTTAAAAATTAAATAAAATTATCAAAATTACTTTTTACGGATATAGTATTAATTAAGCAGTAATATTATAAAATAAATATATTAAATACTACCTATGAA
>JAWDEX010000007.1:2081806-2131667 GCA_035221805.1 Trichilia hirta | reverse complement strand
CAATCCTGAAGTTGTTGTAAAGTTTGTAGGACCTGAAAGTGGACGAGCTTTGAGTTGTATAATTGACTTAGTTAAGGATAGGTCTGCCCGGACAAGATTGCTGGCTTCCTTGTGCTTGATTATTGTAAGAAACACCTCCCCAAGCTATCTGCAAGATGTAGCAATCAAAACCAATCTGATAAATACACTACTTGAGCTTCTTGATGATCCTGGTCAAGTTGGGGATGAAGCTTCCTTTGCTTTTTCTAGTTTAATAGGACAAAAGGAGGATATGCAGAAACTAGCATTTGAGGTTAATGGAATTGATAAACTTTACAGCCACTTGAAAGGAGGTTCCTTACATCCCGCACGTTTTAAAGGAATATTACTGGCATTGGCTGACATCTGCTCGAAGTTGGAATGTTGCAGGTCTAGATTTTTGTCACTGCAGGTCTGTTGTTGCATGCATGTGTTAATTTAGTATTTCTATAATTTTCTGTTTGTTTATTCTGTGGTTTTACTTTCTCATATGGTTATTTGGTAATTTCTTTTAATGTATCATCAATGAAAGACCCAATTCTTTTACTTAAAATTTTCTTAATCTCCTTTTGTATAGTTAGTTACTGAGTTGCATGATTAAATAATTTTCCTAAAAAGGCTCTATATATTGTAATGGTTTACTTGTTATGTTCTTTTTAATATCTATCTCCAATTTTTTCTGTCTACTAGCTTTTCTTTCAATCACTATCTTTAATATTTTCAGGATACTTTTCTTTTGATCCATTTTATTGGGATAAGGTTTTGAGTTGCATTTTGTGTAGTATATTATTTTTTTATTTAATTAAATCAAGGGGACTCTGTTTTCATGGACTTTAGTTTGAGAGCTAGTTAGGATGCAAATGTGAATATATCTACTTGTCCTTCAAGTTGTTCCTAACCTTTCTGGAGAACTGTGTTCACCTTGTAAATCTGATCTTATTGATACATGTCTCCTTTGTCTTTTTTTTTCCTTTTTCTTTTCTTCTTTCCTTTTTCCCTTTTTCTTATTTTAAAAAAAAAAAAAAACTTGAAGGAAACTGTCTACAATTTTTGTTTCCGCTTTGCAGACATGTTTTGACTAAAACATGAAATTAATGGTTATGTTATTTCTTTTGATTTAACACTGCATAAATCCGAATGTTCCATATTGATGCTAAATTTTCTTGATAAATAGAGGCAGGAAGATATTGTTTCTATTGACTAAATGTTGTGAAATCAGTTGTATGGGTATTGAGCTTGCGAAATTCTTACATGTATAGAATGTTAGTAGATTCACAACTTTCACTTTTTTTCTCCTCTGAAATAGATATTAAACTTGGTAGTTGATGCACTAGCTCATGACAGTTCTGATGTGCGTACCGCTGCATGTATGTGCTTAAGATGTGTATCAAGATCCATCAAGGTTTGTATAAAAAATCTTAATTTTTGTGGTACCAAAAGCTTGAGTCTAATACACATTTTCTTACTGATAAGAGGTCATTCAGAATTTGAGTGCAGGTTCTTTTATGAATGAAACAATCATTATTCCCTTGGTTCGGCTTTTGGATGACCCTTCTACTTCTGTCCAGGTTTGCACTTATTAAACTCTTTAGAAAAGTTTATTGTAAAATTGCCTATGAACCTTTTTTGACTGTAGAGAGTAGTTTGGTTACTTGAAATGGTATCTGCAAACAACCTACAGAATTCGGTTGCTGTTATTTTAAATTTTTATTATTTTTAAACCAAGGGACAGGCAGTATAATATGTTTTGACTGGCCAAAAGGGTTAAAGAATTTGTTTGGTTTATTTTCCCAGTATAGTTGAAAAGATATCTGCCATCTCCTGAACTCTTATATAACTTGATAGAACTGATATAACAAAGTCTAATGATGAAGACTATTGAATCATTTACTTGAGGAGAGTATTGGATTAATCTATCTTCTAAAGACTTTGAGTTTGGTTGTTATTTGAACTTTGATGAAATTGCTTTGGACTTGCTTGATGTTGCACATGTTGTTACTACATTCAAAATCTTTTGGAATTTATGAACATTTTTGGCCAGTAGCTTGTATTTAAGTTTTCCTCGCAATAAGTTGTTGAAGTTTGTTTGATTTTTTACCCTCTTTGAAAGGACGATTTTAACAATGTTCTGTTTACCAGGTTGCAGCTCTTGGTGCTATTAGCAACATAGTGGTTGATTTTGCAACTCATCGGTCATTGTTTATTCGTTGTGGAGGTGTGAAACAGCTTGTTCAGTTATCGAAATCAATGGATGCAACTATCAGATTAAATGCTTTGTGGGCTCTGAGGAATTTGATGTTCCTAGCAGAAAACAAGTACAAGGAAGGGGTATTTTTGGAGCTCACTGCATCCTTATTAGCAAGTCTTATCTGTGGTAATGATCATATTTTGCTTGTCGCATTTCGCATTTCTTTTAACTATGTTGATACTTTACTTTTAAATGAATATCTCTGTCCTTGCTTTTACAATGCAGATCCTGAACCTTTTGTTCAAGAGCAAGCATTGGCTGTTGTTCGCAATCTTATTGATGGATGTATAAGTTCTGTTGAGTATGTCTTTGCGGAAGATGGTATTATATTTGATGCTGTTGGGAGACAATTATGGAGTGCATCTAAAGCTGAAATTGGCATACAGGTTAGAAGTTCTTTCTACATAGGAAACTGTGAGAAATGAATTTTGACGTCTGTGGGATTGATAAGGTGGATTACCAATTGGTTTTAAGCTCTCATGTTCTATCAATGCTCCTTTCTAATGAATGTCTAATTGCCATTGTGTTGATAGGATGCCTTACATAAAAAAGTGTGGGATGTTCTATTAGATGTGTCTTTATAGATCACAAAAAGTATTGTAACTATCCTTGAATTGTCTTTACCTTGTGTTGTATATCTAGGGGCTAGGGGATTATATAAGCTACCACCTCTTAACATTATTACATCAAGTTGTCTGGCGGAGCTCTGAAGTTGGATTCTATACATGATCATGGAATTAGCCATGTGTGTTTGCATATCATGGCCTGTACTGATTCAAACATCATATGGTTGTTGAACATTGTATGGAGAAGGGCATGCTGGGTGAAGTGGATGCACAATTAGTTTGTTTGATATTATCACGAATGCTATGATCTCCCTGGTTTTTCTTTTTCTTTGGCATGTATAGGAACTCCACGCCCTATTTGAAGTGACTTAGATGCACAAACAATAATAAACAAAGGTAGGGTTTTCCTCGCAGATGTTAAGAGGCTTCACACAGAGATAGAGCACAAGGACATGAAATTTTGAAAATAAATAAACAGCATACAAGCAATTGATTGTTCACTCCATAATATTTTCTTGTCTAGCTGAAACTCTATGGCTATTGCTGAAATAGTTATTAGAAGCAAATTATCATTCTGATGTGTATCGGATTCGTCAGTACTTATCACCAGAATATTGGTATGTTTTATTGTAGTTCACATTTTTAATGTGTCGGATCTATGATCCAGATTCTTTTGAAGTTAGGTTATCCCTGAAATGTAACTAGTAGTTTCAAAATATTTTAAATCTTGATGGACATTTATTAAAATTTCGACTTGGAGTTGGATGTGGAGTTGCTTTGCAGTGAAAAAAAGTATTTTGGTTCTCCCATACTTTTGGACTCATTCATAAATTAAATACTTTCATTTTTGTTGATAGAACAAGGACATTATTTGAGAAGCAGATATACCTTCTGCGGACTCCAAATTATTAAGACCCCGTATGTTTCAAGGCTCTAAAATTTTGTACAATTATGTTAGACATATAGTTCTAGATTTCACATTTCCTGCACTATGTCTCTGTCAAGAAACAGTGGTTATTTATTCAAAACTAGGGCCGCGTTTGGGTCAGCTGGCTGCTACTTTGCTGCAACAGCCCAGCTGGCAAATTTGTTTGGTGAAACCTGAATTTGACTGTAGTTGTCCTGCAGTCATTTCTTTTGTCCTTTTCTTTTAAAGACACAGCCATGTTTTTGTTTAAAGGCACATCCGTGTTTATCCAGTTCACACTTTTGTTGATAGAATTTATATATTTTATTATTTTAATAAAATCTGAATAATTAATACGAAATTTTGATAAAAGAGTAGTAGATAAAATTTGGATTATTAACATGAGATTTGATAAAAGAGTAAAAAATAATAACTTAATTTATAAATTGTTTATAAAAATATACGAATGTATATAATACAAATTTTTTTTAGACTACTATATGATATTTTTTTCAAATATTATTTCACTTCTATTTGACACCTTATTTTTAACAAACACCATCAATTTTCATTTGATCACTAGCTAGTGTTTACCAAACATTGTCCAACTTTCATTTGGCAGCTAGTGCTTCATCCGACAGCAGCTGTGGCTTAAAAGCCACAACACCTCTATACCAAATATGCCCGAAGAATAGGTTCATTTTAGTATCTGTGCTACAAATGTGGACTCTTTGGTTTGACAGTTATAAAGACTAAAAAAACTTAAAATTTAAGATTGAAATGGAAGATTTGAAATTTTAATTGCTTTGCCTCCTGTAGGAAACTTCCCCCACTTGTGTATTTGTAAGGTGTCCCATAACATAGTATATTAAGACTGAGAGTATTCTTTATGAATGCACATAACATAATCATAACTCCATATTATATTAATTTGTGAAATCACATGAATGATCCTCTTTGTTTTTTTATTTAGTGAGTGATTGGAAAGTTTATACATGGTTTTATCTTTTTATGTTTGATTAAAGTTTGTTAGTCAGTACACAGACATATTTTGGATATAATATGTATGGTATATAAGTGTAGGTGCTAGGCTATTATGATGCATGACTTCATGAAGATAAGTGCTACAATACATTTGGAAAACTGGTATGGATTCCCTTGTTTTGCTTAGCAAAGATTTTCTAATTGGAGTATCTTTAAGAATACTAGGAAAAAGAAATTGGGTAAGGCATCTGTCAAAAAATAGTTTTATGGTTATGCCAATTGGATCAAAATACAGTATGTTTTAGAATACTTGGAAAAAGAAATTGGGTAAGGCATTTATCGAATAATGGTTTTACGTTTATGCCAATTGGATCAAAATACATAACCCGCAGACTTTGAATGGCCAGGATGGGAGTGATTATCTTTTTTTTCAGATATTTACATAAATTATGATACCCCAAATCCATGTCGTGCAGGGAATGTATGTGCTCAGCAATGTGGCTACTGGGAAAGAATCTCATAAAGATGCAGTAATGAATCAACTCCTTCCATATGGGGAGAATAGGGCCCAATCTTGTATAATTAACTTTTTGCAGAGTAATGACAGCCGGTTACGTACTGCTACTGTCTGGGCTGTAGTAAATCTCACTTGTTCATCAAGTCCTGGTGCGTCTGGCAGGGTTGTAAGACTACGTGATGCTGGCATAGTAACTCAAATAAAGAATATGGTTAATGATCCCTGCCTGGATGTCAAGGTCATTAATTTTACACCCGAACTTGGATTTCTTCCATAGTTGTTTTTATTTCTGCAAAATGATATTTAGTTTTTTCTATTTGTTACAGCTTCGTGTCAGAACAGCACTCAGACAGTTTACGATTTTTGATAATAGCTCAACATGATCTTCTTTAGATTTTCATGAACCCAAGCAGAGAGAAATCATTCCAATGCGGTTTTTGGATATTGTCTTCACCTTATTTGTGCGATATTGCCAGTTTTTCTCTAGAGGCTTCCAACAACATGGTATGCTTTGCTTTTAAGTTTATAACAGCTTATCTATCATTATAGGATAAGAATACTAATCCACCTTTGCACAGTCATAAGGCTTCGTTTTTTTATTTTTTCTTCATTTCATTTGGAATAAAAAAATTATTTGAATTTTATTGATAAATAAAGGAATAGAAGTTATTTAAGAATATTTTGCTTAATTTGCATATGAAGGTTGTGAATGGAAGCAATTTGATGTGTTCAAATAGATTCTAGAATAATTGTACTTAGTTAAAAATGTCTGTAGTCAACCATAACATGTCTTACTACTGTTGGAGATTTGAGGTTATTTTTGCTCAAATATTGTCCGAGGAATTTCCAATCTAATGAATAAAATTTCTCTTTCTGCATTGCTCTTTCCTTTTTAACAGGCCACACCACATTGCTTTTTAGTTTTTTGCAGTCAGAGCAGTGTGATAGCTTTCTTCTGTTGTGGGTACTGCTTGACCAGGTTTTCCTCTGTAAATCTTTACTCCATCGATATGGATACGTACCTATTTGTGTCCAATTTTTGTATGTATCAAATCCTTGTAGTGATATAAACTGTATTATTGTACCATATAACTTGTATATCACCGGACAAAGAATGCATCAACTTTTGTAATTTTAAACTAGAAATTTCCGGTTTCATTCTCTCCTAATGTTGTAAACGGAAGCTACTAGGACGCATTGCTGTATGATTCATGGTTTCCAAGGAAGCTTGATTTGTTGGAAACTAAAAAATATAAAATGAGAAATTAGTTTTACTATATGTGTCATCAGTCTATTATATTTCATGGTGGCCTTCTGACGAAACAAATCCATTTCCAACCCTGTTGTGGGTGGGATTCGAATCTCCAACCTCGAACCTCCTATACTACCAGGAATTTTAGCAGTTAAAGCTAAGAGAAAATAACAATTACCTTCTGTATTTTTTAGAGAAATTATGGGTACATCTTTTTTTTTTTGACAAATACTCTTGAAATTTAAAATTAATAATAAATACTTTTGTTATTTAAATTGTCACTTTTATGGTGTAATTATTATTATATATTTAATTTTTATAAAAATGTATTTTAAATTATAGGAGTATAATAATAACTATACTTAAAAAATATATATAAAAAAAAAAAAAAAAATCTTGCTGGATGAGTTAAAATGTTGCTAGTCATGTAATCATTGCTGAATCCTTCTATAGTTTTACGTTTTAACAAATATTTTAGAATCTTTGTAATAAAAAATGTTTTGTAAATTTATAAAATAACAAATCTTTTTCTGATAATAACAAGAACTCTCCTATAATTTTATAAAATGATAGATATTTTTATCACTAAAGAACAAAAATTTCTATTTTTATCATATAAGTTTTTAATTTTTATTACACAAATTCGTAATATTTTATCTTGTAAACTTTTAAATATAAAAAATTAATTTTTTTAGTAAAATATTAATTTTTAAAAATTAAATTTGAAATTTTTTTATTTTAAATTCATAAAAAATTATAAATTTATTTTTATTTTATAATTTAAATTTATAAAAATTTTATTTTTATTTTTACTTTAAAAATTAAAAAAATAATTTAAATATTTTATTTAAATTATTAAATGACAATAATATTTTATATAATAAAAAAATTTAATTTATAATTTTATATTCATAATTATTTTTAAAAAAATTATTAAACATAAATATAAAATTATAAATATTATAAGTTTAAATTATAAAACAAAAATAAATTCATATATTTTTATGAATATAAAATAAAAATATTTTAAACTTAATTTTTAGAAATTAAATTATAAACCTTTTAGTATAAAATAAAAATTAATTTATAATTTTATATTTATATTTAATAAATTTTTTTAAAAGTACTTATAAATATAAAATTATAAAATAAATTTTTTTATAGTATAAAATATTATCATTTTTTAATAATTTAACTAAAATATTTAAATTATTTTTATCTAATTTTTAAAAGTGAAATTAAAATAAAATTTATAATTAAATTTAAATAAAATTATAAACTTACAAATTATATATTAATTTTTATATTTTATAATACTTTATACTAAGATAATTTATAATTTAATTTTTAAAAATTAAATTTAAAATATTTTTATTTTATATTTATAACAATTTATGAATTTTTTATTTTATAATTTAAATTTATAAGAAAATTTATTTTATTTTAAAAATTAAATAAAAATAATTTAAATATGTTATTTAAATTATTGAATGACTATAAGAGTTTATATTTTAAAATTTTAATTTATAATTTTATATTTATATTTAATAATTTTTTTTAAAAGTACTTACGAATATAAAGTTATAAATTAAATTTCTTTATAGTCCAAAGTATTTATAATACCCAATATTTAGGTTCAAGGGCATTTTTATTATTTTACTAAGTCAAGTATATTTTTTTATTTTTAAAATTTTATGTTTGTGTGATATTGTTAGTTAAATAAGATTATATTGATATATAGTTGATGTTTCGAGAAGTTTTAGATGAAATTGGTTAAGTTTAAAAAAGTTATTCATGAGACACTATTTGTACACTCAAGCTTTTAAATTAAATTTTTATTGATTAAAAAATTAAATTGATGAGACATTTACTTTGTTTGAAGAGAATAGAAATATGATCGTACAAAAAAATAAGTAAAATCAGAGTTCAAAAGAGAGAGAAAATAGCATTAAAAGTAGACTGTGAATTTAGATGATATTTTTTAGAAGTTTAAGTGATAAGTTTTGAGAGATTTGAATAATATTTTATACGTATCGATACCCAACTTAAAGGTTTTGATACATCATTTAAAGATATCGATATCGATACTTTTATAAGTAAATCATGTAAAATTCATCTATTTGAGCAATTCAAAGTATTTTAATTATATTTTTAAGTTATATAACTCCAATTTAGATAATTTTTAATGTGTTAAAAAGCTAACTTAATTATATACAATTTTTATGTTGATCACTTTTGTTGATTAATTTGTTTTACAGTTCGAAATGCTAGATTTTTTAGATCTATCTGATGATAGTTTGACTCTAAACACTCTTCAATTTTTAGAATATAACTTTTTATGAAAAAATTTAAATTGAATGATTCTTAAATTGTTAAAAAGATAAGATAATTGTCCACAATTTTTATGTTTATTATTATATTTAGATTATTCAATAAGATGGTCAAAATTAAGGATAAAAATAAACATTGTAAAAGAGCCTATAATAGAGTAAGTATTGATACTTTTTCTTTTGAAAAAAAAAAAGTATCGATGCCTTTACTAAAAGATTTCGATATCTGAGTCAAAAGGTATCAAAACTTAGGATGAAAAATGAGAAATTTGTGAAAGTATCAATAGTCAAACTAAAGGTATTAGTTCCTAGACCAAAGATATCGATATGTTTAGCAAAAATAGGCCATTTTGAGAAGAGTTTAACACCCAATCAAATTTATCGATATCTAGATAAACGTATTAATATATTTAGATAAAAATTTACATTCTAATTGTAGAAAAAACTAAAAGTATCGATACCCAGAGTAAAGATCTCAATACCTCAACTAGAATGTATTGACACTCAAATAAAGGTATTGATATCTTTTGATAAAAATTCACGTTGCGACTAAAAAAACAGATATTTAACTTGTAAAAAGACTATTTTGCCCAATTTAAATGTAATATCTACCATTCCTTTTATATTTTTAAAGTTAAACTAGTCCTTTCTTAACTTATTTACATGTATATAAAATCAAATAGGAAGAATAGCTTCATTTTCTTCTTTTTTGATGTTAGTTTACCTTCAGTTTTAGAGAAATAATATACAGTGCCTATCTATTTTAATTTTTTTTTAATTTTTATATTTTTAAACGGATTAAATTTTCGTTTCTTATTATACAATTATAGTACCCAACACCCTTCATGAGTAGTAACTAATATTTTCTCATTTGATTAAAGATTTAAGTGAAAAAGAGAAGATAAGGTTTGAGACAAATTGAAAATTTTTGTGTTAGAGTAATAACTCAATTTCTTTTTAAGTTACAGGCAACTTATTGATAAGATTTCTAATCTATTGAGTTTAATTAGTAGTTTGATTGAGGTTATAACTTATGATTAATTATCCATTAAGAAATTTTAAGATTTAAGCTTTAAATTGATTAATTAAATATAAATTTGAAGCATTTAACTGAAAAATACTGAATTAGAAGTTAGAATAATTTAAATTATAATTTTGATAAAGATTAAGTAGATTGTACTATTCATAAAACACTTTTCATCCGAGTTTAAATTATATTGAATTTTAATGTAGTTTATCGAATTGATGAAATTATTATCACATCTATGATTTAAGCATAAAAAAATTGAGCGACGAGATTTTAAGAGACAAGAATTAGAGGGAGTAAATATCCTCTCCATTAGGTGAGTGAAATTAATATATTTTCTTTATTTTTATAAAGTTATATTATAAATAATTTAAGTTATCTTATATATTAGTATGGTAGAATTATTTTATTCATGTAATTTGTGATAATTTGGAGGCTATGGATATTTTATTATGATAAAAACTAAGCGGAGGCTTCACTTGTTTATAAATTATTTGTGCATATTGTGATTTTATTGATTTATGACATTTGTAATTTTTTTCTCGTGATAATTTTATTGTAATTGTTTAATTTATTTATGAGGCTGAAGAGTGATTATGATATTTTTATATGATATTATTTTGTAAACTTCGATGATATGCATACTTATGATACAAGATTTTATTATTTTCTTATATAATTGAATTTATATTGATTGTGACCGGAGAACTAATTATTATAAATTTATTTATTTTATGATATAAAGGCTGAGAAGGCCATAACTATGAGGGCCAAAACTATAGTTACAAACTCAAGTAATCTAGGATAGACCAAAGCAGTGGCTATTCAAGTGAGTATGCATTAGCGAGGCTGGTATAAGAAAAATGATAACTTCATTTGTGATGGAGTGGCCTGTTAGACAAAAATTTAAAGTGCAGTTATGTGTGGATTCACATACTACTCTAGGCCAATATTAATGGTGGATCAAAATTTTACAATAAATTATGCATTATTTATTTCATTATATAAACTAAATTTTATTAAATATTACATTATTTTAATTGTAGAAAAAATTTAGTAATGGCTCAAATTTGCTTTGGGTTAGAGTAACTACTGAGAAGATGATTTGTTCCATGATTTTCATACTATTTAAAATTTTATTGCATAAAATAATTTTATAAATTTCTTTTAAATATTTTTCTAATGCATTTTTGTATTTAAAATATTTTAAATGCTTATGCATATTTTGTATTCGCTCATAGAATAAACTCTTGTATGTTCAAAAAATTAAGATTAGAGTAGAGAGCTTACTAAAGATGGTAATTGATTAGAAGATTAGAGCTTTAGGTATCATTTTGCTCTTGACTCATTAGCTTGTTATTTATCTATTGGATAATATTTTTATAAGTTTTTGTATGTATAAGTGTGTATAAATAAAAAATAAATATATTTTTTTAAAATTATGATTTTAAATATAAAATACATATATACTATATTTTAAAAATAGTTTGTGAATGCCTTAAGGAGATAAGTTTGTTTTACATATTTTGTAAAATGAGATGAGATAAATATTTTAAATAATATGAATAATATACTGTGTTCAGGTACCTAATAAGTTTTGCAGGCCTAAAGAATATATTTAAGGTTGTAAAATATGTCTTAAAGGTCTGTGGAGGTTGTCATGTGTGGACCCCTAGAGCAGGGGCATAATAGTATTATAGTCTTTTAATAATTTAAATAAATCAATTTAATTATTTTGGTTTAATTTTTAAAACTAAAAATAATATTTTTATAAATTTAAATTATAAAATAAAAATAAATTCACAATTTTTTATAAATATAAAATAAAACATTTTAAATTTAATCATTAAAAATTAAAATATAAATTATTTTAGTGTAAATTATTATAAAATAAAAATAAAAATATAATTTATAAGTTTACATTTATATTTAAATTTAATTATAAATTTTATTTTTGTTTTATAATTTAAATTTATTATTTTTTTGTTTTCATTTTTAGGAATTAAATAAAAATATTTTGAATATTTTAGTTAAATTATTGAAGAATTATAACATTTTATACTATAAAAAATTATTTCATGATTTTGTATTTATTAGTAATTTTAAAAAAATTTATTAAATATAAATATAAAATTAAAACTATTATATTTATAATTTTATAAATTTAAATTATAAAACAAAAATAAATTTATATATTTTTATGAATATAAAATAAAAATATTTTAAATTTAATATTTAAAAATTGAATTATAAATTTTTTAGTATAAAATACTATAAATTAAAAATTAATTTATAATTTTATATTTATATTTAATAAATTTATTTTAAAATTAATTATGAATATAAAATTATAAATTAATTTTTTTATAATATAAAATATTATAGTTATTTAATAATTTAAATAAAATATTTAAATTATTTTTATTCAATTTTTAAAAGGAAAAATAAAATAAAATATTTCAAAATTTAAATTGTAAAATTAAAATGAATTCATAAATTTTTATAAATATGAAATAAAAATATTTCAAGTTTAATTTTTAAAAGCTAATACATATATTTTTATTATAATGTATTACAAATTAAAATACTAAAATTATAAATTAAATTTAAAATAATTTTTAATAAAAATAATTATTTTAATTTAAAATTTTATAAGATAAAAATTAAAAATTTATATAATAAAAATTAAGGACTTAAATGATAAAAATATGTATTTTATCTTTTTGTAAAATGATATTTGTTATTTTAAAAAGTTATTTTCTTAAAGTGATATTGACAAAAAGGTATTTATTATTTAAAAAAGTTTTAGGGAGAATTTTTCATTCCCCATTAATAATTTTAGATTTTGTTTTGTTTGTTTTTATTGTATTTTTATTAATTTTTGTGTTGTTTTATTTATTTGTGGAGAATTTCTCCAAGAAAAATGTCTGTTTTTGTACATTCCACGTGCCGACTTGTAGTTCGAATTTAACGGTCGGTGACGTTCCGTTAGGTAAGCTGTAACATGACTTTATGCCTTGCAAGTCACATAAAGAATCTATTTCTCTTCTTCACGATTCTAATCGAAAACAAGAATCTACCACTTCTGACGCGTTCAAGAGAGAGTGACATAAAACACCAAATAAATTGATATTCTCAAAAAATATTTGTAAATTTTTAAAAAATAAATTTGCTTTTATTTTTGAAACAACATTTTAATGTTATAATCAGAATGTTTCAAATTTTTATCTATTTTATTTACTTAAGAATTGTATTCATTTAAATTATTTATTTTAAATAATAAAATAGCGATATTAATTTTTTTATAATAAATTTATATTTGTATTAAAATTTTTAAATTCCAGTCTAAATTTTTTTTATAATAGAAGTACATTTAAAAAAAGAGAAAACAATTTTTATTGAAATTTTCATGTCTATATCTTTATAGATATCTCCATATTATTAAGCCCTAAATAAAATTAGCAAAATTTAATTGAAAACGATTATGAAAGAATTATGGGAGTGGATGACCCCCGTACAAAATTGCAAGTGGGGATGGAAATATAGAAATTCGATTGTACCATAGCATTACTGCTATTGAAAACATCCATCGAAGTTCGAAGAATCTGTTCCACGTGTTTGAACATCAACGAACTTGAAGCAACAATCCAGGAACAGGTGCTTAAAACACTGGTAAGCAAGCCAACCATTTTCTATAAAAAATAAAAAAAAATGGAGGAAGCCACCGTTGATTTTCAGTCTAACCTCTCTGTCTTGGAGAATTTTCCACCTCAGAAATTTTTCTGGTGCAGATTCATTGTAGTACAAAAACCCCTTACGAAAATTACAACATTTTTCACACTTATATTTCCTTGCACAAAAACACTTTCCAATTTTGATGTTCTTTGACTGCAATAGCTGAACTCCAATTTTCTAGGATACCTACCTGTTTTTTCTTCATATTCTTTGGTGGGTATACTTTTTTTTTTCTGCAAATTCTCTTCCAAAATTCCTTTGGGGGGAAAATTGGTTCTTTGTGATATTGTTGAAGTTTGGTCGCTGAGGAAGAAAGGAATGGCGGGAGCTTTGTCCTTGGTGCGTTCATCTGTGATGGACTCGCATGCCGGTCCATGTTTGTGCTTGGATGTGCTGCCGACCGCCGTGAAAGGCAGCGGGGAATTGGTGCTGCAGAGGGATTCGGTGAAGAGAAAAAAGATGAATGGAAGTGGAGGAAAGTCTCTTGAGTTGGGGAGTTCTTTTGTGGATTCATGGCTTGATTGGAGGGTTTCATCGAAGGCGATTTCGAATACAATTAATCGGAGTTCGAGGAAGCAGCAGTGGAAAGATCGAAGGTTTTTGATTGTCAGCCAACTTGGAGGGGAGTATGAGGAAGGTTTTGACGACGTTAAGAAGGTGAGAAATGAAAAATTGCTTGAAGTTCGATATTAGTGATTGCATGATTTACTATTTGAATTTTTGGAAGGCTAAAATCTAGAAAGTCTGTGTTTTGGTGGTGAATTATAACTTTGATTTTGTTAGCGAGTAATGGCAAAACTTTGTTTCAATAGGATATGCTTTATGATCATTTGTCACAAGGGCAGTATTTGTGTACCATGGTCATTTACTACTAGTTGAGAAGCTTTGTCCCCTTAAGGCCTCCCTTTATTTTTTTTTCCGGGTTAGTAATAACTCAAGACAGATCTTGATGGGATGAAATCGGATTTCTAAAATTTTAGATATTTCTTGTGATCCTTTTGGCAAGTTGAAGGTTTTCTCCAATTTCCCTTGTCACATTTAAGTCTTCATAGGAAAATAATTATACATGTTCTTCAAATATTTACTTTGTGTTCATACCATAATCTATCTTCTATGTTGATTTGAAGTTATTTCTTATGCCTATTTCATTGATGGAGAATTCTCTCCCTGCAGCATATTCTAAACTATTTCACATACAAAGCAGTTAGGACGGTTCTTAACCAGCTCTATGAGATGAATCCGAGCCAGTATAGGTGGCTTTATGAGTAAGTAGGATCTTCCATTTTTGAGGAGCCTTCCTTCTCTAACACAGTACTATGAGAGATTATTACTTTACAGCCAGTGTCTGTCTGCATAATTTTACTATATTATGAATCAGTATGCGGCCCTCAACTTTTAAATCTTGCATACAGAGTTGTTAAACTAAAAGAAAAAAAAAATTAAATGTGGATCAGCTAGTATTTAAGGTTTCTTATTGGTAAACTTTTTCTATAGGAAATTACACACTGAAAAAGAACCAGAAAAGACCATCTAGGATACAGTAATGAACTCAACTTCTGGTATCATAACGACTCTAATTTGCAGAAGAAAGCCTTAGTAAGCATTGTTGCATAAGCTTAAAAAAGATTGTTGGATAAGTAATTATTGCTATTTATTTCATCTATCATCCTTATTTTGACAGTTTTGTTGCCTCAAATAATCCGGGAAGTGGCAAGCGTTTCATCCGTATTCTTGCGAAGGTAGTTGTTAGAAATCTTTCTGATCTTATTTGTTGTTGAATACCTATTTTCGAATAGCGCGGCCTCTTCTCACAAAGGTTGATTTTATAACTATCTGGCTTTGTTGAGAGGTAATGTCAAAAGTTCTTAGAAAATAACCAAAACTTGTAAGAAAAGTCTCTGATTTCTCTTTTCCAAAATATCTTCAAAATTCCAATGATTATATGATATGGCCGTCTTATATTTCCTGCTCACAGGAGAAGCGAGACCTCGCCGAAAGAGTAATGATAACACGTCTTCACTTGTACGGAAGATGGGTTAAGGTATCGAAATTCATTTCAGAATGACCTTACTACTGTCGTAACATATTAAAATGAAGAACATAAGCAATTATAATCAATCCCTTTCTTATCTGTGTACCATTTTTGATTTAGAAATGTGATCATGCTCAAATGTACCAAGACATTTCTGATGAAAACTTGGAGTTGATGCGCGAGCGGCTCATGGAAACTGTGATATGGCCCTCAGATGATACCAATACAGAGAAGATTGGCTGATGAATAGATGCTGCAATTTTATTAGTCGCATTCATTGTTGTTTTAGGCTAATACTTTTAACGTCAAGTTTGATCTGAATTTAAATATTATTTTGGTCCATCTACTACAAAAAATAAAACAGAGAACGTGTTCTGAACATTGTATATATTACTATCACTCAGTTTCAGATTGAAATTTAGGCTTCAAATCTTGGATTCACTTTCAATTGATTAGTATTTGAAGTTGTTTATTATGTTTGATTGATTTGTGAGTCTCTGCCATTTCAACTTTCAATCATTTGGCACTTGATACTTATTTGAAATTGATATTAGGGTTATGTTTAATTGGTCAGTGACATTTGGCAAAATTGCAAGGGGATATATCAATTAATAAATGAAATATTACTGATAAAATTTGAGAAATATAATGTTGTTGATCAAAACCTAATTGGGTTTTAAATTCTTCATCCAATTTGTTTAAAATATTTAAACTTTAATCAAAACCTAATTTTTTAACGAAATATTACAAAACTAAATATATATATTTTTTTAATATGAATTTGAGGGAAAGTTTGAACTTAAACATTTTATGTTACCTTAAAATATTTTATCATTTGATAAGTATTAATGATGAAAACTTATTTAATTGAATCAAAATAATTTTGAAAAAAATGAATTCAATCAAATTAATTTTTTATAAAATTAAATAAGAATTAGCAGTGCGCAAGTAATAATATTTTCTCAAAGAAAAAAATAGGAACAAATATGAAGGATACGGTGTCGTTTAGCTTTAACAGTTAACAGTGACTCGTTTATTATTTCGTTCACACAAGGAGCCGAAGTTTGAAACCGGACACGAAAAAGGACAAATTTTCTTTTGATCAGCTCAGAACTGAAGGTTTCCAGAATGTTTTACAGAGGGTAAGAGAATTTTCAGTGAATTCCTTCGTTGTTCTTATTATTTTCTCTCCTTTTACTTCTATTAGCACTATATTTATATGTTTGTTTTCTGATATTCTTTGCAAATAATCTGGAAGCTACGTTGTTTGTTAAGGGTTTTTGCGTGATGCCCACCAGTTTTATTTTTAATTTTTGGAATTGATTTTATGAATAATGATTGAATTTGTTGCGTGGATGATGCTTTTTACTTGTTAATTCAGATTGCGTGGAAACCCATTTTTTTTCTTTCTTTTTTTTAATTTACTTTTATGGGTCACGTAGTTCTCATCCGAAAGTCTTTAAAAACTAGAGGAAAGAAGATGATTTGTTAACTTGATGGTATACCCAAAGCACAACCTGTGTTTGTGAAATATGCATGCTTTTTTCGATTTTCTTTTTTATCTATTTATTATTTGCCTAGCCTGTAATGGAATTGGAAGAAGAAAATAAGTAGTTTTCTCTTTGTAAGAAAAATTTAATGATCTTATTATCGGAGGAGAGGAGGGATTAGGTCTTTATTTCCCTGCCCTTCAATTTTCTAGTACGCCGGTGGAACATGCAAGAGTGATGTGTTGTAAACTTATGCTGTCTCCTGGTGGAGAAGAACTAGAAACATGAAGGGATGTGCTTTTGTTGGCATTGTAAGGAATGTTAAACCGGATTAGAAAATTGCCTTCCAACTCAAGTGCATTTTCCAAATTTCTGTTTAAGTTTAAAATGTTTTTATTTTGGCCTGCCCTTTGTGATATTCTCTAATGGATCCATACAACCCTTGGCTTAAACGTATTCAGAGAAAAGAATGCTCCTTTTGTGCAAATTTTTCTTTGAAAGATCTTTATCTGATTTATCTTGCTTGGAATGAATTTTAAGGCAGCTTAAATGACTTTTATAATGCTTAGGTTAGATTTGTTCTCTGTTAACCTTGTTGGTTAGTTAACAGTCCTTGAATACAGAGAATATGCCCGTGTCACCCAAAAGTTTAAGGAGAATATACTATTAATGACAGAAGAGCTAAGTCTAATTACTGTTCATGTAATAGTTGGCTTAGATACAACCTACCGAGAATTTTTGTTGGAACAACCATGTGAAGATTTAGGATACTCTCCGATTATTTGATACATACATATACAAAGAATCTAACTTTATTAACAGTATAGTAAGTAATGGGTTGACACTAAGTTAAACGAAACCTGAGCAAATTCGATATTTTCTAGCCAAACCTCTTTTTTCTCAGGTCCAACCAACCAACCAGCTTTTAGAGCTACGTTGCATAAGCTGGGTTAATGGTTATTTCATGCTGCAACATCCTCAACTTGCACACCTGTACAACACATTTCAGAAATTGTAGGAGCACCCCGTAGTTTTAAGCTATGTGCAGTTCAATGTTCAATTGGACTAAAATTGGACAAGTTTAGTATTCTCCATACACCAACCTCACACTTCAGCAGTAGGTTCTAGTAGCTATATTCACTAAGTGATAACTGGACATGATAACAACCTTCTATGGGGGAAGAAGGTTATTAGGTAGAGAGTTATACTTGTTTACCTTCTACACTTCCTAGATCTTCCCGATTGTTTTCTTGGCTTTCCTGATTCATTTTGTGCATGTTCTGTGAATTCTAGTTGATTAAGAATGATATATTGAGAAACCTTTATTTGGATTTCGGGACCAGCCTGGCAACATTGTCACTACAAGCGTATTTGATTTAAATGAAAACCATTTCTTTCTGCTACTATTGAGTAGAGTTTATGTGTATGTCTAACGTTTTCTATGTAGCTAGTGGATTGATTATTGACTAGTTCTTCTGTTGCTTTGATGATTTCTGGAAACTGAAGTAAATTTGGTGATGGTGCTGATGGGCGTGAAATGGGTGCAAAGCGTCAGCGGTTGATTGATCAGGGAGCTTCATTCTATGGAACTCCTCCAAGTTCAACTTTTATGTACAATCCTCCGCCCTATGGATATGGTCACCAACCTCCACCTTTCCCAGTTGTCCGGCTACGGGGTCTTCCCTTTGATTGCACAGAAACTGATGTGGCCGAGTTTTTCCACGGTCTAGATGTTGTTGATGTTCTTTTTGTCCATAAGAACAGCAAATTTACTGGGGAAGCTTTTTGTGTTTTGGCATATCCTCTTCAAGTTGATTTTGCCCTTCAAAGGAATAGGCAGAACATGGGAAGGAGATATGTTGAGGTTTTCAGAAGTAAGAGGCAAGAATATTACAAGGCAATAGCAAATGAAGTTTCAGATGCTCGTGGTGGTTCACCTCACAGGAGTATCCCTAGGGCTAGATCTCATGATGAGGGGAAGGATTCAGCTGTACATACGGGGATACTGCGATTGAGGGGATTGCCATTTTCAGCAGGCAAAGATGATATAATGGATTTCTTTAAAGATTTTGTGTTGTCAGAAGACTCAATTCAAATTACAATGAATTCAGAAGTGAGACCGACTGGCGAAGCATTTGTAGAGTTTGCCAATGCAGAAGATTCTAAGGCAGCTATGGCCAAAGATAGGATGACACTTGGGAGTCGTTATATAGAGTTGTTTCCTTCATCCCATGAGGAGATGGACGAAGCATTGTCAAGAGGACGGTGATTGTTCTTCATTACCTTTGCTTTTACGCTCAATTCTTACTTGTGATTTATCATATAATATTGCTGTTTGGAATTTTGTTTTTGTAGCTTTCTGAAGGTAGCCATGAGATGACTTTTTCTGATTGTTGTTAGAACACTTATTTTTACAGTGTCAATCTACTTAGACTGTATATCTATTTTAGCTCTTCTTTTTCTAGCTTTCTTTGTTATGATCCTCTTCTCTTGATCTGATTTTGGCTTGACGCATGGATGACTGAATGCAATGGACAAGACAATCTTTTCCTTGAGTTGACTTGCCAGGTTCCTTAAATTTGTGATGCCACAAGGTTGAATGACTAATTACCTGGTGACTGGTTGGGAATAATTTAGGTATAGTTAAGTGAATGTAAAATAAGATGTTTTGGTTGTCTGATTCTTAACCTGGAGACGCTCCAGTGTGGAAGAATAAGGTTTGAGATTGAGGTGCTGAAATTTAATTGAACTGAATGACTGAAATAGTTATGTGTGTTTGTTCTCTTTGATATTTGATATTTCTATATGACTACGTAGTACCATTCTACAGTCTCTCTAAACACTGATGAAATTCATTTTTCTTAGCATTTTTTCTGTTCCTTGCTTTAGCTGGATTCAAACAAACAAATACTTTTTCTGTGTATACTTGGTAACAATAAAAGCCCCAATTGCCAAAAAGCATTGCAGAATCTTATTATATTAAACTCCTGTGATGATATTGAGTTCATACATGAACTAGGAGGACCTATTTCCATAGTGATATTGAGATCGTCAGGGAAATTTTGAAATAGTTATTGTTAATTGACTGTTTTATGTTGGCTGTTTACAATATATTCCCCTTTAAGTTTGCCATCGTAGATTCTTAGTATAGAAAACCAATAGGATCAAGTTTTTAAAGATTCAGTGAATTTCCAGAATCCGGATAAGTTTCATGGCTTATTAATGCCATAGTTTACAGTATTTTATTGACTTCAGGTTAGTTTTTAAGCTTGATTTGCTGTTAATGTCATCAAATCCAATTGAACAAATAGAATTGTTTAGGGATGTTGCTGTTCATTGAAACTTGAAAACTCTTAATTCAAATGTTACTTTATTAACTTCCATAACTGCATTTAGAAGTTCAAGAACTATTGTTAGCTTATAACAAAACAATTACAGACTTGTTTTCTGAACTGCATTCATGTGCTTGCTTGTTGCAATTTGGTGATGGGTGTTTGGTAAAATCTTATAATACCTTTCATAGGTTTGAGACACATTCATGAAACTTTTTGAATGGTTTATATATTAAATAAAACTGGGTATTTGCTAAATACTTTAGAGATTTAAATAAAATTTGGTATTTATGGTATTTTCAAATTTTAAAATATCTAACTTGAAAATTGAAATAATTAAAAATAAAAGGCACAAATAAAAACAAAGTTTTAAATTGAACCTGGGTAATTGAATTTTATTAAATGAAGCACCATTCAGCTGACAGACGAATATAATGCTCATCCATTGAATCTCCATTCAATAATTTTCTTAAACATATTAATTTCATTTATAATTATTTGGTATGGTATGAAATTGTCCAACTGTGGATAAATGATCCCACGTGTGCATCCTTATGAGAACCAATGTTTAGGATCCCTCTGAAACAGACCTGCAACATGTTTGACAAAATGTCAAACAGAGGAATCATTTGTAATAATAAAATAATAATCTCTGAACTGCTGAAGAAGCTAAGATTTAGGGCTTTCAGACAAGCAAAAACACTGCCCTTTTGTCCATTTCTAACTGAATTTAAAAGATAATATTAAACCAAAAATATATAAATATTTAATATAAAATAAAATTGGGAGAAATGGGTTCACGGGAATCTTAACTATTAAGATTAATTGTTGTTATTGAAACTGGCAGACAATTTATTCCTAACCTATGTAATGTAATCCTAGCTTGCATGTTCATTTATTTTATTTTTTTATTCATTAAAAAAATAATAAATAAAGATTTGATACTCTATATTTAGACAATTCAATCAAATGAATTAGGTGGTTAGAGGTGTATCAAAATTTTGTTTGTTCTCTAATTAATTATTAAAAATTATTGATGGATACATACAAAATTTTTGTACCCTACAAAAAAAAAAAAAAAAAAAGGTTGTTTCAAATTTTAAGTTTTTAATGTTCATACAAATTTAAATATGTGTTGATTGATGTATTTTCAATATATATATATATATATATATATATATAATCATTGATCTCTTTTATAATTGTATCAAATAACTTAAATTAGTATAATTAGTATTGGTAATATCTTTTAAGTTTTCAATAATGTCATTTTTTGCCCTGTCAAAAAGTTTATGACAAAAACTCTTATAATTTTTTAAATTATCATTTATTCCTTTATTAAAATATTTGCGATCAATACTTTTCGAGTTAAGAAGTTAACAAATATTACATTCATTAACCGTAAAAATACTAATTTTTATTCTATAAATTCTTAATTTTTATTGTGTAAGTTGAAATAAATTATATATTTATTTATATCAAATAATTCTTACTCAAATTGATAAATCATTAAATATTTTCTAAAATATCATTTACTTTTTTATTAAAATAATTTTCGAAAATATTATTTACTCTTGTATTAAAATATTTGTGACCAATACTTTTACAGTTTAAGAAAGTAACAAATACTACATTTATTAATGATAAAAAATACTAATTTTTATAAGTAAATTATATATTTATTTATATCAAACAATTCTTACTCAAATTGATAAATCATTAAATATTTTTTAAATAGTCTTTAGGATCATACGAAATCAAAAAAATATTAAAACAAGTTATTGAATTACTTTTTAAAAAAATAAAAATATTTTTAATTTTTAATGTTTATACTTATTTACTTTTATTTTTAATTATTAATTTCAATTATAATTTGTCTTATTTAATTTTTTTGATCAAATATAGTATATTTAATAATTCAAATCAAGCTAAAATCATAATTTATAATTTGTTCATAATTAATAGTAGTTCAAAATTAATTTTATTAATTTAAACTTTAAAAATTATATTCTAAAATATTTGAATTAAACTCATTAAATATATGAAACGATTGTAATATTTTATATTATAAAAATTTTAATATTTAATTTTATATTTATAACCACGTTTAAAAATAAATTTATCAAATAGTAATTTAATGATAAAATTTTTGGTGCTCATTAATATTCACCTTCTATTTTTAATTATAATTTATTTTATATAAGTTTTTTTCATATATACATTTTACAAAGTTTAAATTAATAAATTTAATTTTAAAATATTATAAATTATGAGCTTAACCTGTCTAAATTAATTGATTTAATTTTAAAATATTATAAATTATAGATAAATTATAAATTATGAGCTCAATTTGACCTAAATTATTAAATATACTATATTTAAAATAATAAAATTAGATGAAATAAATTATAATTAAAATTAGTAATTAAAAATTGGATAAGTATAAGTATCAAAATTTTAAAATATTTTTATTTTTTAAAAAATAATAAATAAATTTTTTAATAATTTTTTGATTTTATATAGTCTTAAAAACTATATTTAAAAAATAATTTAATAATTATTAATTTGAGTAAGAATTATTTGATAAAAATAAATATATAATTTGTCAACTTTTTTAGGGATTTACATAATAAAAGTTAGGAATGCATATGATAAAATTTAAAAGTTTATATAATAAAAGTTAGTATTTATTTTTAACGAAAAAATATTTATTATTTTTTAAATTATAAAAATATTTATTATAAATATTTTAATAAAAAATGAATGATATTTCAAAAAGTTTCAAGTGATGATATTGAAAATATTTCTCTTTCTCCCGTATTGGGATCCTTTAAATCATAAATAGAAAAATGTCAATATCCATGATTTTATAAAAGTTTTTCATATGATAAATAAACCCAAAGCAACACGACTGCCCAAATTATTCCTAATCAATAATCTCCAAGATGCACAAAATTTGAAACTTTTCCCTTCTCTCTCTGGGTAAATATTGCTTAATTAAGGCTTCTGGGCAGCGGGCATCTCTGCCCTATTTGTCTCTAATCAAATATAAATCCCCTCAAAACACAAGAAGGTTAAATCACTCCATCTCTTCTGTCCCTCCTCTCCGTCACTACACCTTAGGGTATAGATTTTGTCCTTTCAGTCCTTTTAGTGAACTGGGCTTCTTTCTTTTTTCCAGGTTTTCAGTGTAGAAATTTTTTGCCAATTCAGTTTCTTTCTTCTTTCCTTCGAGCCTAGAGTTTTAATTCTTAACGGTTTGATACTCTTTTGATCAATTTAGATTTTATTTTTGTGTTGGGTATAGTGGGTAATTTATTCATGATCTCATCTGGGTATGTGTAAAAGTTTTCTGGGAACTGGTATAATTTCTTGCTCTGCTATAATTTTTTTCTTGAAAGAGTAGTAATAATCTCAATGAGTCTTTTTAGAAGTAAATTCTCTGTGTGCTTGAAAAGTTTTTGTTTCTAAAGAGAGTTGGTCACTTGTAGCTTTTTTATTATCTTTTCAGTCAAATTTATTAGCTTTAAAGTACCACTAACACAACCACTACTAGGGTTTTTCCTTTTATTCTTTCTTTATTTTTCAGGTTTTATCAGTTTTTCACTTAAATTTAACAAAGCTTTCAGTTTGAGTTCTTGCCAGTTTTTGGTACTACATATATAGTTAGTGTACTTTTAACTTCTTGTCAACCAGAAAACTTTGCATCAGCTTTCACTCTCTTTGATGAAATGGCTCCATCTGGTAGAAGAAGAAGAGCAACAACAAAGAGTAGTACTACAAAATCAAGACCAAAACGAACCCAATACAAGCAGAAGCAGCAGAAGCAACATGAGCAGCAAGTAAAGCAACTTAAGAATGAAAATGTTCAGAATGCAGAAATAATGGAGGATTTGTTGCCATCTACTCGTTCAACAACAAGCTCAGATTTTGATGGTATTGATCCTATCCCTACAAGTAGCAACTCGGGCTGCTCGACACCCAAAGCTGAGAGATTCCGAATACCAGAAATTGTAACATGCCCCCCAGCACCAAAGAAGCAAAGAGTAGCTCCAAATTGTTCATTGCAAAGAACTCCTATTGCTTTCTTTGCTCCACCTGATTTAGAGCTCTTCTTCTTCTTTGCCCTTCCAGATATCTCAGTTTGATCTTGTTTCTTCCTATTATAAAGATCATTTCATAGTTTTAAAAGATGATCTTTATAGTTAATTATCTTCTAATTAATTATCATTATCAGTAATCTAGTTTGTATTCTCATTCCCATTTGATGATGATAGTTGAAGTATAGTGTGAAATTTGAGAGTTTTGAGTGAGTGAATCACTCATTGTAGGTCAGGTTTCCTTTTTTCCTTTTTTATTTTTTTGTTTTTTGCTAATTATAATAGGGTTTTCAATATTATTGTAGGGTTCCCAAGCCTTATTGGCCTTTTTCTCTTTGTTTTTGACTGACTTCTGGAGTTTGGAGAGTGCAATTAATGTAATATTTTGGGTTGATTTGAGGTTTGTGAGTGTGTGTGATTTAATTAGCTTGTATTATATACCAACTTCTGTTTGTAATATCAATTCAAATTGACGAGAATATTGACAAAGGAAAGCCTTTACTATCTCTTCTTCTCTCTATTCTCTTTTGTATGGGATTCTCTTATAATATCCGCTTTAATCTATAGATTCCAATAATTCCAGTCCAATTATTTATGGCCATTTTTTTCTTTGTTGTGGGTATCTTCAACAACCCATTTGATCATAGATAACAAAATTATTAATCAATTAGCCTCAATTAATGGCTATAATTGTAAAAATTATGGGTCCACTTGATCTTATATATAGAACCCAATTTGATTGGGATGTATAAGTTAAAGTGAAAACAATATGTCTTCAATTCACACTTCCTGAATTGATTGAATTCAATCCATAAAAAGGACTACCACAAAAGTTCTGCTCTTCCCATATTCCACTTTTGGGGTTGCTTTTGTTTTAATTATTAGTGGGATATATAATATAATTCTAATTTCTAGAGGCTAGGGTTTTCCATGTATACAATTGGGTTATTATTATTATTTCTGCTACGTGTAGGCCAAAAATGTTGTTGGATTGTGACTCTAAAAACTACAAGACGAGTAATTTTCTTGAGTGGAAGCAGCAAAAATAAAGGTAGACTCAAGACTGACTGAAGAGAAAACCTTCTTTCTTTTCTTTTCTTTTCTTTTCTTTTCTTTGATAATAGGAACATAAAAGGAAGACTGGATGTGCTGTTCTTTGTGTTGAATACCTATTCTGGGATAATAACATCCAAACCCTTAGATTTTGAGAAAACCACAAAGAAATATATAATTTACAGTTTATTGATAAAAGTGATAGACTCACTTCCTGATAGGCAATAATCTATCTCTATAGCTAAGTTGAAGCAATTATGTCCCCTTAAGTCAAATTATGAGCTAAATATTATTAATTCTTAACTAAATTTTTAAATCAATGACTTAAATATCAATCAATTTAAACTTACATACATTTTTTAAAATTTTTTAAAAAATAGAACAATTAGATCATTGATTTCATTGTCAATCGTTCATTAGCACTAAATTACAATAGAGGGTTTTATATGAAATATAAATGTGAAGTATGTATTTTCTGTAATTTAGTTAAAAAGTAGGGACTTGAGTAGAATGTCAATTATTATATTAATTGAGAGTTGAAAGAGGGGTCGATAGATAAGGGTGTCAGATTGTCTAAGCAGAGGCCAGCATGAAGAAGAGAATCCAATGAAACCGACTCGTGCGGGTGGTGATCATCGGCCACATTTGGGAATCTTAAGAATTTTTTTCATTATTTATTTATTTTCTTGATTTATTTGTTTATTATACACATATTTATAAATATTTTATTGTATTTTTATTTTAATAAATTAAAATAAAAAGTTGAGATTCATACTAAAAAATAAAATTATAATTAAAATATAAAAATATACATTATAATTAATATTTCTTTAATAAAAATTTATTATATATTAATAATATTTATTTATTTTGGGCAACCCTTTTTATCTATTAAGAATTAATGAACTATAAAAGTTGTCCTTATAATACCTTCAATAATATATGCTATGTCTTCTCATTATTTCTTTTTCAATTATTTTGTTAGGTAGAGTTTTGATTGGTTCTCTTCAACTCAAAAGATAAATAATTATTGAATGTGGGCAAGTATATATACTTATGATGTAAATTAATATAAAAATCTTATATTATTATCGATGATAATAATAATAACACAATTTTATCGCTAGCTATACTACTAATTATCTCAATTTATTTATATTTTGTATCTCGAGACCAATATTTGTTTATGTAATATAAGGTGCACAATTTTTTTAATATTGTATATAAATAAGGACATCATATTGTATTTATGTTGAATATATATATATATATTCAACATAAATATCTATTCCTCTAAAATATCTATTATTAAATACAATACAAATGAATTGGTATTGAAGTAGGAAAAAAGTGAATATCAAGATTAATAAATAATTAAAAATAATATAACAAATATTTAAAATTATATAATACAGTTAAATATAATGTAATATCATCCGATTATGGAGCCATGAGTTTATGGCATATGTAAACAATAAAGTATTAGGGATATCAATTTTATTTATCTAATTTATTTAATAAAATTATATTATTATCACATATTTTGTATAATTTATTTTTTTATTCTAAGAAACGAATATTTAGAATATTCTTATATATAAAATACTATATATAACCAAATTAATTAAATAACATTGATAAAATTCTAATCCATAAAAGAAGATGATGAGAGCCAAAATGAATCCTTTTATGGCCAATGCATTATGCATGCGCCCATTTTCCTTCAATGATATGAATTAAAAAAAAAAAAAATTACCCAATGACATGAATGGGGATGGGACAAATATAATGAAACATATTGCTTTTAATTTAGCTTTAAATATCTATCTATATCTCATCATCATTCATCATCTATTATCATACAACTTTTGGAAATAAATAAAAGTAATTGCTTGTATATATATGGAATAAATGTTTTAAGCTAGCTTTCATTTATTCATTGATTCAAGCCTCTCTAATGATGAGATGCCTTTTCCTTTTTGAAATTGACTTTTTCACAGTCCTTTGGCCCATTCTTTGTCTAGCACTAGTTATGTACATGGAATCATACACCTATGGAGAAATTATTAAATGTAAATGTAGGTTTGAATTTGAGATAATACACTGTTATATAGTAATTTATATGTTTTAAATATTATATTTAAATTTTATATAAAAAAATGAGATTATAGTATTACATTATAATTGTATATCATGCATAATTTTTTATTCTCACAAAAATTTATTTTACTCTCGCAAAACATATAAGATATATTATAATAGTATTATACGATTATATTAATTTGTATAGATAAATTTATATACTTAGCATTAATTAAAATATGATAGAATATTTTTGAATTAATAATACCAGGATAAAATACCAATTTTCAATGAGAGAAAAATTAAAGTTAATATAAAAAAAAAATGAAAAATGAAAAATGAAAAACACAGGCTACCATTAAAATCATCAATATTAATTGTTAATTGTTAGAAATTGGCAACTTTTAGAAACTCAATTATATATATATTACAGCCAATTCGAGACCAAATAGATTGAAGCTAATCCGTGAAGAGTTGTGCATATAAAATAACATAAAATATTCTTATTCTCTTGTAAGATAATAAAAAAATTTCTTTTTCCTTTTATATTTTCTTACATAATATTATTTTATTAAAAATTTGTAATGATTTTATGTACTAACATATGGGTGTCATGAGAGAAGGAGAGAGAGCCTTGGAATGAGGAAATAAATATTCCTTCAATTAATTAAAAATTAATTAATTAAGAAAAAAGAATAGTGCATATGGATTTATGTCTCTTCTCAATAAAGTTAGAAGAGTTTCCCTTTTGAATTCCAATGATGAATTTATTTTGATTAATATAAATTTAAACTTTTCATTTTAATTATATATTTAATTTTAAATTAATCGACAACTTGTGTTTTAACTTTTCTAGAATCCTAGGTTGCCCAAATTATATAGAGCTTTTCACACAAACATGATTTAATTACTTATTTTAACTTGAAGTCAAAACTAAATTATGATTCTTTAGGGTTTCATTATTGCACTAAAGTTGTATGTCCAAGTTGAGATTTGAGATTAATTTCATGAATGTAAGTTTAGCATATACATAATATATGTAAATATCTAATTATAATAGTAAAGTTGAAAACTTAAATTAGATTAAATTAAATATGAAAGCTTTCATTTAATTTGGTGGTCTCACCTCTTTTTCACAACTTCAAATTAAGTGTACAATTATTTTTATGTATTTATACAAGTAAATTTTTTAAGCCTTAAATCAGTAACTCATAATTAATACTTAAATTGATATATAATATCACGCTTAGCTAGTTGATTTTTTTAAATTAAGAGTATAATTCTTTCTATGTATTTATTATACAAGTGAATTTTTTAATTGTTAAATTAATTACCCATATTTAATACTCGGGTCGATATATAATATTACGCTAAACCAATTGATTTTATAATCTTAGTATATGATTTATGTGGGAATATAAATACATATCATATGATAAAAAAATATACATTTTTTTATTTAATCTTATAGTAAATTTTTTTTTAAGTAATTATTTTCTTTATACATTGCAAAAAATTTTCGCGTAAATTTTATGTTAATTTTTGTTCATTGCTTTACTAGCTTTTTATCCTTATTTGTTTGTTTTGCTCAATCCTTATTTTTTGCACAACATGAAGTTTAAATAGCGCTCACATCAAGTTAAAAGAGATTCTAAGTTATTTTTATAATACCTCCCATCATTTTAAATATGAACCACTGTCAATATTTTAATACATAAAAAACAATTTATTTATAGTTTCAAATACATATAATTATTATAAAACAATTTAATTCTAGTAATAAATTCAAGAGACAAGTATGCATAAAATAAAAAAAAAATAAATTAAGTACCAAACATTAAATCAAAAATTGATATGGAAATTTAATAGGGTATGATATTTTTTTGTTATGGTCGAAATTAAAATGAGTTAATGAAGAAGGATCCTATGTTTTGGTACAAGAGAAGTGGTGCCATTGTGTTTGATTTGAAAGCAACAGAATCTCCTTCGAGGTGGGCTAAGAATTCTTGTTATTGGGCTTTAAGCTTAAAGGCATTCTTCATCTCCAATTATTTCATCAACACTCGGTAAAAGTTGCAAAAAGAAAAGTGAGTACAAATAGTTTTATTCTTCATATATTTTTAACCTTTTTGCATGGTTTAATTTCATAAGAATATGCAAAAAAGTTGATTGAATTGATGGAAATCATGCATAAAATTAGCAATTTCATTTTTTAAAAAATATATTTTAAAAAATTTTTAGTTTTCAACATTCTAATTATTAAGTAATTTATTTAATAATGAACTCGCATTCATCTATCTCATTTGTGCGGTTTAAAATGTTATTTTTTGCTTGAATTTTTAATTAATCAGAAATTAAAGTTTAATTCAACCCTACATCAATTTTATTTGGATGAAATCAAATAATGTAAAACCGTGTATTAAATATTTAATAAATTTGATATTCAAAAGCAAGTTCCAATCAAAAGCTAGCATAATCTAAGATCCTTTTTTCTTTTGCTTTATCATTTTTACTTTTCTGGGTTTTAGAGATAATTAATAAAGATTAAGAATATTGTATTTAACATCTCAATTCTATTACGTGTGAAGGATATACCCATTTAATTGGTCTCTGATTTAATTTGGAAAAGGCTAAAAATTAAAGTGATAATTTAGAACTAAAGTTGTGCTTTGATTGAATGTAATTTTCTTCTCATTTTATATATACTGTATAAAGGTTTTAGCTTTGTTTTACAAATAGGAAAGCAAGATATCCTCCAGGCTAGGATACTAGTATATACTCAGATTTTTTTTTTATTTTTTATTACATTTTTTTTGAATATTCCAAACTATTACAATATCATTATTTTATTTTTTATTTTGAAATAAAAAAAAAAAGAAAATACGAAACAAAAGTAAATACTAGTTAATGTCTTACTGAAATTTGATTATCATAGTCTTTTAAGTTATTATTTCATCTAAAAATTTAATTAAGTTAATAATCAAGAAAATGCAATAATTATAAATTATAGGCAATAATATAATACCTTAATCCATCAAATTTTTTGTTACATTCTCTAAATTCTCGGTTAAGTTTTTAAAATTATAAGTTATATTTTATTTTTTAAAAAAAAATATTAAAATATAATACATAAATTGAGAATATAACGAAAAATTTGATAACGTACGGCAAAAAATTTAAGAACTTAATAAAGTAAGAACAACTTAAATATCATAAAATGACAGCCTAACACTAGAAAATAGGATTATTATTCTAAACCCTAATACTTTTTATTGAATAGAAAGCAATAAATGTAAATAACGACTAGGGCTTGCTTGCTTTAAATTATTTGTTACTTTGACACGACATTATCCATTAAGATGGTAATGAAAGGAAGCTCTCTCTCTCTCTCTGCTGGTATATAACAATGGAAACCTTTAAGAATAACCGAGAATCCAAGATTATATCGTACAACAGAAGTTCTTTTTCCCTTCGAAAACCAGAGATATCGTACCAGTATTCTTTGCTTTTTACTGTGATGTGAAACAAAATAAAGATTTGATGGATAATCAACATCAAGTTGATCAATCATCAGACCCCAATACAAAAGATTTCTCAGGAAAAATATTTGACAGCTTTAATTTTTTGTCCAAAACCTTTGCTTTGGGCACACCCACATGCATGCATGGCCATGCACAAAGCAAAGCAAAGCAAAACAAAGCAAAGCAAAGCAAAGCAAAACAAAAATAGAATCTAGCCGAGGTAATGCTTCCTTCCATTCCATATGTTTATTTTAACAAGTTGTCTCCATCTAGACTCTAGTTTATGTTTTATAAAAGCAATTTCTGTAGATCTTTAGACTGCTTCTTCAGGATTATTCAATATTCAATCGATCTGATGCTTCCTACTTTAATTTCTTTTAATTAATAATATTCCCATTGATCAAACTTTCATCAGACCTTTAAGACATGTATATGCATTTACTTTTTTTGGGTTTGAAGATAAGGTTAATATTATGTTTGTAACAAATATGTTTTCATTCGATTCCATTTTGAAAGTATATGTACAACCCGAGTTAAAGCTTTTGATAAACTAACCCTCAATTATATTATAATACTATTAAAAATTAACTACAGCACTTCAATCTTAATTATCCTTTTAAATATATCAGTATTAAGATATATTAAGCTGTTTTTTCATACTCTCGATTGTTCTATCTTCTACGAGCTATGTTGTTACTGAGAACTTTATAGTTAACTGAAAAAATACCTTAATGTTGAACAAATAATATGAAAATTTGCGCTTTTGATCAATATAATCTTATTTTATAAATACATCTATATATCACATGAAAAATTTTAGTATATTATATGATCTAAGCTATATTTGGTATTATTGTATTCTGCTTAACTTCAAAAGCATAATGGTTAACATTAGAAAGTTAATAAATCCCAGCATATTCAGCTTTGAGAAAAATCTATGGGCCCATACATATATATGTATGGGCCTTTTCTCTTAATTACTCGGCTTACTATTTTTCCAACGTGGGTTAGGATAGCCCAATAACTTGATTTGGCCCATAATTACAACCTTTGCATTTGACAGTAATTATGATTTGAAAATTACTATTTTACAAATACGATGCCAACTAGAGCTAAACGTATATGTCTAACAACATTTGACTGGATGAGTATGCAAGTGATACGACTAGGACTAACTTTGATAGAATGACACGTCATTAATTACCTCATTTGACTTTCAAGAACCTACCACAAAATTATTGGCTGTTATATGACTTGGTTCACCTACAGGGTATCTCATATTTCTCATTCCACAAAATTAAATGTCAAAACTAATCATCGAGCGGGACACGTGGCTTATACTATTCTGTCATAGCACTAAGTCGTGGACCCCACTTTCGAGCCACGCATTCCCCGTATTTTGCCCGTCAAGTGCGTGTCACGTGGGACACAATTTTTCTTCATTTATATTTTTCATTTGCAGGTTCCAGATTTATGACAAAGTCTCCTATAGTGTGCACCTGTACAACTTGGATTCACGCCAACCACAACCGGTAACCTGCTTTTGCCAGTTCTCAACGTCAACAACATGTCTTTCTACGAAATTTATAATTAATTAAAGATTTAAGGCTTTTCTTTCTTTTTCCTCTAATATTAATTATTTATTTTCATTAAATATTTGCTAAAAATAATAATAAAACTTATATAAAAATTTTAATAAAAATTTTAAAAATACTAGTTAATAAAATTTTTATTAATAAAACTGTTAATTATTTCAAATTAAGAGTTTTGCTATTGTGATATTAAAATATAATAAATAAAAAAAATTGGTTTTATATAATTTCTTTTTAATATAAATAAATATTTTTTCTCACTATTACTAATAATATTTAAATGAAAAAACACAAAATGCCGGACAAGCAGGTACCCAAATCTGACTATCCACGTTTCAGAATATCGTTCACAGTAACCTACGAAGACGCTGACGCCGAGTGACGAAATCATAGCCCAGCTCCTCCAGGACCAGGATGTTTAAATACACAACAAAAACTCTTTTTGATAATTACAATAATAAACAGATAAATAATAATAATAATAATTACAATAAAAAAATTAATAATAATTTTAGTCAGACAATCGTGAAAGAAAAATAAGATTGACTTTTCGTTTTCGTTTTAGATTCTCTCTCAGTGTACCTATTTCTATACTGGCTGAGCTTTAAAGCTAAAAAATTTAGGGTTTTCTTTTAGTTTCCGTTTCCGATTCTTCTCAATTGAGACGAGGTAAGTGCCCTTTTCAATTTTGACTTCTTTGATTATGTATGTTTCCTACTTTTTAATTATTTAGCCTGAATTGCTTGAGATTGATGCCTTGCATGTTGTGTTATGATGTTGGTTTCGAAGTTTTTGGGAATCGGGTTTTGGTTTGAGTTTAGTTTTGGGTTATGTTGATTGAATTCTGTTTGATTGTCCAGAAAATGCGAGAAAGTTGAGAATCTTTTATTGCTGAGCTTCATGTAAGTGTGTGACTTAGTAAAAGTGTTTGAAAGGAACAAAATCAGAAACAAAAAATTGAAAATGTTGAGTTTATTTTGTTAAGTTGTGAATTAGGTTTTCTGATAGTCCCTTTATTTGGTTTGAGAGGAAAGAAATTAAGAACAATTGATGGTGTTTATTGTTGAAAGATTTGGTCCAAATGCTCAAACAAGAAGTGCAATAACATAATCTTGCATGATATTTTCATTACTCTTCATGGGTTCTAAAAAAGCTTGAGTATGATTCATCCTTTACTATTATGGTTGTTTCAATTTACTACATATTTGAACAATTAAAGAGAGCTTAATTAGTATTTTTGGGTTATTTTGTGATGGAGGAGTTTTGTGTATATGTAACTTTTCTGTCTTTAGAAAGGCCTTTCTTGTTGTCTGTTGTCGAACGGTAGTCTCTGTTTTTCCTATCATAGTCATCGACTTATCAGAAAAGAAGAGGGTAATGGGCAGACCATATATATCTGTAAGCATGATTCCTAATTTAGAGTTGTTCTACGGGTGATCATGTATCTATAGCATGCTTCATTATATACAGTTTGGTGACTTGGAACTCATGTGCTTGTATGTTCATCAAGGAATAAGTGATTGACTGGTGTCCGAAGGGAGTTTGAAGGTATGAGGTCTAAACCTCAAAGCTCAAATCAGTTGGAGCCGGATCCACATTCCATTCCACCAGCCCCAGTTTATTCTGAACAACCTTGGTGGCGAGGTGTTGGATATAATAGTATCTCACCTGCAGTGGCTGTGGGAAATGCATCTAATTCTGCTTCATTGGATTGCCCAAATGGTTCAGAGTCAAATGATGATCAATCTATGGCTAACGATGGAGTGAATGAGGAAGGTGGTGATGCTAACAAAGAATCACAAGCTACTACATCTTCACGGTCAGGTAGTTGAAATAAATTGTTGTGTTAATAGCAACTACTAATGGCGTAAGTGGCTGCTTGGAAGAAAATGTCATAAAACTTTTGTATTTGTTTTAGCGTGTTATCTTTAATGCCATGTGAAATACACGGTTGTTGAGTTTGAAATTTGAATCTTTCATGTTGACAGAATGCAGATCGTTTGATGCACTGTGCTTTCAGAATGAATATGACTAGATCCACACAGATTTGTGAATATTTAGAGGTTCTATTTGTTTTGTTATAAATCTTCAGTTTTCCCTTTCCTTATGTTTGAACAGAAAGCAGTATGCCGCGTATTGTATTCTTAGAAACACTCACAATAAACTGTGTTAGCTTCACCCACAATAAACTTTCCCAATCATCTATAAACTTTTTTACATTACTCACAAAATTTCAAAACAACCCACATAGTTGTTGGTTGCAATTTTGAATTCTTAAATAGGATCATAAATCACCATTGGTCACAGTGTACCGCATCTATATTGTTCTATTTTAGTAATTTTGTGATGATGTACACTGGATAATGAATGAGTTTTCCTTGAAATTGTGCTATAAATTTATTTTGTCTTACATTGAGTTTCTCCAAGAAACTCCCTTGGACATGATCGCCAGTTTTCTTAATTGTATGTGCAGGAAGAGATATGTGTGCTCAATAAATGCCTTACTTAATGTTTGTAAGGTGCTGTCACCCTGTGGACATATGTGATATACTTATGGATAAAAGCTGTTTATCTATGAGCTGCTTGCCATCTAATTAGCTGACTTACTTGGCTCAGAAGTAACCTTCCTTGATAGGCTACAAAAAGTGATGGAATATGTCATTTAAGATGTTATGGTTTAGAGAAGATTTTCTGAGCCGTTGCTGCAGTATGTTTGAGAAGATGCATGAGGCTACAGATGAGGCATTGAGATTTTGTGTTTGGAAGAAGTTTGGAGAGAATATTTCTTGACCTTTGAGTACTCTGTGTTCTCTTTGGATACAAGATGCTTCCTACTTACTTTTGATTCTTTAAGTTCTACTGAATAGTTTTACAAACTACCACCTGAAGCTAGCTGATTTATTTCTTTTCTACATTCTTTCCTACTTCCACACCACTAGTTCAGTCTTATTAACTGTATTTCCGACCCCAAGAAGCTTTTAACCAGAGTGAGCATTATGTGTTTGTCTTTCTCTGTCTGGTCACTTTCCATTTTTGTTTAATATTTCTACTAAGCTTGTCTGAATCACCCTAACTTTTGTATGTGCTGGAAGCCAGATAATTTATTAAGAGGAATTATTCATATCTATTCCATTTGGGTACATATCTTTTCTGGTCCCAGTTTTATGACTTTTTCCTCGTAGAAACATAAAAATTATTGGCTATGATACTAGTTGAAATCTTGTTTAACATTTCAGTCGGAAATTGTGGACAAGAGAACCAAAGTGCACAGCAAGGTGCATCAGCTGTACCAACAATGCGTCATGAATGCTTCACACAGCCCCCACAGCTTGAACTTGTGGGTCACTCAATTGTAAGAGCCATTCTTTCTTGTTCTTTAATAAAACTTTTATGTACTGATTATTGATTGAGACTCAACATCATGATGTAAAATTAGAGAACTAGTACTTACGTTTGGAACAGAAGGGACTCCTAGTTTTCTTGCTGCTTTTTGTCAGGCTTGTGCATCAAATCCATATCAAGATCCATATTATTGTGGGATGATGGCAACTTATGGACATCAACCTCTGGTATGTGAATGTCTTGCTAGTTGAAAATATTAGCAGATATACATTAATGACCTTTATATGTTCGTTTCTTTTGTAACAAAAATTATTGGTTTGCAAATGCATTTTAATATTCTTTGGGAGTCAAAAATTGTGTATGTTTTGGGTGTGTATAATCTCAGTAATTGAATTGTAGTTTTAGCTAGAAATTACAGATATTTGTGTAATTTCCTTAATCTATTCTTTGAGTTAAAAAAGGTTTCAAATGAGTTATCAAACAACATGATTTAAAGCTAAATTTAACTCTGCAAGCGATTTCTTTAAACTGGAGTTCTGCTTTGGGTCAGGAGTGGCAATTGCATTCTTTCAGTTTCTGGTACTCGTTTCCTTTTTTCCTTCTTGTTAACATGGATCTAGAATCTCTGCTCTTTCCTCCCCTTTTCTGGATAGATGTTTTAGAATTTTTTGATGAACAAGAATTTAGTTATAACATTCCTTTTCTATCTTTTTGATTGTCAATACTTGTGCTGTCTATCATATATGTCCTTGCAATGATCAGGGTTATCCTCAATTTGTTGGAATGCCTCATGCTAGAATGCCTTTGCCACTTGAGATGGCACAAGAACCAGTTTATGTGAATGCCAAACAATACATGGGGATTCTGAGGCGTAGACAGGCACGTGCTAAAGCAGAGTTGGAAAAGAAGCTGATAAAAGTCAGAAAGGTAAATATAAAAGTTTCCCAATTTTTATTTTCTATATACTCGCTCACATGGGCTTTTACGGGAGATAAAATGGAGTAGCATTTAGTGAATCATATTCTTATTGTGAGATAGTTTTACTTTGTAAAATTATATATTGTTTCATTTTCACATTCTACAGCCGTATCTGCACGAGTCTCGGCACCGGCATGCTATGAGAAGACCAAGGGCCACTGGAGGTCGCTTTGCCAAGAAAACTGGTAAGGATAATTCCAAGGCTGCTGGTGAAGAGAAAAGCAGAGGTTCAGGGCCAATTCACTCGTCTCAGTCTGGCAGTTCATCAGGATCTGAACCCTTACCGTCTAATTCAGCCAAAACCTGGAATTCCTCGACTATTCAACAAGATGCACGGGTTTCACAAGCACAAAACATGCATGAAGCTCGTAATCATGTAAATGGAAGCGATTTTTATCAGAATCACAATGGCTTGCAGGCATCATCGTATCCATCACACTTGGGAGATAGAGGAGAAGATGGAGAGTGTTCTGGCCAGCAGTGGGGAAGCATATCTTCAAATCAGTCGTCCCAAAGGCCTCTCGCAATTCAGTGAACACTGCCAGGATTTAAACCCACTGATGATATATAGAAGAGTAGTTTCTTGGTTGCCTTGTGACTACTCCTGGCAAATTCATTGCCAGGCGGCAAATCATTCTTGGCTTTGTTCTTTTTACATGGATTGTGGATTGAATGGGGAAGAAACAATGAATGTCCGTATGGGATCACTCTTCCCTTGTTCCTATGTACAGAAAATGTTGGAAAAACTATGGAGTAGGAATTAGTCTCTGTGGAAGAAAAACTTAAAATTGTCAAACAGCAGTCTGGTAATTTGGTGAAGGGTGTGACTGAAACAGAGTGAAGCTTTCAAGATTTCAGTATTCAAATTATCAGATATAAAATACTTGTGGCTGAATGTTAACATCATGGATGTGTTACAAATGTCTCCCTCCAGCCGATCGGGGAAGCCAATCCAATTTAAGTTGCTTAAGTGCGTCCTGGTGTTGCACGTATGCGCAACAATTTCTCCTGATTTATAAGCTTTTCAAGTTGTAGCTACTTCCTTTACATCTTTCCTTGACCAGTTTAACAGAAGATAGGCAGCAAGAATAGAATTGAAATTTGATCGATAGAATACCAATAACTAACCAACTTAAGAGTTAGTAATATATTTTCATCAATTCTGCCAACGAGGCACATATTTAAAACCCAACCGCCGCTTATTTTATTGTCATAGTAGACCGTTTTACACTCAAAATTTAAGGCAAACACCAGGAGAAAACAAAATAAAATAAAAGGGCAACATCATGCCTTCTAATGATTTCAGGTTTGTCATATATTGTCGTGATGTTGATGTTGATGTTGATCACTCTCCTCTACGTGATGTTGATGTTGATCACTCTCTTCTACGTCTCCAGTTTCTGCACCAATGTCCGGAGGAACTATATTCTCTGAATTTGTTTTGGTTCCGTCAGTTAAATTGTTGTTGGCCTCCGTGGCATTCGACACATTTTGCTGCTTCTCCATCATCCCAGACAAAGCCAACCTTGGGGACCATTCAAGAACATCATCGATTATGTTCGACATCCGCTTTTGATACCTATAAGATTAGAGTTGGTATCTTAAGAGTAATGCATGAATAAAAATAGAATAGACATCTAAAACACATATAGGACTGCATGACGAATGATACTGCAAAAGATCATGAATCCCACTATGTGGACACCATTAAGGAGATTATAATTGGAAAAATACAACGATCAATTAATTTGAGCACGACGATTTTATCCACCACCGGTTAGCTAATCATCTTTTGGAAAAAGAGCAAAAGAATGAGAATAAAAGATCTGGAGACCCATGTCCAATATTTTCCTGCCCAGTTTTTTGCTTTCAAGAAACTTAAATGGCTACGCATGTTAAACAACATTGTTTAATAATGTAAAATTAGAGGAGCAAAGGACTAACCTGGCTCTAGCAGCCTCATCAGGGGCATGGTGCCTCAGCAACAATATGACCAGTACAGCTATGACAGCATAGAAAAGTCTTGCTGTCCACTTTGGCCTTTCCTCCTCATCTTTCTTTGGCCAAAAACGGAATAACTCACTTAGCGTCGCTTCCTCAGCAAGGATGTTAGGGAAGAACCAAACACGCTTTCCAACAAGAATCCATATAGCACCAAATATTGCAGCTCTCACTGCATATTTAAGAGCAGAGGAAAAATGAATAAACACATAGCAAGTATTGATTATGATTACGTGGAAACATAGTTATAACAATCAACCACCAAAGAATGCAAAACAAATGATAAAAAGAGAAATGTAAAATGCTAGATAGCAATCAAAGAATCCATGATAAAAAGAGTACTGTAAAACGCTAGATAGCAATCAAAGTATCCATGATTTCTTTACCGAAAAATGGATTCTTTTGGCTTCTATAGTTTAAAAAGGCTAACCAAAACAAAACTAATAAATAATATAAATATGATTGGAAGTGTTTATATGAAAAAAAAAAAAGAGAAAAAACGAATTAAACCATAGAATAAGCCAGTAGAGCTTACACGCAAGTAAGGAGAGAATGAGCAGCAAGACACCAGCACAAGAATAAAGTATTAATAGCTTGCATCGATGTGGATAAACAGGAAACAGGCAAATTGCTAGAGTCAACACAGGCCAGAAAAATGATAGAAGTGTTTGCCACAGAGGTCGCCGTTTTACAAATGTCCAAGCAAAAAAGGCATCATTGTCCGAAAATATTTGCTCCTGCAGAAAACAGTCCCAGTATTAATTTAACAACAAAGAAAACAAAATTGGAAGGAAGCACGAATAAGCGAAAATGAAGATTCTACTCAAAAAACCAGTTAGATCACCCAGAACATGTGTGCTAAAGAACAAGAACTTAATTGTTTCAGTAAAGTGCTCTTTCTTTGTTGTCCTCAATATCCTGATTTTTCTTGTTTGATGCAGGAGCACATTACATAAATAGATTATAGATAAAGCAAACAAGACAGAAGATCACAATGCATCCAATCAAGGCTACATAGGGACAAAGAAAAGGAGTTTTCCAAGAAAAAATTGCTCACGAAAGAAGCAAATCAATATCTATTATGCACTTACAAAGAAATAGTTGAAAGATAATCATTTTAATACGAAGTGGCAACATAAATAAAAAAGACATAAAAATAAGCACCAGGAATGCATACAGGATTAGAACTTCAAGTGGCTTAAGCACCCCTATTTCCTTTGAACTAGGAAAAATGCTCAAGCACCTGCTTGTAAAAGCAATACACAATTTTCAAACATGTTAATCTTATATGAAAGTTAAAAGGATGACTTACAGGGAAGATTTCTAAATGTGCTGGCCAGGTAGACAACTTTTTTTTCCCCGGACGGACAGTTTTCACCACACGATCACATCGCACCAAAAGATTCTTTCTTAATAGAGCATTGGCAATCTCTTCACTTTCTAGATTCTTATCCGATTCCAGTATTTCTTTAAGCTCTTGATGATTTCTCAAAAAGTTTACAAAATCCTTACCTCTAAAATATTCCACTCGTGTTTCCTGTAATACAGCCCACCTAGATTCCAACTCCTTATGATCTCTCACCTTCTCAGCAAACAACTGGAAAACATCCTTTTTGGCAGCTTGTTTCTACAGAGAGAGAATACAGGCATAACAAATCAGAAAGCATGGCAAAATAATAAAACAGGACGAGTTTATAATGCTCTGATGTAAGATATATATTGGTCCGCATCAGTACTTAGCCAAAGAAAAGAGATTCACCAGATATAGATCATCATCAAGTCTAGACAAAGCAACATGGAAGACAGTATTAATAAAATAATTGGGAAACTATGATCAACAATACAACAATTAGATTTCATACATGAAGGCAAAGCAAGTTATGGTGCTTCAAAAGCGCAAATAAGTAATCCTAAGTTTGCAAGTCAAAATATGTATCTGACGAAAATTCACTGCTACCCAATGAGCAACTAGAAAAGAAACAAGCAAGTTCCATTAAGTATCATAGGTATAGTGTCTCCATAATCTGATATTGATATTATCCTTCTGCCAGATATTTAAGTTGCTAATTTCACAGTCATTAAATGCCCAATATTAAATTAAGCTACAGTTTCTCCTTCAAATAGAAAGAAATTAAAGTTTGTCATCAATTGAAGCATTGACATTAAAACACTATATTCTTACATCAATTTGCATATTCAAGAAATATATGGGGAAAATACAATTGTAACAGAACTTGAAACTGAGATGTACAAAGGAAATCAGAAAGAAGAACAACTAAAAGACTCAGATGGCACTGGCAGAGCGTAAAAAAATCAATGATTTCCTTCAAGGGATCACTCTTAGTAGGCAATGAGAGGATTTCATTTGGAATACAAATTCAGCAAGGAAGTTTTTATTCAGATTCAATTTACAGACATTAGTGATCCATTAGTTGTATTAAATTGAGAAGAACGAAGAAACAAAAAGAAAAAGTGGTAATTCTATCCCATAGACACTTAATTCCAATAGGAGGTTTTCTATAGAGTTCTTTAATCATATCATAGAATAGATAATAGAAGTAGAAACAAATTCATGCAACTCAATAATTTCACTTTCAATTGAGACTTCTTGACTAATTATCAAGTGTTTATAGCCAATAAATTTCCCTCTTCTACTCTCCCTTTTCATGACAAACCTACTCTAGAAAAATAACAGAGCAGAGTACCAAAAATTACATAGCTCTAGAAAAATTAAACACATTCCAAACACCCTATGGAACAAGATAAGAAAAATCTAACTTCAGTCCGTAAAAGGTCAAACATTAAGTTTACCACAATCAAATATTAAAGGAGTTTCCCATATTCAGAAAATTACTTCTTTCCATGAGTTATTTCCTATCATCAATCATTTGTCAATTGCTAAACAACCGTTTCATTCCATAGGAAAAATTCATATATTTCGTTCTTCCGGCTTAAGACTAACCAATTAAAAAAGTATCAGTATTTGCACTACCTTAACATAAACAAAAACGCTAAAATTATTAAAAATTGGAGAAAAAAAGTGAAAGAAAATACCTACAAGCAATACCCATACATACATATTCCAAGCATACAGACATTAATAATTTTCAACAAAATTAATCAGCTTTACATTGTTTTAACGCCTAAATATCACAAAAAAATTGATCAAAACAGTGACTTTGAACTCTCTAGTATCTTAAGCCTCCAAAAACAAAAGAAAAAAATTCAAAATTTCAAATGCCTCAAACAATAAAACACCTACAAAAACACATATAAGATCGAAAATCCTCAGATCGGGAAATAAAATAATAAATAACACGAACTGACATGTACGTATGTGTCGTTTCGGGACATAAAAAGATAGAAGAGAGAAAGCAAACCCTAGGAGGGGTGTCGGAGTTGGGATCTCTGGTGCCGTTTTGTACGGCTGATGATGATCTTCTCACCCTCTTTTTCTCTGCTCCGCCTGATTTCTTCATCTTTCTTTTCGCTCTATTATTATTATTTTTTCAATTTTCCGTTTGTTACTGCTTTTCTCATTTTCTGTGATATTTTATTTTTTAATCTTTGCTTTGCCTACAAAACACTAAACACCGGGATCCATGTTCAAACAGATACAATATTGAAGTAACACACGGTGAATGACCTGTGCCGTAATTTTTACGGCCAATAAGATGCTGCCATGTCAGTAAACTGAGAACTTACAAGATATAAATATTTTATTTTTTTAAGAATCTATCCCCAAAAGACAGTGCATTTGTTTACTGCAAATTAACCACAACTTTCGATTTTAAAATTATAAATATGTACACAGAATAAAGGGATTTTATTAAGATTAATAATTGCAATAATATGTATTAAATTTTTATTTATAAGTTTAGATATTACATATAATAATATTTTTGTATAGAAAATTTATATGAATTGGCATAAATTTTATGAGAGAAAATCTCACTTTTGTCAACAATACCATTATTACAGCATGGAACCAATAAAATATTTAATTATATATTAAGAATTTTAATATTTAATATTTAATATTTAATATAATAATTAATAATAAATTTTAATACATTAAAAATTATAATTTATCAAATATAGAAATTTTAATTAATATATTAAAAATATTTTATAGTAAAATTCATTTATTAAATATAAAAATTAAATTACTATTGGTAGTTGGAAGTAATCAATATCAATATAATAAATATTTCATATAATATTTTCAAATTAGTTTATGAAAAAATTATATTATTAACACTACTCTTATTTATAATAATTGCATAAAAATTAAATTTAATAATATTTTGTTAAGTTTAATTAAGTTTTAAAATTAAAATAAAATAATTTTTAACTCATTGTTTTCGTACAAATCTCTCAAAAACCTATTCACTGCTCGGATCAAAATACCGAGAAGCCATCCCGGATCTATTCACAGCGTTGTGCTTTCTCAATTTATGACAGGTATAGCATATTCCAACCTATATCCAGACTAAGATTACTCTTATAGCAATTTCCAAACATTCCTCTTCTAATAGATAATAATTCCTTTAAAATACAAGTCTGTCGATTCAGGTATTATCGTTGAGCCATTGAAGTGGATGACATAAATTTCGTTTGCCCAAAGACATATTCAAATGCTTTCAATTCTTCTTCTTCCAAAGTTCCCTGTGATCGGCAACAATACCAAAATACCCAATTTCCAATTGCTTTCTTCTTCTTCTTCTTTTCTTGTTCGTGCTGTAGATAAAGATTCACAGAAGTTTGAGATAGACCCAGATGAAGCCAAAAAAGCCCTTAAAATGCTTGACCAGCAGATTCAAACTCTATCCAAGAAGAAAACCAGCACTCCAAAAATAAAGGGTATTTATCTTAATTTCTATGTGTGTAATTGATTTTTAATTAATTATCTGTGTCTCTTGCTCTCTGCAATAATGTTTAATTTATCTGTAGTTTTAATTTGTTGTTGCAGAAAACTTCTGTCTTAGTTTCTCTTGATTATGGCTAAGAAATTCATGCTTTGCTGATTGATACTTAGGGTGTAATGTTCAATTTAGTTGTTGGAGAGTACATGTTGGTTTGTTTGTGTTAAAGCTTAATACTACTCTTATTTCAAAATTTACAAGCCATGGTATATTGAAATGAGCAATCACTATTAGCTGTGTTGAGCTCCCATTTCAGTAGGGAGTCGATTCCTTTGTGAACATTGGACAGCAAACTTTTCAGAGATTTTAATTTGTGCTGGGTTCGTCATCTGATTTGCATTTAAATTTGTTTTCTTTTACTTTCGTGTTCCCATTATAATTTGGTAATTATACTTAACACGTCTGTAATTCTGAATGATTTCAGCCTCAGATGTGAAGCTTACAAGAGATGAAGCAGAAGAAAATCCATTAGAAATTTCAGGATCCTTCCTCACATACACTGCAATTGCTCTTCTTATCTTCACCATTTTCTACAATGTACTCTTTTATACGGTCATAAAGCCAGCTATAGATGGACCAGATGATATTCCGGCAACTGAGATAGCTCCGGCCACCACGGTGGCAAAGGAATCTACAAACACAAGTTTCGCAGTCACCAGAAACAATGCTGGTGGATTGAATACTTCCTCTTGTTTTTCTAATAGTATTTGATTTCTATCTATAATACTAATTATTTAGATTAAGGTTGTCTATTAAAGAAATTATAATATTTAATTTTGATTTAAAAGTGGTTATGTAAATTTCAAGCCATCAATTCCATTTAATTTTAATGAAAAGGTTTTTATGTCTTGATGAATTAATAATAAATTTAAGGTTTATTTATTAGTTTCTCAATCTTTTTATTATTATTATTATTATTTATTTTTATTTAATTTTCATTTTTTTTCACAAAAAACATGTATATATAATGATTAACAACATCATGTGTGTTTGTTTGTTGAGTATTTATTTATATAATTAATGATATCTACTATATTATGTATATGTCTATTTATTGCTCTATTGATTTTATTTACCCCCTTTTAAAAATAAATAATAATTCTTTTAAAATTATCACATCAATGACTTGGTATGGTGGAGATATTCTAGATCTTTAATATGGATGCATCAAAATTATTCTTAACTATGGAACAAGAAACTTGGACGAAATTAACTTGAAACACTCGTTATGTTACATTTGTCCATTCAACCTCTTAATTTATTAATATTTATTTCTAGAAAGAGATTGACTAATAAGATAATTATTTCTTAAATAGACTCCAATCAATTATTTCGAGAAGAAAATGACGAAGAAAATTTTTGGAATTTCATTTTTATTAATAAATAAAAATAATTTAAAATTCTTTTTTTGGGACTTAAACTTGTCAATTGATATCTAGATTTCCTTCTTATTGAGTTATCTTCTTCTAGAAACATTAATACACTCACTTGATATTATTAAAAATGCAAATTGAATTGGGTTTCATCAAATTTTATAGAATTTATAAACTTAATATATTTTATAATTAATTTTATTTCTTTTTTAAATTCAATCCATTTTATATCTCCATGAATTGGGATGTTATTAAGAGTGTGGAATGATTTTTATTTATTTGGATTATTTTTTAAAATTATATTTATTCATTTATTTAACTTTCATCCAAAAATAATCTTATTTATTTATTTATCAATTTTTTTATTGTGTCCATTGTTGGACATCGTCGTATCATCAAATCTAATGTCAACGTCCCAAAAGCATATTAACCTTTGTTAATTAATTTATTATTATTATTATTATATATTTTATAATTAAATGTCCGACATGAAATCAGCAGTCTAATCCAATATATCATACTTTATTAATTATCAGCTACCTACACTTGACTTTTCTTATTGTATTTTTCCTCTCTTAGGACTTTTGAAAAGAGATAATACCATTTAAATCCCTAATTTTCTTTTATTATATTCATTAAAATAAAAATAATTTATTTATTTTAGTCAAATAAGTTTATAACCCTATTGAAATAATTAAAATATACTTATAATAATAAATGAAATAAAAATATTTGTTTTATTCTAATAATTTTATAAAAATTCAAAGAGAAAATCTTAAATGAAACTGTATAATCAAATAACAAATCATCATATATTGTAAGTTCTTTCTCTAATTATAATTATCATTAATTTTTATTAATAAATTTTAAAATAAATTCATAAATATTTGAAATTTATTGAATGGACGTACAAATAATACAATATGTCCGTTCTACTTAAGATCTTTTTAAATTCAAAAAATTTTTACTTTTTAAAAACTTAAAAAATTAAGTTTTTTAAATTGAATTTTTAAAATTTTTTAAATAAATTGTTATTTAATAATAATAGTCAAATAAAAATAATTATTTTTAAAGAAATGATTTGTTTTAATATTAATAGAGTTATTTTCATCTATAAATAAGTTATAGTAAGCACACAATGATTTTGACGGAGATAAGGGATCTATTTTATATACATAAATAAATTATGTCTTCGATTAAGAAATTCTAAGAGTACATAGACTCATACGTTATTATCCTCTCTTAATAATGATGCTCACTCAACAGTCAACGGCAAATGTATGCTAATTAATGACGAAAATACGATACCTTTTAGTATTAAACAAAAAATAAAAAATAAAAAAATAAAAAAAATAAAAAAAATTACAAAAAGAATTAAATTTCTTTTCTGTTTTATGTCTAAATTAATTGAATTTACCAATTTAAAGCATTAAACAAATCTTGTAAATGTTAAAAAGCTATTGTTACTTTGTTAAAGTTTTTTATATTTATTACTTACAATAATTTTTAATATTTAATATAATAATTAATAATAAATTTTAATATATTAAAAAATTTACTAAAGAGTATCCTTAATTATGAATTTTATATTTACAAATAACTTTAACGAGTATTAAGAATACTGTTTAACAAAATTTTTTTATTAAATGTTGAATTATTATATATAATAAATATAAAAATTTTAAAAAATATTCTAAGAACATTCCTTGCTAAAATTCTTTTCATAAACGATGCTGTCTAAAATTAATTAAAAGAGTGCAGGCTTGTGCTTTCGTACTTCTGTGAGGAACAAAAAGGAAAATAACGGCTACTCCGGCGTTTGATGCGCCAACATGGCTTGTGACGATCGATTTATAGTTTTGACTGCCCCGATAATAGCTCGTGGGATGCGGGTGGGAAAATGGAAAATTCGAAGTAAAAAAAAAAAATGAAGTGAAATCATTATTTTTTTTTAAGTAAAATCATGATTAGGGTACATCCAGACGAAACTGATTCCAACTCATTTTTAATTTTAGCTAAATTGGTTTTAATTTGATTTTTTTTTTTTTAATTAAAAGTATTTGCAGGTGTGAATTCCGATGCCAGTATTTCAGATAAAACTTGGCAGCATAACGATTACGTTCCAGCATTTGGGCACAAGGTTGGCCGCCACGCAATAATAGGTCTCGGAGATGACTCGATAATTTCGACACCAATTCAATGACTCTACCCTCATCAATGTCAAATTCGAATTGTTAAGTACGACCTTGATCTTTTGCCAATCCCAACTTAAAAATAGAGTGAGACGATAAGAAGGGGTGATGCACAAATACTTAAATTATTCTAAAACTATCCTATTATATTTAAAATTAAATATTGTACAAGACATTCCTTTGACAATTATTATACTAACTTATACCCATAAATAATAATTATGAAGTGAACTTTGCTTAACTATAGCATGCAATTCCTTTAACATGCCAACTCTTTATTTTTTGATATTTGTACGAGCAAAAATTTTTAAAAACGCATCACTAATTATTATAAATATAATATTTCTTTATTATAAAAGTGGTTTGATATTGTAACTTATAACATGTCCTTTTGGTGTCAGTATTTACAAATTTAAATACTCTTATGCTGTCATATTTGTTTTCTTTTATCCTTTTTATTAATTTTGTATTTAATTTAAATATTAAAATTTAACTATAGAAAAGTCCATTTATATTTAATTTTTTCTTTTTTATTTTCAAGTAACGACGGACATATCAATCAGATGCAAAGATGATACCCACATCAAAGTTTTCATAAAATAAAATTCGTGTAATATTCAGAATTTTTTCTCTGAAAAATTTTAAGTATAGAAAGTATCAATTTAATTTTTGTATTGAATTTAATTTACATCGACAAAATTTAGTTTTTAATTAAAATACAGAATAAATTATAGACACAGTTCCTAGCAGAAAAGAAATTGACCTTGTGATTTCATCGGGAGTATAGAAAACGAAGTGGACGCTGTGGGCATCAAAATGAAATGTTGTCGTTTGAGACTTCTGCGAAATGAACGAAAATGACCTTTAGACAATTTTCCCAAAAGCATATTTACGAGATAGACCAAACTAATAAAAGTCCAAATTTCAAAATTACAAAATAGCAGTTCATACACCACCTGCGCACAATTGCCAAATTAAATGTTACAAAAAATATGATCCCAAAATTAGACTTAAAAAATCAATTGCCTATTAATTGATATCAAACCATATTAATAGACTACGCAATCACCATGACTAAACTATTCATCAGTATAATTATGAGCGAAGATTTGAAATATCATATTTTTAAAATAACATTTTTTATAAGATTATATTAATTATATAGATGTGGATAATATTTATTATATACCACCTATATGGTACAATAAAAATATTAATTTATGAGAGTATTAATTGATTCACTTATAAAATATTTGTAATTCTATTCGAAAAAAATATTTAAAATTTTAACAATTTTTTATTTGATAACACCTTATGAGAGGCCTATTAATATTAAAAAAATATTATATAAAAAATTAAATACTAAGTGAATATGAAACGACGTAAATTCTAAGATTTAGTGATTTAAGTCAAATAAAAAATTTAAGAGTTGAAACTTAAAGGCCTCCTTAATTGATAAAGGTCTTAATTATAATATTAAATTTTGAGATCTTTTTAATCAATAAATATTTCAATTATGACGTAAAATTTTGAAATCTTCTCAATCAATAAAGACTTCAGTTTTAACGTAAAATTTCAAGACTTTTCTAATCAGTAAAAATTTCAACTATAATATAAAATCTTAAAATTTCTTTAATTAATAAAGGTCTTGAATATAATGTTAAATTTTAAGATCTCTTTATCAATAAAGATCTTAATTATAACATTTTATCTCAAAATCTCTTCACAAATGTTATTTTTGTAATATAAAAAGCTCAAATTTATAGATCTTTTATAAATAAAAGAAATTTTTTTAATTCGGTATTTATTTTTCATAATAAAGATTTGCGACTCTATAATTCTCAAAAAAGCTACAATCATTAAAAAAAAAAAAATATATGACTGCAATTAAACTAAACAGATAATAAAAAGGTATGTAAAAAAAAAACTAACAATAAATCAAGCAATTAAATTACTGTCATTTATTCTTTTCGAATTTTTCCTCTAAGCAAAAAATTTTAATTTAACCTTGATCATTTCTTGTGATTTCATGTAACCATTATTCCAAAAATGCAAAAAAAGAAAGAAATATTTTCTGATGTTCGAAGTTAGATGAAGAATTTTCATGTATCAATAAATTCTATTTTTTATATAAATGTTTTTTAAGAAAAAAATTTTGGACTGTTGGACCAGGCCAGTAAATTAAAATCTAGTGATTCTTGAACCGTTAGAAAGTTAAAAAAATTATCTACAAGTTTTATATTTTATAATTATGCATAAATCAT
>JAWDEX010000007.1:2043595-2081706 GCA_035221805.1 Trichilia hirta | reverse complement strand
AGTATTTTCTTTATAGTCAATCTTATTACAGATGACATTTGAAAACATTAAACTATATCATTCATAATATTGGGAACGATGATGATCGCAAGTCGAAGGATCACATACATCATTGTCACTATAAAAATTACTTATGACACTTATATAACAATTCATGTAGTATTTCTCATATTGGGTCGGTCCAGTACAATAGTTCACTAACTATTACTTATGTGTTGACTTTATATTTCATATCACAATACATCTTATATTTATCACCAGTCACTACGCATACTAATCTCCATGTATTATTGTTACCCTTTCACAATAATACTTGACTAGAGACATTTAACAATAGTATTTAACTAATTAAGTCAGCTATTCTAAGAGTATTATTACATTTATATAAAATATAGATATGTAATAATAAAAACAAATATATTAATATAATAATATCATGATACATAATCAATAAATATCTAAAATTATCATTGGATCTTAGGGCATACACCAACACACTCTTTACCCTCTAGGATCGGGATGTCACATACCAAGCTATTTATGAAGGAATCTTTGAAGAAAAAACAAATATCATTTTATCCTAACAAAGATAGAAAGTTTATGTAACTAGGGTTGTACAACCTTTAGATCTAGCCATTAAAGAGCAAAAAGGCTTTTGTCCCTTTTTCTTCTTTAACCTTAAATTAAGTACCTTGTAATCAAAGCTTTGCTCTCTTTAAGTCGGTGGATGATTAAACAAAAACTAAAGGTATGCAAGAGCTTAAATCTTTATTTGACTGACTGGCTGAAAATAAACCTCTACAAGAATGGCTTTTTTTCTTCACAGACAGTGTATTGCCACTTTCTTGCTTTTAAAAGCTTAGGTTTAAGCATGATACCTAGTAAGTGTAAAATAAAGGTTTAAAGGTCTTTAGTAGCCTCTAAGCCCGTTTAACTCTTTTCTTACAATTACTAGTGTAACATAATTGATAGATACTCTTATTGCAGATTCATCTGGTCATTGAGATTCACCTCTTTTACTCCCACATTTAAAACCAGGCAAAATCTCTACTCTTTCGAAGACTGAACTTGATTACTATACAAACACAAAAATAATGTAACTGTTTGCAAATTCTGCATTGCTGAGTTGCTTTATATCACAGTCTTCTAGCTTTGATGCTTATCTTGTAGAATTCTAACTAAACTTGAGATTTATATAGTATTAATATAAGTAAATGATTAGTGTATTGATTAAAGTAAAAAGTAAGTAAAAACGATCGAGGGGTATTTTAATAATTTTAGCACAGTTATTATAGCAGTACAAAAATTTGGATCGGTTAACATTGAATAAAAGCTTGTAACATGTAGGGTATCATGCCACAAACAGTACTTGAATCGAATAAATATTGAAAGAATTATAGCCTTTTACGCTAAATATATAATATCGCGAGTTGATTTTTAAAGTAGCTTGCCTGTAGTAGAACTTTTTTCCATAAATCTTAATATCAGGTAGAAGCTCATAATATTTAGATTCTAATGCTGCAAATAACACTCAATTTGGGTAAAGATTAATAAACTTATGATATTTTAGTAAAAATCTTAAAAATAAATTGGGGATTGAAAAATCGAGCATATTATAAAAATAGATCACGAAACATAGATCGAGACACAGAATAGGGTGAAAAGTAATAATTTTGTCAAAAATAAAAGTTTTTCTAAAATAATAATTTTGCCTTTGTGTATATGTATAAATATAGGTGGATGGTTCATTTCATTTTAAGAAGGAGGAGGAGAAGAGGGGAGAGAGAGAAAGTAGAGAAAAAAAGATTAGTTGGCTATAACTTTGTATACACACATCAGATTTACTCATCGTTTGCATCATCAGACTCATGTTAACGAGATCAATCAGATTTTGGTCACCGACTATCAAAAATGTTATCGAAACAATGCTACGTGCCACTAAAGCATTATTGGAAAATTAATATTTTTCTACACTTAAGCTTTTAAAATCAAAAATGTTTCTTCTTAAAAATAATATAAACTCCTAGTGAGCAATTCTTTACAGTAAAACCTAATTTTTTATGAATTTAAGAGATGAATAAATGATTGTTTATAATTTGATAATTTTATGGGTTTGTTAGAAGATTAGTGATTAATGATGATGCTAGATTATTAATAGAAGTGTGTGATTTTGAATGATTATACTATTGAATATGTTAGAATTACAAAATTTGAAAAGAATTAGGTTAAAAATATTTGCACACTAAGTGTTCGACGAAATACCTAAGTGAGCGTAAATGTAGCATATTATGAATTAAATGACTAAAAATATTGGTAGGTATAATGTGATACACATTGTGATAAATGACATGTGAAAAGAATATTATAAAATATATAAAATTATTTAAATTACAGGAAGACATATAGATTGCATGCCAAGTGTTCAATAAAATATCTAAGTGAGGTGTTGATTGATTTATTAATAATTAATAATTAAGATGCTTTAAGGAGTGAGTTATAAAATTTATGGATCATTGTATTGATGTACATATGTATGTTTGAGTTTAGAAGGCTAACTATGACGTTGACAAGCATGTAGATCGCAATCTAAATGTTCGGTAAATTTAAGTTTAGACTTGAATTAGAATATCAGTGAGATTAGGTAAGTATTTTACAAGATAATTATTATGTATTTATGTGTGTGTGTGTTTATATTAGAAAATATTTTTGATAAGCTAAATGTATAAGATATTGGTTCTGATGCATATGTTTAAATGAATGCACACATGTTTGATGTGTTGATACTTATATGAGTTTATAAGAACATATATCTATATATATATACGTGTGCAAGGGCATACATACATAATTATATATTTATATAGATATGTTTATACGTAATTTTATACGTCTGTAAATATAGATAAGTATATATTTAAGCAAACATAGGTATATGTAGATAGATAGATAGATAGATAGATAGATAGATAGATAGATAGATAGATAGATAAATGAAATTGTAAATGTGTAGATATATTTTTAGCATAAAAATGAATACATGGTATATATGAATAAGTAAATGTGATTATGTAAATATGTCCATATGTTACAAGTGGGTAAGATTATATTTGTATATATGCATATGTGTTAATGAGTATAAGAGTATATGTTATAAATGCAAGTGGATATATGAGTATAGGTGTATAGGAATATTTGTGTGTATGTGTATAAGAATGAACAAATATAAGTGAGTGGAACAATTATTTTCTTGATATTTATTATAAATATGATGTATATATACATATTGTGTTTATGGATGAAATTATGGCAATAATTATTGTATATTACAAGATTGATAAATTTAGAAGTGTTGACTTATTAAATTGGATAAAGGCCAGAAGAGGGCCTAACATGGTTGTTAAATTTATGCTCTTATGTATGACTTATAAATTTGTATATAATTGCATGCGTGTGCGTGTGCGTGTGCTATAAATTTAATCCATGAATCCAAATATGATTGTACCTCAACTCGATCAAGTGCGTAGCCTAGGACATGGATAAGATAAAGATGATATATGTTTATGTACATGAAAATTAATACGTGTGTATTTGTTATATAAATGAATATATTTATGAGGACATAAATAGATGTGAGAAAAAATTCTTATGTTTTTTTTTTATTTTTTAAATGTAATGTTTGTAATTATGTATATGATAATATTGTGTTATATCATAGAAAATATCCAAAAACGTTTACATGTTTATGGTATTAAGGCCAAAAGGAGGCCTAATTTGATGTTGGATATATATTTCTATGTATGATATATATGGATATGATTATATACATATGCATGTGCCAAAATATTGATTCATGGATTCAATTATGAGTTTTTTTTATTTTTTTAAATGTTATGAAATTGTAATATTTTGAAAGATTTTGAGATGGGAGCATAGATGTTGTATTTTATATATTATAGGTGAAAATATTTTATTTTTCTCTTTATTTTTATAAGAATTTTATTATAAGAGATAAACTTTATTTTATGTATTAGCATGATAGACTTAATTTATCTATAAAATTGTGATAACTGAGAGGCATTGAATTTTATGTTGTGGGAGATCAGAAAGAGGTCTTAATTATTTGTGGATTTGGTTGCACATATTGAGATTTTATTAAGTTGTGATATTTGTGATTTTATTTTCTCGATAATTTGAGTTGTGTATTGATAATGTAATGATGAGTTATGCTTCATTTACAACCATGTGCACATATGTATAAAGATTTTAGGCACGATCCCTTTATCTCAGAGTTAAAGATAAAAGCATGTTCCTTATCTCAGAGAATATATTATTGCTATCTGTGATGTATCGTAAGCCATGATACCAAAGTCATAAATATTTTATTATTATGATTTTATTATAGAATATTAAATTGAAAGTTGAGTACTTAAAATGAATTTAAAATGAATTTAAAAATTATTTTTCTTATTATATTAACGACTAGTTGAGACACTCCCGAGCATAGCTTGTTTATTTAGCTTGATTAACAACGTGCACGGATCGTAGTTAGAAAAACTCAGAGAAACGCTCCTGATTCTTCTCTTTTTTACATTTAGATGGATATTCTTAGACGTAATATATTGACAACCGATTGTGACACTTTTGTTATTTTGCTTTATTGACGACGTGTACAGATTGTAGTAGGGAAAACTTAGGAGGATGCTCCCGATTCTTTCCTTTTTCATGTTCAGATACATATTTTTAGACTTAGATATTGATGATTAGTTGAGATACTCTCAGGCATAGCTTGTTTATTTTGCTGTATTGACAATTGATTTAGACACTCTTGGGCATAGTTTGTTTGTTTTACTTCTGTTTGTTTTTTGTGTGTGTGTGTGATGAATTCTTTGAAAAGTATATTTTTTGATTTATTCAATTTATATTATGATCAAAGTGCACAGTAAAAGTATGAATATTTGTCTGATATGGGTATGTTACTTATAGTTTTACTCTCTTGATAAGCTCAAGTTTAGATATATTTTAATTTTAATTTTTAGTCCAAATAAGTTTTTTGAATTATTTATTTGTAGCACAATCTATTTTATTTTATATGAGTTTTATATTAGAGGTATCGAATATGATTTTTTTTTTTTTTATGGACCTCATCTCATACTTATTCTAAAATAGGCAATGAGAAAAGTTTAGAACTTGAGTGAGAATCTGATACAATTTATCTTGATGAATTTTCTGTATTTATATAAATATATATATGTATATGTATAAGTGTATTATATATACTATTCAAATATATATTGCATGCATTTGTATATGGCATGAGTGTAATTATTTACTAAGTTTTATAGCTCACTCTCTAATAATAATTTTAGTTTTAAAGGTTAGCAATCATATCGGTGTGCTGTTTCAATATTAAAAAAGCGTACAAAATAGAAAATATCCCAGTTGCAGTCAGTCATATGATCCTAATTTTAGTGTCAGTCATTAGTATGGATCTAATGTGTCCTGTTATTGTATTTTGAATATATATATAGTTTGAAACGGGCAAAAACACGTATTATATACATTATATTAATTTATAGTTGTACATGAGAATAAGCATAGTTCTTGTTATTATTAATTAGTCATATAAGATTATATTTACATATGAGCATTCACATTATAGGTCACAGGTTTGTATTCAGAGATAGGTAGAAGCTTATGGAGGTGGGAGTTTTCTCCTATCTCCTACCGATAGCATCCTGGCTGTAGGCGGGATGTTACATATCCTCAAAGGTAGGCCAAAGTTATAAACTGATCCTTTTTTCAAATATGATCAAAGAACGATAAACTATATAATAAGTATATAGTCAACAATCTATTGTAAAATTGTATTAGTATGTGATGTAACCCTCTGACCTGAAACATCACAATCAAATATTATATGAATGCGCATAATTTATATAATGTATAAGTAATGGACTAGATACGTCCTATATATAAAGTCGATTTGATTAAGCATTGTTCATATAGTTATATGAGTGATGGTCAAGATGAAATTAGTTAATTCGATAAATTAGATTGAGAGTTACCTATTAACTTTACAAAGGTTGAATTTCTAGATGAATATCGATAAATATCTAAAATTTAAGTCTTTAATTGTTACGCTTTAATATCACATGAAAAATTCATGGGGATAAGTTTAAAATATATTAATCAACATTTTGTGAATAAATCAATATTGGAATTTTGATATTTTATGAAGACTTACTCAATTAGAATTGAACAATAAAAGAACATACTTCACATAGTATATATAATCAGAGTAAAATTTAACAAAAAATTTCTTCATCGTAATTTAGAAATTATTATGCATTGTTAAATATTACTCATAGTATTTAAACTTTTAAAATATTCGGAGTTGAAAAGTTTAATATATACTCACAACTAACTCAAGGTAAGTTTTCATAGTTACACTAATATCTTTATGTATTTTAAAAGATACAGTAAAGAGAAAGTTTTACCCATAGAAAACTAGCCCTTTTTAAAATAATATAAAAATTGAATGAAATATATATAAATATTATATATATTTATAATTTTTTAAAGTGTTAAAAGAATTAATAAATTTATTTCATGTAATATAATGTATTTTACATGATATATTGATAATAGAAATCATCAAATAACTTAAAAATATGATTTTTAAGTCAAAAAAATTAAATTAAAATTAAAGAATTTAATTTAAAGTTGATTTTACTATTTTACTCTTAAAAAGTATATTTATCCTAAAGTTCACATAATTGTCAAGTATTTAACTTTTTGAATAAATATTTATTTTAATTATTAAATATTTGATAAGAATGAAAAATAAAGGTTCAAGCTCTTCCCTGCCTCTCATTTCAGTCATCAGTCTTTCTTGCCATGAATAGCATAAATTGGAGAGGTTTCATACTTTAAAGACTTCTTTTTTTTTTTTTTCTTTTTTTTTTATCAAATCATCAAGTTTGGATTAGGTAAAAAAAATTTTCTAATTTATTTTTTGTGCATATATTGATATATATATTCAGTCAAACATGAAATACTTGGATATTTAAATATTTTTTGCATACTTAGGTCATAGAATTCTTTAAGATGACGATAGGGAAACACTAATAATTTTTACTCAATTTGTTAAAATGGAAGTATTGTGTCAATATTGTTTTGTTTATTAAGAAATTTAATTAGTTGAAAATTGTAGTACACATTTGAAGATAAATTAAATTTTAATTCAACCCTACATCAATTTTATGTATATGAATTAAAATAAATGTAAAACCACCTATTCATTATCTAATAAATTTGACATTCAAAAGAAAGATCCAATCAAAAGCCTAGCATAATCTATGATCCTTTATCTTTTGCTTTATCATTATTGCTTTAAGATTAAAAATATTGTAATTAACATCTCAATTGTATAATGTCTCTTTTAACAATAAATATGAAATGTGAAGTATCTTCTAGATATCCATTTAATTGATCTTTGATATAATTTGAAAAAGGCTAAATTAAAGTGATAGCTTTGATTGAATGTATTTTTATTCTACAATGTATAAAGGCTTTAGCTTTGTTTTCCTTTGGTTTTCAACTAGGAAAGCAGGATATCCTCTTGGCTGGGGTAATAGTATATGCTAAGATTTTTTTTAACATTTTTTTGAATATTCCCATATTATTATTTTATTTATTTTGAAATGAAAAAAAAGAAATTGGAAACAAAAGTAAATACAAGCTATGGCCCATTAAATTTTTCATTACATTCTCTAAATTCTCTGTTGAGTTTTTAAATTACGAGTTACAATTCCTAAATTTTTTTTTAAGAAAATAAAATACAACGCACAAATTGAAAAATATAAAAAGAAATTTAGAACAAGCAGCAAAAAATTTAGTATTTCATAACTTTACACGACAAGCTTAGTATTATAAACTGATAGCTAACACTCACTAGAAAATAGAAACCCATATAAGGGTATTGTCATTGTAAACTCCAATACTTGTCAATTACATAGAAAACAATAAATGGAAATAACGACTAAGCCTGCTTTAAATTATTTGTTACTTTGCCACAACATTCTCCATTAAAATGGTACAAAAGAAAAGCTCTTTCTCTCTCTCTCTCTCAATGCTGTTATATAACAGTGGCAACCTTTAAGAATAACCAAGAATTCAAGATGATATTCTGCCACAGAAGCTCTTTTTCCCTTCGAAAACCAGACATCTAGTACCAATATTCTTTGCGTGTTACTGTGAAATAAAATAAAGATTTGATGGATACTCATGAAGTTGATCAACCATAAGACCCCAATACAAAAGATTTCTGTGGAAAAATATTTGACAGCTTTAATTTTTTGTCGAAAAACTTTGCTTTGGCCGCGTACATGCATGGCCATGCACAAAGCAAAGCAAAACAGAGGAGAACAAAGATAGAATCTGGCTGAGGTAACGCAATGCTTCCATTCCATATGTTTATTTTAACAAGTTGTCTCTGTCTAGAAACTCTAGTTTATGTTTTATAAAAGCAATTTCTGTAGATCTTTAGACTGCTTCTTCAGAATTATTCAATATTCAATCGAGCTGAATCCGATGGTTGCCACTTTAATTTCTTTTAATTAATAATATTCCCATTGATCAAACTTTCATTATACCTTTAGACACGGATATGTATTTATTTTTTGTCATATGCATGGTGGGTTTGTCGATAAGGTTAAAAGTATGTGTGTAACAAATATGTTTTCGTTCGATTTTGAAAGTATATGTAGAACAATTAAAGCGTTTGATAAACTAATAATAAGAATATTGAAAGTTACAACGCTTCAATCTTAACTGCACTCTTAAATATATCAGGATTAAGATATATTTAACAATCTTTAATGCTCGCAATCATTGTATTTCAACGTGTTGTTTTGTTATTAAGAACTCAAGTTACTTACTAAAAATACCTTAATTTTAGACTAAGAAGAAGAAGAAGAAATTTGAGTGTTATGATCAAAATAATCTTAGCACGTAAATGCATGTATGTCCATGAAAAATTTTAGTTCATTTTATGAACTTTGAGGTATATTTGATATTGTCATATTTTTATTTAACTCCAAAAGTATAATAATTAAAATATTTGATAATTCATTAATTTTTATAATTATAATTATATTTATTAATTTTATTATAGTAATTTTATCTTAGAACAATTGATTTTAAAGCCACCATAAGATAAAATCATAACCATTCCCTTAATACGAAAGCAAAAAATTATAGCATTTACAAATCACAATGAAATGAACGAGAGTTTAAAATAAAACAGAGAAATAATTCTTCTAAGAGTGAAGTAGATTTGAAACACACAAATCAAAATTCTCAAATTTCAATAGAGAATTTTAGGTCAATTGAACATAATACAGCATTCATGCAGGTCACATATATAAGATTAAAACATGGTTAACATTATTGATGACTTTTCGAATAAATATATGTATTAATTTTTGTTCATGAGGTTAGTGATCCAAATTCCAAGCTCAATTAGGAAGTTAAGGACCCTACCTAATTCAGCTTCCTGAAAATTGTATGGGCTATATGTCTCTCTCTCTCTATATATATATAAATGGGCTTATTTCCTAACTAATGGTTTTAGCATTCTCTCAAAGTGGGTTTAGGATAACCCAATGAGTTTACTTGGCCCATAATTCTGACTAAAATTTAGATAGATCATTAAGCTATTTTATAAAAAATGATGTAAAAATATTAATTGGAGGTAAAGTTGTAATTATTTAATATATTTTTTTGTAAAAAATTTTTTAAAAAATCTATATTTTGAATACTGGTATCTATCTATCTATCTATATATATAAATAGAGTAAAACGGATGATAATTTCAAAAAATGTATATAGAAAAATTTATATATTAGTTTCAATTGTTATTCATGTTGTAAAAAGTAATTTTTAGTAGGACTCGTATACTATTAAATGAATATTTTACATTAAAAATTTTTATTTTATAATAACTGTGATTTAAAAAACATTATTTTACAAATGCAAGGCCAAACAGAGCTTACATGCATATGTCTAGCAACATTTGATTGGATGAGTATACGAGCAATACATCGAAGACTATCTTTTATAAAATGACACGTCATTAATTACCTCATTCAACTTTGAAGACCCAACCACAAAATTATTGGCTGTCATACAATTTGGCTCACCTACACGAAATATCCTAATTTCTCTGTCCACAAATTAAACGTAGTGGGACACGTGGCTCATACTCTTCTGTCATATCACTAATGTCGTGGACCCCACTTTCGAGCCAGGCAATCCCCGTATTTTACCCGTCAAGTGCGTGTCGCGTGGGCCTCCAATTTTAATTTATTTATATTTTTCATGGACGTGTTCGAGTGTTCTGATAACGTCTCCTATCGTGTGGACCCGCACTAACTTGGATTCACGCTTACCGCAGCCGGTACTCTGCATTTGCCGGTTCTGAACGTCACCAAGTATTTATTTCTATGAAACGAAGAATAAATTAAAGATTTAGTTCTTATTTTCTCTTTTCTAATATTTAATAATTTATTTTCATTAACCATTTACTAAAAATAATAATATACCTAAAATTTACACTAGTGAGACAAATCTTGTTCAGATAATATAATTAAATTTTATGAATTTTACTAACGAGCACTTTCAAATTGCTTGTTACGTTTTTATATTTAATAAATTATATTTTTTTAATATAGTAAAATTATTATTAATTATTATAAATAATAAATATAAAAATTTTTTTACAAATATTTCTCATTGTCATTAGAATTTAAAACTTGATTTTTATTAATTAAACGGTTAATTACATCAGATTAAGAGTTTCACTATTGTGATAGTCAAATATAATAAACACAAAAAAATTTGTACAGATCGATCTAAAAAATTTCTTTATGTAATTTATCATTTTTATATAAATAAATAATTTTTTTCTCATAATATCTAAAAGAAAAAGAACAAAACAACGGACAAGCAAGTGCCCGAATCTGGCCATCCACGTGTCAGAATATCCTTCACAGCAACGTACGAGGACGCAGGCGCCGAGTGACGAAACCATAACCCGGTTACTCCAGGAAGCCTGAGAACAAAACGAAACTCTTTTATATTATTACAATAATGAACAGATAAATAATAACAATGGACTATAAAAAAATAACAATAAAATTTCGATCGGATGATCGCTAAAGAGAAACTGGATTGACTTTCGCTTTCGATTTCTCTGTCAGTCTTCCTCTTTCTCTCCCGGATAAGCTTTAAAAACCAAAAATTTAGGACTTTTGTTTTGGTTTCTGATTCTTCTCAATTGATACCAGGTATGCCTTTTTCAATTTTGATATCTTTGATTATGCTTTTTTTTTTTTTTAATTATTTATTGTTTCGGTTGTGATGAATTGTTTGAGACTGATGTTTTGCATGTAGTGTTATTATGTTGGTTTGGAAGTTTTTGGGAATTGGGTTTTGGTATGAGTTTAGTTTTGGATTATGTAGATAGAGTTCTGTTTGGTTGTCCAGAAAATGCGAGAAAGTTGAGAATTTTTTATTGTTGAACTTGATGTGAGTGTGTGACTTAGCATAAGTGTTTAACAGAAACCAAAAAAGAAAAAAAATTTGAAAATGTTGAGTTTATTTTATTAAGTTGTGAATTATGTGATCTTACCTTGATTTATATTATACTGTTTTTTGCTTAGGTTTTTTCATGATTGAACTTTGCTCTCTTTATTTGGTTTGAGAGGAAATTGGGTATAAGAAATTAAGAATAATTGATGGTGTTTACTGTCGAAGGATGTGGTCCAAAATTCTCAAACAAGAAGTGAAAGAACTTAATCTTGCATGATATTTTTATTGCTTCTCTATGGGTTCTAGGAAAGCTAGGGTATGATTCATACTTTACTATTATAGTTGTTTCAATTTACTACATATTTTAACAATTAAAGCTAGCTTGATTAATATTTTTGGGTTATCTTGTGATGCAAGAGAGTTGTGTAGCCAACAAGTATATAGTATATGTAACTTTTCTGTCTTTGCCAAGGCGGCCTTTCTTGTTGTCTGTTGAACACGGTTCTGTTTTTCCCATTTTAGTCATCATCTTGTCAGAAAAAAAGAGGGTAATGGGCAGACTATATATTTTCGTAAACAGGATTCCTAGTTTAGAGCTGAAGTTCTACATGTGACCATATATCTATAGCATGCTTCTTTATATAAGATTTGGTGACTTGGAACTCATGTATTTGTATGTTGATCAGGGAATAAGTGATTGATTGGTGTCTGAAGGGGAATTTGAAGTTATGCGGTCTAAGCCTGAAAGGTCAAATCAGTTGGAACCAGATCGACGTTTCATTCCTCCAGCCACAGTTTATTCTGAACAACCTTGGTGGCGAGGTGTGGGATACAATAGTATCTCACCTGCAGTGGCTGGGGGAAATGTATCTAATTCTTCTTCACTGGAGTGCCCAAATGGTTCAGAGTCGAATGATGATCAGTCTATGTCTAATGGTGGAGTGAATGAGGAAGGTGGTGATGCTAACAAAGAATCACAAGCTACTGCATCTTCACAGTCAGGTATTTGAAATAAATTATTGTGCTAATGCAAATATTGGTGGTTTAAGTGTATGCTTAAAAGAAAATGTAGAAGTTTTGTATATTTACCACTGTTGTATTCGTTTTATCATGTTATCTTTAATGCCATGTGAAAGACAAAGCTGTTGAGATTGAAATTTCAATCGTTCATGTTGACAGAATACAGCTCTGTTGATTCACTGTACTTCCAGAATGAAATTGATCTGAACCACATAAATTTGTGAATTTGTTAGAGGTTCTATTTGTTTTGCTGTATATCTTAAGTTTCCCATTTCCTTATGTTTGAACACAGTTTATTGTATTCTTAGCATCTGGAAATTTCCTGATCAACAATAAACTGTGTTAGCATAACTCACAAAATTTCAAAGCAACACACATAGTTGTGGATTGCAATTTTGAATTCTCAAATAGGATCATAAATTACCATTGCCCATGGTGTACCCCATCTATATTGTTCTATTTTAAGTAATGCTGTGATGATAAACTCCAGATAATGAATTAGTTTTCCTTGAAATTGTGCTATAAAACTTATTTTGTCTTACGTTGAGTTTCTCCAAGAAACTCCCTTGTCCATGAAGTCGTTTTGCTGAGACGTATGTGCAGGAAGAGATATGTATGCTCAATAAATACCTGTATTTAATGTTTGTGAGGTACCATCACACTATGGATAAATGTGACGTACTTATGGATAAAAGTTGTTTATCTACGAGCTACTTGTCATCTAATTACTTGTCAGCTCATTGTTTTCAATATTTAATCTAATAGCTGACTTACTTGGTTCAGAAGTACTTCACCCTTAAGTAAACTTCCTTGATAGGCTACGAAAAGTGATGTAATATGTCATTCGAGATGTTGTGGTTTTGAGAAGTTTTTCTGAGCCAACACCACAGCATGTTTCGTGAGATGCATGAGGTTACAGATGAGGTATTGAGATTTGGTGTTTGGAAGAAGTTTGGAGAGAATATTTCTCCAGCTTTAAGTGCTATGTGTTCTCTTTGGATACAAGACGCATTCCTTCATATTCATGGTTCTTTAAATTCTATTGGATGATTTTAGAAACTGCTTCCTGTTGCTAGCTGATTTATTTCTTTTCTACACTCTTTCCCACTTCCACGCCAATAGTTCATTCTTATTTGCTCTATTTCCAACCCCAAGAAGCTGTTGACAAGACTAAGCATTATGTGTTTGTCTTTCTATGTCTATTCACTTTTCATTTTTGTTTAATTTTTCTCCTAAGCTTGTCCCCTAACTTTTGAATATGCTAGAAGACAGATAATGTATTTAGAGGAATTATATATTTCTATTCCAATTGGGTACTTTTGTGATCTGGTCCCAGTTGTAATGCCTTTTGTCCTAGTAGAAGCAAAAAAATTATTGGTTATGATATTAACATTTCAGCTGGGAATTGTGGACAAGAGCATGAAAATGTGCAGCAAGGTGCATCATCTATACCAACAATGCGTGATGAATGCTTCACACAGCCCCCACAGCGTGAACTTGTCGGTCACTCAATTGTAAGTGCCCTTCTTTTGTGTTCTTTGATAAAAGTTTAGGTACGGTTATTGATTGAGTCTGAACATCAATAAAATTAGAGAACTAGTACTTATGTTTGGAACAGAAGGGACTCCAGTTTTCTTACTGCTTTTTGGCAGGCTTGTGCGTCAAATCCATATCAAGATCCATATTATAGTGGGATGATGGCACCTTATGGACATCAACCTCTGGTATGTGAATGTCTTGTTAGCAGAAAATCTTAGTAGATGTACATTAATGACCTTTATATGTTTGTTTCGTTTGTAACAAAAACTATTGATCTGAAAAAGCATTTTAATATTCTTTGGAAGTTGAAAATTGTGTATGTTTTGGGTGTGTATAACTCAGTAATTGAATTTTAGTTTTAGCTAGAATCTATTCTTTACGTTAAAATAGGTTTCAAATGTCTGGTCTATTAAATTTTTTATAACATTGGAGAGACTATTACTTTTGCTAAATTTTCTAATTTTTGTAAATAGCATGATTTAAAGCTAAGAATCTACCTCTACAAGCGATTTCTTTAAATGGTACTGGAGTTGTGCTTTGAGTCAGGAATGACAATTGCGTTCTTTCAGTTTCCAGTACTTGTTTGGAGGATTAATTTTCCTTTTTTCCTCTTATTAATATAGATCTAGAAGTCCTTTCATTCCTCTCCTTTTCCTAATAGATGTTTTAGAATTTGTTGATGAACAAGAATTTGGTTACAACAATTTTTTTTCCTATCTTTTTGATTTTCAATACTTGTAGCGTCTGTCATATTAAGTCCTTGCAATGATCAGGGTTATCCTCAATTTATTGGAATGCCTCATGCTAGAATGCCTTTGCCCCTTGAGATGGCACCAGAACCAGTTTATGTGAATGCCAAACAATACATGGGGATTCTGAGGCGAAGACAGGCTCGTGCTAAAGCAGAGCTGGAAAAGAAACTGATAAAAGTCAGAAAGGTAAATATAAAAGTTTGGCATTCTTTGTTTTCAATATACTTGCTCACTTGGGCTTTTCCAGGAGATAAAATGAAGTCACATTTAGTGAATCATATTCTCATCGGGTGATAGTTTTACTAGGTGAAGTGATATATTGTTCCATTTTCATGCTCTACAGCCATATCTTCACGAGTCTCGGCACAAGCATGCTATGAGAAGACCAAGGGGCACTGGCGGTCGCTTTGCCAAGAAAAATGATGAGGATAATTCCAAGGGTACTGGTGAAGAGAAAGGCAGAGGTTCAGGGCAAATTCACTCATCTCAGTCTGGTAGTTCATCAGGATCTGAACCCTTACCATCTAACTCAGCCAAAACCTGGAATTCCTTGTCTACTCAACAAGATGCATTGGGGTTGCAAGCACACAACACACAAGAAGCTGGCAATCGTAGAAGTGGAACTCGTTTTTATGAGAATCACAGTGGCTTGCAGGCATCATCATACTCAGCACACTTGGGTGATGGAGGGGAAGATGGAGAGTGTCCGGGCCAGCAGTGGGGAAGCATATCTTCTAACCAGTCGTCCCAGCGGCCTCTTGCAATTCAGTGAACACTCTGCCAGCAAGGTAGTTGCTGATAGGGAGGATTTCAACCCACTGATGACATCTTGGTTGTCTTGCGACAACCCTTGGCAAATTCACTGCCAGGCGGCAAATCATTCTTGGCTTTGTTCATTTTTGCATGGATTGTGGGTTGACTGGCGGAATCATTCTTCCCTTGTTTCTATGTACAGATAATGTTGGATAAAGTCTTGAGTAGGAATTAGCCTTTGTGGAAGAAAAACGTTTAACAATCACACAGCAGTCTGGTAATTTGGCGGTGTCTGACTGAAAAACGGTGAATCTTTCAAGATTTCAGTATTCAAAGTATCAGATTTTAAAATGCTTGTTTCTCAATGTTAACATCGTGGATGTGTTACAATTGTCTCTCACTCCAGCCTACTGGGGAAGACGATATACTGTGCTATTTGTGTTGCTTAACTACATACCGGTGTTGCACACCTGAGTAATATATGCTTAACAATTTGTATTGATTTATCAACCTTTCAGATTGTATCCACTTCCTTTTGATTTCTCTTTGACCAGTTTAACTGAAGATCGTCAGCAAGCATAGAATTGGAATTTGAAATCGACAGAACACCAATAACCGACCGACTTATAGTTAGAAATCTACTTTGATCAAATTCTGCCGAAAGAGCACGCTTTCAGAACCCAAGAGCTTCAGTTATTGTCATAGTAAACTGTTTTACACACAAAATTCAAGGCAAAAACTAGGAAAAATAAAATAAGAAAACAATATCGTGTCTAGTAGGATTTCAGGTTCTATTATCATATATTGTCGTGATGTTGATGTTGATCACCCTCTTTTACGTCGCCAGTTTCTGCACCAATATCAGGGGGAGCTATCTTCTCCGAATTTGTTTTGGTCCCATCCGTGAAATTGTTGTTGGCCTCTGTGGCATTCGACACATTTTGCTGCTTCTCCATCATCCCAGACAAGGCCAACCTTGGGGACCATTCGAGAACTTCATCAATTATGTTTGACATCCGCTTTTGATACCTGCAAGAGTAAAGTTGGCATCTCATACCAACGAATGAAAAGAAATAGAATAGACTTCTAAAACACGTATAGGACTGCACTTAAAGTCGTGAGAGGTCTTAAATTCAAACATCTGCACATGCTGAAACTTGCACAATGTTTCATGGATGCTGAAGGATGAATGAGATATGCCAACACCATTAAGAATATTATGATCACAAAAATACAATAATATCAACTATTTTGAACATGATGATTTTATCCACCACCAGTAAGCTAATCATCCGTTGGAAAAGAACCCATATCCCAGATTTTCCTGTCCAGTTTTTTACTTTTGAGAAACTTAAATAGCTACACACGTTAAACGGCATGGTTTAATAATGCAAGATTAGAGGAGCAAAGGACTAACCTGGCTCTAGCAGCTTCGTCAGGGGCATGGTGCCTCAGCAACAATATGACCAGCACAGCTACTACAGCATAGAAAAGTCTAGCAGTCCACTTTGGCCTTTCCTCCTCATCTTTCTTCGGCCAAAAACGGAATAACTCACTTAGTGTTGCTTCCTCAGCAAGGATGTTAGGGAAGATCCAAACACGCTTTCCAACAAGAATCCATATAGTACCAAATATTGCAGCTCGTACTGCAAATTTAAGAGCAGAGAAAAAAAAATGAAAAGTACATCATAATAATTGATTATGATTACGTGTAAACATAGGTATAACAATCAGGCACCAAAGAACACAAGACATAATAAAAAGAGTAATGTAAAATGCTAGAAAGTAATCAAAGTATCCAAGTTTTCTTACCAAAAACTGGATTCTTTTGGCATCTTATAGTTCAAAAAGGCTTATCAAAACAAAGCTAATAAATAATACAAATACGAGTCAATATATACATATATAAAAAAAAAAGGAGAAAAAAAAGAAGAAGAGAAAATGAATTAAACCACAGAATAAGCCAGTAGAGCTTACACATAAGTAATGAGAGAATGAGCAGCAGGACACCAGCACAAGAATAAAGTATTAATAGTTTGCATCGATGTGGATAAACAGGAAAGAGGCAAATTGCTAGAGTCAACACAGGCCAGAAAAATGATAGAAGTGTTTGCCAAAGAGGTCGCTGTTTTACAAATGTCCAAGCAAAAAAGGCATCATTGTCCGAAAATACTTGCTCCTGCAAAAAACAGTCTCAGTATTAGTCCAATGACAAAGAACAACATTAGAAGGAAGCACAAATGAAGATTCTATTCAAAAAGCCAGGTAGATCACCCAGAACACGTGTGCTCAAGAACAATAACTTCATTGTTTCATTGAAGTTCTCTTTCTCTATCATCACCAATTTTTGATGCAGGACCACATTACATAAATAGATTACAGATAAAGCAAATGAGACAGAAGATCAAAAGGCATCTAATCAAGGCTACAAAACAAAGAAAAAGAGTTTTCCAAGAAAAAATTGCACACAAAATATGCAAATCGATATCTATTATGTGCTTCAAAGAAATAGTTGAAAGATAATCTTCTTAATATGAAATGGCAACATAAATAAATAACCAAAAAATAGAAAAGACATAAAGAAAAGCTTCAGGAAATCATACAGGATTGGTACTTCAAGTGGCTTAAGCACTCCTATTTCCTTTGCTTTTGAAATAGGAAACAATGCTCAAGCATCTACTTGTAAAAGCAATATACTTTTTTCAAATATCTTAATCTTCTATGGAAGTTAAAGCGATGACTTACAGGGAAGATCTCTAAATGTGCTGGCCAGGTAGACAACTTTTTTTTCCCTGGACGGACAGTTTTCACCACACGATCACATCTCACTAAAAGATTCTTTCTTAATAGAGCATTGGCAATCTCTTCAGTTTCTAGACTCTTATCCGATTCCAGTATTTCTTTAAGCTCTTGATGATTTCTCAAAAAGCTTACAAAATTTTTACCTCTAAAATATTCCACTCGTGTTTCCTGTAATACAGCCCACCTAGATTCCAGCTCCTTATGATCTCTCACCTTCTCAGCAAACAGCTGGAAAACATCCTTTTTGGCAGCTTGTTTCTGCCAACAGAAAATACAAACATAAACAAATTAGAAAGCAGTGTAAAATAGTAAAACAGGAAAAGTTTATAATGCTCTGATCTGAGATAAATATTGATCAGCGTGATTACATTGCCAAACAAATGAGATTCGCCAGATACAGATCATCATCAACTCTAGACAAAGCAATATGGAAGACAGTATGGATAAAATAATTAAGAAACTATTATCACTAATACAACAATCAGATTACAAACATGAAGGCAAAGCAAGTCGTATGTGAAAAGCATAAGTAAAATCAAACTTTCCTCTACGAATTTTCTCCTAATTTTGCAATTCAATATATGTATCTCGTGAAAATTCACTGTGACCTAATGGGCCATTTGAAAAGTCAGAAGCAAATTTCATTTAGTATCATAGGTATTGCGTCTCCATAATCCAATATTGATATTATCCTTCCAACAGATACTTAACTTGCTAATTTCACAGCCATTTAATGCGCAATATTAAATTAAGCTACAAAACTTTGTCACCAATTGGAGAATTGACATTAAAACACTGCATTCTTAAATCAATTTTCATATTGAAGAAATATTTGGGGAAAATACAATTGCAACAGAACTTGAAAGCGAGATGCACAAAGGAAATCAAAAAAAAAAAAAACAACTAAAAGACTCAGGTGGCACAGGCAGAGCTTAAAAACTCAAGGATTTCCTTAGGCAGATTCAATTTATAGAGGTTAGTGATCCATTAAGTTGTATTAAGTTGAGAAGAATGAAGAAACAGACAAAAAAAAAAGATATGTAATTCCAATGGGAGATTTTATACGTTCTTTCAATCATATCATAGAATTAATAATGGAAATAGAAACAAATTGAAGCTTGACAAGAATTTCACTTTCAATTGAGACTTCTTAACTACGTGTCGAGTATTTATAGCCAATAAATTTCCCTCTTCTGTTCTCCCTTTTCATTATAAACTTGCTCTAGAAAAAAGACAAAGCAGTGTAGCAAAAATTACATAACTCTAGAAAAATTAAACACATTCTAAAAGTCCTATGGAACAAGACGAGCAAAATCCAACTTCAGGCTGTAAAAAATCAAAAAATGAGTTTACCAGAATATAATAGTATACTAAAGGAGTTTCCCACATTAAGAAAATTACTTCTTTCAATGAATTATTTCCTATCATCAATCATTTGTCAGTTGCTAAACAACCGTTTCGTTTCATACGAGAAATTCGTACATTTTGTTCTTACGGCTTAAAACTAACCAATTAAAATCGTATTAGTATTTGCACTAACCTAACATAAAGAAAAAAACGCTATAAAAATTAAAAAATTGAAAAAAAAAAATACCCACATGCAATATCCAGACATACATATTCCAAACATGCTCACATTAATAACTTCCAGCGAAATTAATCACCTTTACATTGTTTTAACGTTTAAATTCAACAAACAAAAAAAAAAATGATCAAAACAGTAATTTTGAACTCTCTACGTATCTTTGACCTACCAAAACCCAAATTCAAAATTTCAAATGCCCCACATAATAAAACACCAACGAAACCACGTATACGATCAAAAATCCCCAGATCAGGAAGTAAAACAATAAGCAGCACGAACCGACATGTGGGCATGTGTCGTTTTCAGTACATAAATTGATAGAAGAGAGAAGACAGACCCTAGGAGGGGTGTCGGAGTTGGGATCTCTGATGCCATTTTGTACGGCAGCTGACGATCTTCTCACCCTCTTTTTCTCTGCTCCGCCTGATTTCTTCATCTTCCTTCTCGCTCTTTATTTTCCGTTTGCTTTTCTTGTAACGACAAAAGCAAAAAAACTGTTTTGTTTTTGTTTTGTTTCCTTAGCTTTCCCTGCCTATACAACACAACACAAAACGTCATGCTACATATACAAACATATACAGGATTGCTGTCATGAATATTTTATGTCATGTGTTGTACTTTTTCTACCAATAAGATTATGCCATGTCAACAAATCACATTTCGGAAGATATAAATTTTGATTATTTTTTAGAAAAATGTAAGTCTATTTAGGAATTATAATCCTCCCCAAGAGGACAATTGATTTTGTTGACTACAAACTAAAACACAACTTTTATTCTAAAATTAAAATATATATATATATTTATATAGAATAAAGGGATTTTATTATGATTAAAATTGTAATAATATGTATTAAATTTTTAAATTTTTATATTACTTATCATAATTTTTTTTTTCTTTTGTGATAATTGTTTTAATACGCATTATGTTTTATCATATTATTGAATTTTAAATTCTACTTATTAAATTATATAAGATTAATAGATGAAAAATTGGACTCGAAATTAAATCAAAACTCACGCCCACGTGTTGGTTGAGTGTTAATTAATATAATAAATGATATATTTATTTATTTATTTATTGTAACGTCAATGAGTTGGTATGATAGAGATATTGCACAACTTTTGTTTTGGATACATTAAAATTATTTTTAATTTATGGAACAACAAACGTGTACTAAATTAAATCAAACACTTGTTATGTTACATCAAAATTTTGGTATAAATTTCATATACCACAAGAAAAAATATACATGTACATCCAACGTTAGAATTTCTCAAGGTTTATTTTTAGAAAAAATTTAATTAATATGATAATTACTTATTTAATAATTGAATAATTACACGTATATGCACCTACACGTACAAATTAATTATGTCAAGGAGAAGATGACGATTTTAACAGTCTTATTTTTTACTAAATAATATATAAGAACATGTATGATTGATAATTAATATATATAAATCTAATTTTAAAATCTTTTATCATAACTTAAACTTACTACTTGATATCTAGAGTCCCTTCTTATTATTGAGTTGCGTCCTTCTAGAAATTGATATTAATAAAAATGTCTTTAAAAGTATAAAGATATTAATCCAATAAATTGTATTTAAAAAAAAAAAAAATCAAATCAACTAAACCAAATTTAATTAATTAAAAAAATTGAAATATTGAAGTGGGTTTAATCAAATTCCATCGAATTTATAAACTTAGTATATTCTCATTTTTATTTGTCTTTTAGTTCAACCCATTTACCTCTTTATGAATAACGATGATATTGAGAGTGAGAGGTGATTTTATTTATTTGAATTATTTTTTCGACATTGTATTTATTCATTTATTTAATTATCAAATTTTTTATTATGTCCTTTGTTAGACATAATTGTATGATCAAATCAAATGTCAATATCCCGAAAGCAAATGAACCTTTATTATTATTATTATTATTATTATTATTATTATTATTATTATTATTATTATAAATCCAATATAATATAGTTTTGGATCTAGACCTTAGTAAGCATGAAATCAACAGTCTAATACAATACGATAACAGTCAATTAATTAATTAATTAATTATCACCTACATATGCATGATTTTTCTTTTTGTACTTTTCCTCTCCTATAGCCTTTGGAAAAGGTATAATATCGTACATATCCTTACTTTCTTTGTTATATTCTTTAAAACGAGAGCAATTTATTTATTTTTGTCAAATAAATCTATAACCCCCATTGAAATAATTAAACTGTGATTATAATAATAAATAAAATAAGGATATTTACTCTATTTTAAAAATTTTATAAAAACGCAAAGAAAAAGTTTTAGATAGACAATCTCAATAAGATTATCACATAATATGATATTATGCGTTATAAATTTTCTCTCATATTCTAATTATTATTAATTTTGATTGGTGAATTTTAAAATAAATATATAGTGGTTAAAATTTATTCAATAAACATATATAATCTAAAACATTTTGAAATTCAAAATTTAAAAATTAAAAAATAAAATTTTTTATTTCAAATAAATTGGTATTTAATAGTAATCAATAATAATAAATTTGTAAAAAGTATACTAAACTCATTTATATACAAATAAGTTATATACTAAACGCACAACTAGCACCAAAAAGTATTTTAATGGAGTTAAGGATCTATTTGCTAATGTAAATAAATTATATATTTAATTAAGAAATGTTAAGAGTACAAGGGCTAATATGTTATTATCCTATCTTAATAATATTCTCACTAAACAGTCAACAGCCATCCATTGCTAATTATTGATTGAAATACGATTCCTTTGACTGTTAAACACATTTTAAGGGGTAAAAAAAAAAAGAAGCTAAAATACGTTACAGAAGGCATTAAATTTCTATCTAAATTAATTGAATTTCACAAAGAGATACAAGCATTGCAATTTAATTATTAAATTGCATGGAGCTCTTAAATATTAAATATTTTTTATTTATCATATTATTTTAGTTTTTATTTATCAATATTTATTGTGTATATAATACAAAGAGGCTGCTTATGAATTTAAAATAAAAATAAAGTACTCAATAAATTTTTGTCAAAATTAAGAGAGAGTCATCCTAACACGACAATAGAATCCCAAGAAAAACACAAACAAGAGGCTGATGAATTTGACCTAAGTATGACCCATCTAATAAAATTGAAGGAGAAGGTTGACTTAAAAAAAAAAAAAAAAAAAAAAGAATAAAAAGCTTGAATTGGGCTCAATTAAAAATAAAAAATTAATATAAATTGATTGAAGAATATGTCTTTCTTCTTCTTTTTTTTTTTTAAATTGAAAATTATAAAAAATACATCTTTGAAAATGTTTCTAATAATTTTGTAGCTGTTTTTGAGTCGAGCAATACTTTTCTTAATCTTCTAATTATTTTATTAATTGTGAAATTGTCAGTTCTTTATTGATAAATAATAATAATAATAATGAAAGTAATTATTTATAAGTACGACATTTAAAAATTTTAAATAAAAATACATTGTCTTGGCATAAAAATTTTACATATAAAAATTTTAAAATTAGAAAAATTATTTTGGTATTACGTATTGGCATAATTGAGAATTCATTGGGCATTTTGGGCAAGAAAGGAAAGTAAGAAAAAAACCAGAAAACAAAAGGAAGGCAGAAGGGCGGTTCTTCCGTCTCCTTCCAACGTTGAATTCTAAACGTGAAGAAGAAAATTCATATTTTAATTAAAGGGAAACTGCTATTTGAGCTATCTTTTGACTCTTTCTATCGCAAAAATCAATTCTTTCTTCTTTAATTCACTCATTTCAGACATTGAATTCATCGTTTCATATTTCTTTCTTTCTGTTCTATTTTTCTGCTTCACCTCGAAAAAGAAAGAAATAAACGGTTCATTTGTTGCCAGAAATTTGACTCAGAGGTTTTCATTTTATAGAAAACCCCTCTGGGTTTGGGTTTTCTTCTCCGCGTTCAGACTTCCCCTGAATCTCTCTCAGGTCGGTCTAATTTCCTTTTATTTTCTTCGTTTCATGGTTGTTAGGTCGGAATTTTTCTGGATCTTATGTATGTGTTTTGGTTGTTGAAATTTAACTGTCTGTTTTTTAAAAGTTGTTTCAGGTTTTCATGTGATTTGTTGGTTTATTTATTGGAAAGTTTATGTAGTGGATTATTTTTACCTGGTGGCTTTCTACTTTTTAGATAATTAAAAGCTTCCGGATTTCTCGGAGATTTCTTGTAGGCAAAACCTTTTCGTATTTTGAAAGAAATTGATGTTAGCTAGCTCAAGTTGTAAATTTTAACATATTAATTCGGTGATTTCATTACAAGTTTCTTGCTAAAGAAGGTCAAATTAACTTGATCTTGTTTAAATTTCAGTAATCTTGGAGATTTGGAGCATTTTCAAGCTTCTTATTCATGGGAAATTGCTGTGTGAAACCGGATTCTCAATCTGAGAAGAAAACAAAGGCAAAAAAGAACAAAGCTAATCCGTTTTATGGTGATGAATATGTAGTAAGTAATGGATCTACAATTGCACACAAGCTATGTGTCCTGAAAGAACCCACTGGTCACAATATCTCGTTTGATTATGACCTGGGTCGTGAGCTTGGTCGTGGAGAGTTTGGTGTAACATATTTGTGTACTGATGTGAAAAATGGTGAAATGTATGCTTGCAAGTCTATTTCAAAGAAGAAACTTAGGACTGCAGTGGATATAGAGGATGTAAGGAGGGAGGTGGCCATAATGAAGCATTTGCCTAAGCATCCAAATATTGTGTCATTGAAGGACACTTATGAGGATGATAGCGCTGTGCACATTGTGATGGAGTTATGCGAGGGAGGAGAGTTGTTTGATAGGATTGTTGCCAGGGGACATTACACTGAGCGGGCTGCTGCTGCGGTTATGCGGACCATTGTTGAAGTTGTTCAGGTTGAGTTCTCATCATTTTATCTTTTTATTCAATACTGTTATACTGTCGATACCTATGGTTTAAATTTGAATTGAAAAGGCATAGGATAAGATGGTTCTTTGTTAATTATTAATAGAGTTCTTTAAATTATGGAGTTTAATGTTGACAAAGGCTTTTAATAAATGGTAAAATCAAATCCACCTGGAGCAGGAATGTCATAAACTTCTCCATTTTGGATATTTTTCTTGAAAATTCTGTTTTTGAATTTTATTGTTTTGAGAGCTGGAAACTATTCTGTCGGAAATTCTAGCTCTGTTCTCGTTGAAGTTTCACTTGCTTAATTCTCTGATTTATTATTCCTCTTTCTTTGCCTAGTACTCAAAGCTTTCCAATGTTTGTAAAGCTGTTTTATTGATTCTTATGCTATTCAATTTTAGAATTTGGCAACTTCAACTTCCTAGGATCCTTGAAGATGCTTAAGAATTTGTTGGTTTACTGTGAAAATGGTTAGTTATTATAGCTTGAATGCTTTGTCTTGCGCATCTTGCCATGTGCTAAACAACATATGAATACTCTCTATCTTCTTTGTTTGCGTGCAGGATAATATTGCCTACTTTCTCTGGTTCTTCTGTTAATTATGTGATTTTTAGAACATATGCTCTAATTTGCGATGCACTTGTTCTTGTAAAATAACTAATTGTTTCTTGTATGATGTTTCATTGCAGGTGTGTCACAAGCATGGAGTCATGCATCGTGATCTCAAACCAGAGAATTTTTTGTTTGCTAATAAAAAGGAAAGTTCTCCCCTAAAGGCCATTGATTTTGGATTGTCAGTCCTCTTCAAACCTGGTAATGTGCTGTTTCTTATGATTGTGTTTCTCTGCCTATCATTTTTTTCCATGTTTGTTTCAGCCTTTGTTCTTTTTTAATGCTCTGTTCTTTACCTGAAAGTTGTTGCTGCAGGTGAACAATTTAATGAGATAGTTGGAAGTCCGTATTACATGGCTCCTGAGGTTCTAAGACGCAATTACGGACCAGAAGTTGATGTCTGGAGTGCTGGAGTTATCTTGTATATTTTACTTTGTGGTGTCCCTCCTTTCTGGGCAGGTCAATATTTTTCTTTATTTGTTTGACTTCATTTAGGGGTGGGCTTTATTTTATACTTGGAAGTATCATAAGTATCCCTATAATATTGTTGTTGGTTCTTTGCCTTTTTCTGGTTGACACCTTCGCAAGTAAATGCATACATGCTCATGCATATGATGTATCCTGTTTTGTATTTGTACTTGGTCTCTTATAAAATCATTATGTACACATTGCAGAAACTGAACAAGGTGTGGCACGGGCAATTATTCGCTCTGTGATTGATTTTAAGAGGGACCCCTGGCCTAAAGTTTCTGATAATGCAAAGGACCTCGTGAAGAAGATGCTTAATCCTGATCCGAAGAAGAGGCTTACAGCTGAGGAAGTGCTAGGTAGTGTCTCATAATGTTAATTTGATGTGTTCTGTGCTACAGTTGTTGATATTTATTGAAAAATGATTATTGTTTTAACATGCAGAGCATCCCTGGTTACAAAATGCCAAGAAAGCCCCAAATGTTCCACTTGGCGAGACCGTAAAAGCAAGGCTTAAGCAATTTTCTGTAATGAACAAGCTGAAAAAAAGAGCTCTAAGGGTAATAATTTAGCTTCCCTCGACCTGATTTTTACTGCTTTTGTGTAATTACAATAGAAGCTGTTTATAGCTCAAAGTGATCACTGTGGCTATCAACCCTCTACATCATATACAATTTCCATATTAGACAACTGAAAACTTCCATTTGCAGGTTGTGGCTGAGCATTTATCTGTGGAAGAAGTGGCGGGCATAAAGGAGGCATTTGAGATGATGGATTTTAACAAGAGAGGCAAGATAAACCTTGAAGAGCTGAGGGTTGGATTGCATAAAATTGGGCAAAGCATTCCTGATGCAGATCTTCAAATCCTGATGGAAGCTGTAAGAATTATTCTTTTTGTAATCCAACTTTTTTCTTTGTAGAACTATTACTGACTCATACACTGGGTCATGCTGAACTAGTGTTGATTGAAAGAAGGATCGATAATTAACAATTTTCTTTTGAAAAAAATGGAAAGAATGAAAAGGTAGAAACTAAATTTTAAATGGGAGAAAAAGACCATAGTCTAATAACGAGATCAGTATGTACACTGATTTTGGAAAAAAAGTTTCCTCGATTTAATGAAACTACTTAGTTGAATTAAGTTTCAGAATTCAATTATTTTGAATTTTTACCTAGTGGATGGCTGAAACCTTGTTTCTATAGGCTGATATAGATGGTGATGGAGCTTTGAATTACGGAGAGTTTGTTGCAGTTTCAGTTCACCTTAAAAAGATGGCCAATGATGAACATCTGCATAAAGCTTTTGCATTCTTTGATCATAATCAGAATGGTTACATAGAGGTTGAAGAGCTTCAAGATGCCTTAAATGATGAAGTTGACACCAGTAGTGAAGATGTTATCAATGCGATTATGCATGATGTTGATACAGACAAGGTGAGTATCAAGCATATACTTCCACAATACTTAGATTCAGTAAAATGACTCTTAACCCAACTGAGAAAATTGTCATTTTGAGCATATTTTTTTCTGACATTTTACACCAAGGACTACATTTTGTGGCTAAATGAGACTTGAAAGAGGTTAAGCTTATCTCTCAATAACTGAATTTGAGTACATTCTATCCCCCTTACTAGATTTGTTGGATATCTATTAGTTTGTATCGTATGCACTGACCAAAGAACTCGTGTTTGGCTGTCGCATGCAGTTGAACCTAGGACCTATCACAAAGAGGCTATGCGAGAAGGGCCAATGCCAGAGTCATTGGCCCTTGAGTTTGTAGCATCCGCTGTCAATTTATTTGTGATAGCTACTTCAGAAATTAATCCTTGTTTCCATTCTGTCTTGCAGGATGGTCGCATAAGTTATGAGGAGTTTGCTGCCATGATGAAGGCAGGTACTGATTGGAGAAATGTGTCCAGGCAATATTCACGAGAAAGATTAAACAGTCTGAGCTTGAAGTTGATGAGGGATGGATCATTACAGTTGGCCAATTGAGGGTAGATCAGCCGAGGGTTATCCAAAATACTAGCATCATCGGAAGAAGAAGAAAAAAGAGAAAATTTGTTTTATTTTTGTTAAGTTCATGAAATTATTGTTATTTTATCGATTTTTTTCCTTTGTGTAGGTAGGATTAGGGTGTTAATTAGCTGTCTTTGGAATTTGTCTAATGTCTAGTTACAGAAGAAAAGTAAAATATATCTATATATATGGGGTTTTGAAAAGATTTGGAAAATGTTGTTATTATGGACCACAAATTGTGGCTGTACATATGCAATTAATCTTACCCTTGTCAGTTTGTCTAATTGCTACCATTTCCACGAACTCCTGTTGTTGATGACTGAAATTACCTATTGTTGTTGCTCCTTTGTTATTTGTTTTTGACATCAGGAACAATTTTTTTTTTTTTTCTTTTGAAAGAAACAGAAACACAACTTTTTATTTGATTTTGCATTGGATTTGGATGACTCTGCTTTGACTGTTGCAGGTTGCAGCATTCTCAAAAATAGAATTGAAGTTAAACCATATATTTGTCCTATTGTAATCCCAAATTATTGATTTGATTTTAATTATGGGATGATGCGAAGGACAGGATTATATAGTGCATTCAACTATAATTATATCTTTCATTGCCATTTTTCAACATTTTTGTTGTAATATTTATTTATTTTTTATAAGTTTTTGTAAGTTAAATATTATATAAAAACAGTTAAAATTTTGTTAACTCAAAAATTGAAAAAAAAAAAAAAATGAGGACTTCGAAAAGTGTAAAAATGTAAGAATAAATCTGAATTGACCCAAATGGAATATGCCGTGGATTTGAGAATATTTTATTGTTTCAGCGCCAAATTTGATTTTCCTGCAATTAAAAACAGTTTATGGAACTATAATTGGGAAGTTGCATATTTACCAATAACAATTGTCCATTTAGGGACATTTCCAATCTTTATTATTTATTAATCAGTAAGAGTGGTGAATGGTATAAGGAATATAATTAGTGTCAATAAAAATTTAATTATTACATCATAATTAAAGCAATTTAAAACTTATTTGAAAAAAAAATGACTAAAAGATATCAGTAATTTAAAATAAATAAATAAATATTAAAAGAAATTTATAAGAAAATTTCCCCTGTTTTATCTTGAGAAAGAACAGCATCAGCATTGTGTGTCAATTGGATATTTGTAGTTGGAAAGTAATGTTAAAGTTACCACTTCAACTGACAAAGAATAATTATTACATCGGCTTCCTCGGAGATTTGCGAATCAAAACTCTGACATACATACGGTGGTTATGGGAATACTATCATATGATACTACAGATGTATAGTAATATTTTACCATTTTTACTTTTTTATTATAATATCTAAATATTTTGTTATAATTTTAATTCCTTTTATCATATGTTCTCAAGTTATTAAAAATAAACCAAAAATTAGAAAGACTACGACGTGGATTTTAACACACATTACTTACTATGTAAGCGAATGTATTGTAGAATGGCTACTGTTTTCTATTTACTTTAATTAAATTTTTTATTACCGTCCTTCTAAGGTATCCATCCGATCCATCCGATATCGGATATCTTCGTTCAGCCTTTGCTTCGATTATTACTTTCTGACTCTTTAGAATACCCTACGCGCGAGTATATATATTAAATTCAAACTTGCCACGTGGATCACTAGAATTTGGATAATTTTTAATATTATTATTAATCAACGTCCTTTTGGTTGTTACATTTCATAATTCATGCATCTTAATTAAAAAATTTAAAAATTAATATAAATTTTTTAAAAAATTACAACAAAGACTTGAAGGTTGTGTGATACAAACTCACATATTTTTTAATGCAACCCAAAATTTAAAAATTTGTAAAAAAGAATTAATAAATATAATTTATATTAAATTATATTACATTCTCACATAGAATCCTATTGGATATAATAGTGTTACATAATTAGCACGAGTTTCATAATATTTTCATGACAACAAAAATTTATAGAGGATTATAAACTGTCATTATAAACATATTTTACAAATTTAATTAAAAAGTAATCTTCCCTTATTCTCCATTCATCTGTCTGGTTTTGTAAACCTATAAATTGATAGTGACAATGCAATGTTGTCAGTTCAATTACCTGACGATACATAATTGGCCCTTTGCTTTTCCATTTAGTGGTGGTTGTGACTTCCGAGGTCTCACAAGTGCAATCATTTCATTACTTTCTGTCATTTTCATTCGTAGTTAGAGAAATGATTATTGAACTATCTACAGGATTCACCCTATATAAATGGAGGCTCAATGCAAAAGAATTTAATCCATAATCTTCTGTGAAACACTTATTAAGAAACAGCAAGAGCAAGGTTAGCTTCTTCATCTGTCTTCTGGGTGTCTTCTCTCTTTCCTTATGATGTTTGTGGTTGAAATGTTGTTTATGTCCATGTAATGAGGTGGTATTCTATAATTTCAGTTCCTGAGACTACCGCTGATGTCGATGTTGTTTTGAGTTTTGTAGGTCAGCATTCATGAACTTTGATTGTTTTTGTTTCTTTTTTTCTTTTTTTTTTTTCTAATATGTTTTCATTTTTTTTTTTTTTTATTTCGATCTTTCAAGGTCGATGTGCTCTGATTTTTCCTCTAGTTTGCATGAATTATAGGAGAGCGTTTTTAATGTTGGCTTTTATGGTTTCTTCCTTCATTTCTAGTTCCTTCTTTAGATGCTGTCAATTTAATTTATGTTGTATTTAAATTCTGATTATATCTTGTGATGGAAGTAAGAGGTTATAAGTATTGATCCTCAGGGAGTAATCTTCAGAAATGGCACCATCAATTTCCAAAGCTGGACGAAAAAAACCTGTTGCTGCTACCGATGAGGAGACCTGGACTACTGTCACTGGCGCTCGTCAATCCACCAAGAAGTTTAGATCTCACTTCAAGCAGGTTGTAGCTGGGAAGAAGACCGCAGTTGCGCACAACTCCTCTCGTTTTGCCCCTCCTGATCAGGCCACCGTAGCAGCTGCCTCTGCTGCATCTTGTTCTGGTACCGTTAATACTAAGGTAGCCAAGAAGCGCAAGGAGCAAGATGATAACATTGCCATCTTGGAGAGAGCTCTTGCCAATCTGAGAGCTGAGGTAGCCTTAAACCGCAAACGCATTGCAGCATTTGAGATCATGGTTAGGAGGGCATTTCTATCTCGACTGCATCTCATATGCGTGCTGGGTATCGAGCCTGAGGAGGCTGAGGAGAACAGAATGAAAAGCTTGGTTGCCAATTGGCTGAGCCAAGTAGCTGCCATGATGCGAGATCCTCTCCCTGCAGAGATGAATACATTGATGCTGGTGAAGCAGATTACGCAGTCGGACATGAGCTGCAGGGAGTGGCCTGGTGCTGCGGCGGAGGCAATCGAAGAGATGGAAAGCGGCGAGGAGATGCAAACGAGTGGTGGGAAGCTGCTGATGGTTCTTGCTTCCCTCCGCGCGGGCTAAGGACTTGGATTTAGAATGTGAATGGATGACTCCTTCAATTCGATGATCCCTTTGAAATTATAATCTTCTTTGGGGTGTGTTTGGTTAATTTAATAATACTCGTGTTTTCAGTTTGTGGAGTCTTTAATTATCTCTAAATTATATGTTTGAGGTTCTAATTAGATATAGAGGGAATCATTAAGGAGCATGGTTAATTAACTGCTTTCGTATTGTAAGTTTTTATTTATGGATAAATTAATAATTTTTATTGAAGTACGATTGTGTATACAAATTAATAATTAATTTTATGTTATTGATTGAGGGATTTTTTTTTGTTTATTTAAATTTATTTTTTCTATGAAGTTCTTTGATACCTATTTCGTTTCTTTTAATTTTTTTCATAATTTGACATTAAAAATTCAAGAAGCTACTTCTCTTGTGACTATGTTTTACTGGTGCATCATTGCAATATTTTTTAGTGGAACCGAATTAAAAAGAGAATAATAAAGCAACAACTATTTTATTTTTTTTATTTATGGATTAATTACTAATTTTTATTATTGTCAAAAAATAACTGAAAATTAGATATTGTGAACATTAATATCAAAGCAAAATATATTATTCCCCTTATATCACTTTCTTTCAATGGCTAACCCAAAAATTTTCTGATGCTTCATAGTTAAACATATATTATGAGAGTTTTGGATTTAAATTTGCTTATAAGTTTAGAACTTTTTCTTAACTTGAAATTTTAAAAAATAAAAATAATTAAATAAAAAAATTTTAAATTTCTTTTTCATAATTTAACTTTAAAATTTGAAAAAAAAAATGCAAATTCTCTTCATATCATTTATGTTTTCTGTAGTGCATTATATCAACAGCTTTCAATGTAACAGAATAAAAAATAATAAAATAAAAACTACTTTATTTTTTTAATTCACAGATGAGTAGAAAATTTTCATTATTGGGGCGATTAATTATTATAGTAATTAAAATTCAAAATAACAGTAAAAAAAAAAAAAAATTATATAAAAAATGATAAATAAATTTGAAACAATAATGACATTTATAATGTTTTTATATATATGCATGTATACATGTACATAGTATGTAAAAACCACAGAGACACGCTTAGACTGCATTCAGCAAACTAGAAAACCAAAGGTTGGATTTTGAAGGGTTTTAGAAACAAAAGAAAACCTCGAGGATAGTTCAATGGTGTAATTTTTCTTGCAAGACTAGGGTATTTACAGGTTAGTAGCTCTGGCTTTGGCCTTTTAGGTTCTCTTCATTTTCTAGTCGTTTTTTTTGGTTAATGATTTTCTGGTTGAATGTTCAATGTTTGCTTATTTACCCAAAAAGAAAAACTTAAATTTGAGGAATGTTGTGGAGAGGAGTTCAGTGCCATCAGATCTTAAAGCTAATCGTTTTGTTTCCGTGGATATTCAGGTTGAGTTTTGTTTGTTGTAAAGATGGTGACTTTTGGGTTTTTGATATCGGCATTCAACTTTGGTAATTTTGGTTTCTGTCTCTTCTTCATTACTTTTTTTTATATTATATTTTGATTCTTTGTTTTTATGATCCGTGCAGTCATATGCTTTGGGTTTGAATGTTGTCTTCTAAGTTCATAGCAACGTTGATTTAGGAATGGTTTGTACCATAATACTGGCCCATAACATTACAGCTGCCAAGAGCAACGCTCGATTAACGTGTGATGTCATCCATTGCGTGTTAAAAGATAGCCCTATGTTGGAATTCATATGTTGTGAGTTTGATGTTCAAGTATGCAGTGGAGTATTAAAACATGTTACAATAACCCGTTGATTTCATAAATTTTGCAGTATTTTGCGTTCACAACTTCTTTCCCCTAAGAAAGCAAAACCGTTGAGGTTGCACAAGGTATACTCTACAACAATCATTATATCAGTTATCTTCAATGATTATTCTTGTTAATTTCCTTGCGTTCTTTGGTCTTATGTAGTGCTTTTGATTCATCTATGGCAATGTATTATTTACTAAGTTATCTATTTTGTCCTGTCAGTTATGGCTTTGAAATATTTATTTAAAAGCTTGCTTTTGTCTCGTCTTCATATTTTACTTATTTGGATAACTAAACTATCATGCTCCAATTCGTGGGTTTCACATATGACAATCGTTACAGATCCCCAAAATATATTCAATGATTCAGAATACACCCTATTAATCTATAAGGCTTTTGCAAAACCTTTTTTAATACTAATTATGAAACACTTTCAAATAAATTGGTTCAAATATTTAAATTTTAAATTTATTTCTCAAGCAATCACAAAACACTTTAAAAGATATATACATCCATCTATTTATAAAATATCCATCTAAAATAGTAAATAATCAAATCAAATTATCCACAATAAAATTTATCGTTACAAATATCTTTTACAGATTCATAGAATATATATATATATATATTGACTCACTTAGTTGGGTATAGTCTATTGGATTAGTATTTTTAAGAACTTGTTGTATTATTTAGATATTTTTTATGGATTTGTAAAATACCTGAAGCATACTAGGTCTAAAAAAAATTACCACCAACTGAACTCGCCCAAAATTTTCTAAACCGAAACTGAAGAGTGAAGGGGGATGAGTATACAAGAGTATATTTCGTGAGTGAACTAGAGTTTAAATAAATAAATAACAATGAATTCAATTCAAAAAAAAAAAAAAACACAATTTGAAGACATTATAAACAGTCTGGTTCAAAAATATTTTATTAAATCTAAAAGATTGAAAATATGCATTTAAAATCATTGGGCTAGCTCCCTTTCCAGGCAATCATCTTGGCCCTGGGTATCCTGAGACCGTCAGTGATTTTTACATGCAGCAAAAAATAATGCTATTTTATAAAATCTATCTTGGTATACAAGAAATAAATTAATACATGATTTATATAAAAAAAAATAGCTACCATTAACGTTCGCCTCGAGTAGTCACGTGGTGACATTATGACTATCTTTAATGAAACTCACAGATGGTCAAATCACATCTCCGTAACATAGCATCATACACCACCTCCACCTGTAAAGCCTCCATTAATCTAGGCGATCACTCTACAAGGCCAACCCTAAGCTACCTCATACCACACTCACCTAAGTGATCACATATAAGTGAACTCACCTAAGCTACCTCCCAGTAGCTACAGTAAAATATCCCAGCTATTATAGCCGGTATCATCAATATGCATATCACAATATCCAAATCAATAAAATTAACCTCTCAATTATGTATAACATCTAGTTTATAAGAAAACATTAATGTCAAAAGATTATTATTGGCCTCCGACTATAGACATATATAAGTCATAAATCACATATCATAAAATCATCAAGAAAATATAAAAATAATGATATCATCAAACATAAATCCAAAACAATGATTAGAAATAAACCACAAATAGGGGACCTCCTCCTGATCTCCACTATAACAATAAAATCATTACCTCCACATGTAATCTCAATTCATATATTTATAATATTTAATAAAATATAAGCTTTGATTTTAAAAATAATAAAAATATAAAGTAAAGATCCACTCACACTTAAGGAGGGTATACACTCCCTAGCTTGCTTTGCTTCTCAGTACTTCACGCAGGTTCCTCACTCGCGTATTGTCACCTAACACATATATCAAAATATATTAATATACATTTCTAAACCTCGATTAAAACTCATATGCGTGGAATACATATTAACTCAGGTTTTCTGAAATCGGCTAATATGATGAATCGGATAAGATCTCATTTATTGTTTAATTATCCATTAATTTCTACCAGGAATCTATATTGTAGTCTAATTAGCGTATTTCAACTCGATTTTGTGATTACAATAAGTGGATCCCATACACCTATCAAAATAGTAACTCACTTACTGTTCACACCCAAACAACTTTTTCAAATTTACATACTAAGCTTTCTACCAACTTATCCGACTATACTATAACATAAATAATGTATCACAATATAATTATAAGTTATAATTCTCACAAAAATACTACGGATGAATAGTAAACTCATAAGTTCGAAAGTTGATAAGATGAAAAATAAAAAGTATAAAAAAGCTAAAATCGATGTCATTTACCTTGTGGTAATGTTGATTTGCTTTAATTTTGCTTAAAACGCGAAACCTCAAATTGAAAGCCGAAAACCTAGCTCTCTTTTTCATTTTTGTTTTTACTCTCAAATTGATGCTCCCGAGAAATTTAGAATGGAGAATAGAGTGATTGGTAGTGAGAAATAAAATTTTTTAGCTAAAATATGGGTAATTGATAGAGAAGGCAGAGAGAACTCGACGAAGCACGAAGAAAAAACGAAGAAAAAGAAGAAAGTAGAATTGAACGGAGGAGAGAGAGAGAGAAAAAATGATTTTAAATCTTTTAAAAAAAATTATATCATTTAAACCCTCCTCAATTTAGAAAGTATTCATTGGGATCCTTCAAATCTACCCTTTTTACAAAAAAATTTTATCCTTAAAATTTAATGTACCTTAGTACTAAAAAAAATGGGGATACTGATGTTGCATCTGTAGTTCAGGTCCCATGTTATTTCTTCAATAATACCGTTCTTCCATAAAATCTTTACCATTGAAATAGTTTTACTTCTTAGTATCCATTTCTGATTATCAAGGATTGCCACTGGGTGCACTTCACATTTCAAATCTTTTCTCAAATTAAGAGAAGACAATTCGATAATATAGAAGGGGTCAGGCACATACTTTTTTAACATGGACACGTGAAAAATATCATGAATCCTATGCATTTCTTATGATAACTCCAGCATATATGTCATTGGACTAATTCGCTTAATGATTTTCTCAAGTAGAGTTTTCTTCGATTTCGAAATTTAATCACTCCCTTTCAGAGTGATACCTTTAAGAAAACTTGCTCCCTATATCAAACTCTAAATCTCTTCTCTTATTATCTGAGTATGACTTCTGTCTGTCCTGAACTACCTTTAATCTCTCTCGAATAATTCTTAATTTTTCAGTGGTGGCTTCAATTAACTCTACACTGTTTAATTTTTTTTCGCCTACTTCATTCCAGCATAGAGGGGTCCTATACTTTCTTTCATAGAGAGCTTCATATGGTGCCATACTTATGCTGGACTAATTACTATTTTTGTAGGCAAATTCAACCAAAGGTAAATATAGATCCTAACCTTTTAGAAATTCTAGTACACACCCTTGCAGCATATACTCCAGTACCTGGATGGTTCTTTTAAATTGTCCATCAATTTAAAGGTGAAATGCTGAGCTAAAATTTAATCTCATACCCATGGCTTTCTGAAAACTAGGCCAGAATCGAGATGTAAATCGAGGATCCCAATCTGACACTATTATCACTGGCACGCCATGTAACTTTACAATCTCTGCTATATATAACTTTGCTAACTTATTTTTGATGGGCAAAAAGTGTGCAGACTTAGTCAACCTGTCTGTAATCCCCCATATTGCATTATATCCAGCTTGAGTACATGGTAATCCTACCACGAAATTCATGGTGATGTGTTCTTATTTTCACTCTAGTATGGGTAAAGGTTGAAGTATTCCTGTCAATTTCTGATGTTTAGCTTTAACCTATTAACACGTCATACATCTAGCAACAAATTTTGCTATATTCCTCTTCATTTTAGACCACCAATAGTTCTCTCTGATGAATCTATACATTTTTGTGCTACTAGGATGCATTGTAAAGGCCAAGCAATATGCTTCTTTAAAGATGGTATTCTTCAATTCATTATTTAAGGGTATACATACCCTACCTCTTAAGGTTAGAATTTCATACTCCAGCATCACCATTTATGATCCTCTGGCAGATTTTCACTAACTCTGAATCCTGCATTTACCTTTTTTTTATCTGCTCCTTAAGTGTCAGTCTTACAATGAATTGGCTAGCATCGAACCATCTTGACCATGCTCTAATGTCACTCGTAGGTTCTTCAATTCTAATAGTAATGAAACATATGCTGACCGAACATATGTCACTATTACTAAAGACTTTTTGCTTAGCATATCTGCCACTATATTAACCTTTTTAGGATGATAGTCAATCACTAAATCATAATCTTTAAGTAGTTCGAGCCATCTTCTTTGTCTCAAGTTCAGTTCTTTTTGTATGAGCGAATACTTCAAACTTTGATGATTGATGAAAATTTGACACTTTTCTCTATATAAATAATGTCTCCAAATCTTTAGGACAAACATAACTGCTGACAATTTTAGATCATGGCTCGAATAATTCTCCTCATACCCTTAAGCTGTCTGGAAGCATAGGCAATTATCTTCCCATTCTGTATTAATACACAACCTAGCCCTTGTCTAGAGGTATCACTGAATACTATATATCCTTCTCCAAGAATAGACAGTGTCAACACCAGAGCAAAGGTGAGACGACTCTTTAACTCTTGAAAACCTTGCTCACATTTTTCATCCCACTCAAACATAACATCTTTTTTGATTAAGCGTGTTAATGGAGTAACTATTAAAGAAAAATCTTTACCAAACTTTCTGTAGTACCCTGCCAATCTCAAAAAACTTTTGATTTCAGTAATGT
>JAWDEX010000007.1:2029962-2041388 GCA_035221805.1 Trichilia hirta | reverse complement strand
AAGTGGACCTCCCTGTAGCTACAGTAAAATATCCCAGCTATCATAGCTATTATCACTAATATGCATATCACTATATCCAAATCAATAAAGTCAACCTCTCAATTATGCATAACATCCAATTTATAAGAAAACATTAATGTCAAAAGATTATTATTGGCCTCCGACCATGCACGTAAATAAGTCATATACCACATATCATAAAATCATCAAGAAATAATAAAAACAATGATATCATCAAATATAAATCCAAAACAATAATCACAAATAAATCACAAATAAGGAGACCTCCTCCTGGTCTCCACCACAACAATAAAACCATTGCCTTCACATGCGATCTCAATTTATATATTTATAGCATTTAATAAAGCATAAGTTTTGATTTTAAAAATAATAAAAACATAAAGTAAAGGTCCACTCACACTTAGGGAGGGTATATACTCTCTAGTTCCTTTCGCTTCTCGATACTTCACACGCGTTCCTCGCTCGTGTATTATTACCTAACACATATATCAAAATGTATTAATATATATTTCTAAACCTCGATTAAAACTCATATGCATGGAATACATATTAACCCAAGTTTTCTGAAATCAACTAATATGCTAAACGGATAAGACCTTGTTTATTATTTAATTATCCATTAATTTCTACTAGGAATCCACATTGTAGCCTAACTAGCGTATTTCAACTCGGTTTTGTGATTAAGATAAGTGGACTCCACATACCTACTGGAACAATAACTCAGTTACTGTTCACACCCAAACAACTTTTTCAAATTTACATACTAAGCTTTCTAACAACTTACCCGACTATACTACAACCTAAATAACATATCACAACCCAATTATAAGTGACAATTCTAACAAAAATGCTATAGATGAACAGTAAATCAATAAGTTCAAAAGTTGATAAAATAAAAAATAAAAGGTATAAAAAACTAAAATTGATGTCCTTTATCTCGTGGTAGTGTCAGTTTGCTACAATTTCGCTTAAAATCCTAAAAACCCCAATTTAAAAGCCGAAACCCTAACTCCCTTTTCCGTTTTCTACGTTTCTACTCTCAAATTGATGCTCCCAAGAAGTTTAGAATGGAGAATGCGAGCAATTGGTGGTGAGAAATCGAAATTTTTAACTAAGATATAGGTGATTGATAGAAAAGACAGAGAGAACTCGACGAAGCATGAAGGAAAAACGAAGAAGAAGAAGAAAGCACAATTGGATGGGGGAGAGAGCGAGAAAAAAATGATTTTAAATCTTTTAAAACAAAAATATCATTTAAACTCTCCTCAATTTAAAAAGTATTTATTGGGTTCTTCCTAAACAGTGAAGCAATATTGAATAAGCCACCCGTTGAACAGTGCCAATAAATTGTGGACAAAACATTTTTGAGAGGTACAAACTATTCATACAATAGATAAATATGTTGCAATGTGATCAGTAGTTTGAAACATTTAAATGCATTCCTCTTTCTCGGTTGTCCATTCCCATATGGTTGTTTTCATTGAGCAAAGCCATGAGTTATGAGTAGCAGCAGGTTAATGACTCCTGATTTTGAACTAGGAGATATCCACTCCAATGGATTTTATTTATGAAAATTTTCTTCAACTGATTCGTCTTAGCTTTCAAATCTTTGTTGTTAATTTGATCACATCCATTTTTCTAACGAGTCAAGTAAAAACCTCAAAAAAATTTCATATTCTTTTTGTAGCAATGACAGAATGTTGTATTTCAATGTCCTCTTCCTTTCTCAACATGATTTGATCATGTTGTTGTTCTGATGTTGCCTTTCTTCTTCATTCGTCCCTGGTTCCTGTTTCAGTTGATGTAGGAGTTCCTATTTCTGCACATGGGGATTTTGAATGTTCTTATTGTTATGGAGGAGAATAGTGTTCTCTGTGTCCCCTACAAGATTTGCTTATTGTTGATCCTCAAAACTTTTGCCTGTTTCTCAAGGCATTTTGACGTGATACCCCTTCAATTTATGCCCCTTGCATGAGTATCTTATTAAGTAATTCAATATGGTGGAAAAACTTTTGGATTGCTGCTTTTGCAGGATCCTTTTTTCTACATTATCAGTTGCAGGACATGTTTCGGCCAAACTTTTGTTGGTCGAGTTCATTTCCCAGGAGTGACAAGATTAGATTTTCTATTGTAAGTCTGTAAACAGCTGAAAAAGATTAGATTTTTCACATGTTTTGTGTAATCAAAGTTCTCTTTCTCCCTCTCTCTTTTTCTTTCTTCTGTTATTTATTTCTGTTTCTATATAACTGATTTCATAGTGTTCTTTAGACATGGCTTCATCAATATCTCGAGCTGCCACACAAATAAAAAAATGTTTCCAAGAGGGCCTTAGATACCCTTGTAAATGAACCTTCTCTAAAGAAATTGAAAGCTCCAGTGACTGCACGGATGAAGGTCACCGCATCCTGGTTTTCTGATGTTTCCTTTCCTCCACTGACTACTGAGTTGTTGGCACCGTCCCCTACAATGATTCTGCTGAAGCTACTGCCAATGTTGGGGGTACCTTCTCCTCGTGAAGCAGTAAATACTGATGATGATTCCTCAAAAGATCCCTGAAGGATCCAAGCAAGCATATAAATGCCCTTTCGAGGAATTAGAAAATGGGAAGATCTTGAATGTGGATACTTGTTATGAACAAGTTGGAGTTCTGGCATCTACTGAGTTAAAGAACCACATCGATGGCTTGACCGGCCCCAAAAAAATGTTGATTTTGAAAATTTCCTTTTACAAGGTAAAACTTTAATCCCTTTCTTCCATTTAATCTTTTCTACTTCAACCGTTCATTTTTTCAGTTTCTTTTTCTAGTTTGTGTTACACTTCATGATATTTCAAAGACGTTATATAACGCTTGAAGATGACTTTAAGAAAGCCAAAGCCACCTCTGAGGCACACTCTCTAACTAGGATATAGAAATTTCCACGCACAAAACCAAGGTGGCTCTAGATTCTACGATATTTGCAAAGGCAGAGGCAAAGTTGAAGGAGTCCGAATTGTCCAAGGGGCATCTTAGATCTAGAGTTGAATTCCTGCAGGCTGAACTGAAAAGTAAGCAAGCAGAGAATGAGGTTTTGAAGGACCAAGCTGCTGCATCAGAACAAAAGGCTTCCACAACCTGCAAGGAATTGTCTGCTACTGCAAATACTATCAAAGAACTCGAGCTCTGTACCTTACTTCAAGCAACCAAACTTAAATACATTGACTTACAAGAGGATTGCTGTGGCTCCGTCAGACTTCCTGATCCGGGTAGCGATGGTGTGTAGAAAGGTGGTTTTTGACGTAGTAGACAGAAACATGAAGCTTGAATCAGAACTCTCAACGTGTTTTTGATAATTATCAGGTGTAACTGGCCTTTTCTTGTTGTGTATTTCATTTTTATGCAATTCTGTTGACTGTGAATGTTATATGTGAAGCTTCTAATGCTAGGAAATATCTAAGGTGGGAGCATGTGCCCTTGAATCTGTAAACATTGTTGAATGCTTGAGGGAGATGATATGGTATGAACGTCATAAACTTTGCCAATCAGTCGTAACGTGAAGCATAAAAGCGGTTTGCAGAAACGATGAATTTCGTAAACATAAAATCGAATGTTTCTTGTTACTATTTATCGTTTAATGACATACTATAGTGATTTCAATTAGTATATAAATTTGGTTGTAAATTTTAACAAATTAACTTCAAATTAAGAATTTTTATAAAATGGATTTTGGTATTCAACAGTATAGAATATGACCATAATCCATGGAGTTACATGAATATAGTTTAAAGTACCAGGGGAAATTTAAGGTGGTAAGCTGAAGCACAGTCGCAACTGAATTCCAAATTTCGTCATACGTGTCACCTGCAAGAAGTTTTCCCGCTCCCTTCTAAGCTGACGTGGATCTGCATGTTGCATTTGTATCCATGATAAACTACAATTCTGTTAATTCATTAACCATATGTAATCTATTTTTATTATAAATGATCATCTTTCTTGCTAAACTGTAAAATAATAATAAATCACATGCCAGCTGCAACCATTAAAATACAGCACTACTGGAGACAAAAATTGTACATTGTCAAATCCCATCAGGCACTCAGTCTCTCTTCTTTTTACTGTTTGTTCCATGGTCAGGTTAAGCATCATCAAGGCTCTTTTTCTTGACCATCAGGCAAGCGAACACTAAAAATGTTAAATATTCAGGTTTCTTAAATAATATCATTTTCTTGCGGGTGTAGTTTCTTTTTTGGCTGCAATTACGGGTTAGTTTCTCTGGCTTCTATTTTTCTTTCTTTCTTCTTTTCTTTTTAACTGTTTTGATTCTCTTCCATATGACCCATCTGTTGATTTTCGTGGATAATGTGATTAGTTTTTGTAGTAGTCTTAAATTTATGATGAAGTGGGGTTTTGCGATATCTGTTCGCTAGGCTATTTTTTTTACCTTTTTTGGTATGTTTCTTCATATTTCTGATATGTGCTGCGTTGCATGCAGTCTTCTTGGTTTTAAAGACGATGACGTTTGAGTTCTTGACCTTGACCTGTACTTTGATCTCTTTGGTTTCTACTTTCTAAATCTTTCTTCAATATTTTCATTTATTATATGTTGATTCTTTTACATTCGCTATTTTATCACACGTAGTTTCCTAGCCTGCAATGGTAACATATTTATTTATTTCTGTATTTGGGAAAGTGATCTTCTCGTATTAGCACTCAAGTTCTGGCCTTTATGGTTTCTAAACTTCTCTTAAAAGTCTCTGGTGTCTTGAAATTTGGCTTCTTGGTATCAGGGTCTTTCCTTTATTTAAAAATTGTTCTTTTCTGCAAATTGTCTTGAAGTTTTCAATTTATACGAATTGGGTTTTTCTGGTGTCAGAATTTTAGGTCTATTTGTTCAAATTTGTACCTATTTCGTGTCTGGCAACATAATGCAGAAATTGAAAGAATCAATGAAATTGCAGTCTTCAAAATATTATGATATGTTTCCTATTATCTGCATTCACGGTAAATTGATGTTGTTCTTTGGTCACCCTTAAATCTTTTTATTGTTTTCATTTTTTGTTTCATCATTGAAAGGGTATTTAACTCATAACTGCGGCTAAAGCCTCTGATTGACTGGACGTAGGTGTCATGGTGTGATGTATTGTTTTACAAAGTTCACTATTTTGTCCTCCAATTCATGCTTCTGAAATGTTTTCCAGAATATTTTAGTTTGATCGTGCCTTAATTCTCTTTTATTGGTGGACAGTTAATTCAGCTACCAAGCAGCATATAAAGCACCTGCATTCCTCCCGCGCTTACAGAGACAAAGATTACAAGCAGAACATTTTTTGATGGTATAGGGGTTGCAGAAGGAATTTGGATATGTTTGAAACTTTGATTTTGAACCTTAAACCACTGGCTTTAAAGAATTTATAGGTCATAGTGTGGAAGGTTAGTGTGTTATGACTTTTTCTTATAATCTTCTAAGAATTCTATGAATTTGCAGGGTTTGAGTGTATATGGTACTAATTCATTGATCGGGCTGTATTGATAATTCTTGCTTTGTAGTTTCCGGTTTAAGCCATCTTGTCTTTGTTTACAGCTGATAAAGGTGATGGAAGAGAATGTCATTAGAGCGAAGCAAGGATATGTTCCTCTGAAAGGAAGCAGAAGCAAAATGAAGTTAGAAGAAACTGTCATAGATGATGACACGGCGATAGGAGCTACGAAAGATAAAATAGTTAGGAAGTTAGCTGTTGAAAGATCAAAGGGAGAGAGATCTGTGGCAAAAACAAGTCAGTCAGGTGGTGAGGTTAAGAATGTCAGGGAAGATGTTAGGGAAGAAGAGGGCATGGAGACAAAACCTGTGACGGAGAATAAAGATAACATTAAAACTCCTGTGAAGAAGAAGAAGAAGAAGAAGAGGGGTGCAGGTGGTGAATTAGTCCTAGCTTATTTGTTATCTTCTGAGCAAAGTTCATCAAGGCTTTGTCCGAGAAAGGAGCAGCCTTCTTTTCAAATGATAGATTTGAATGAGAATGATGATGATAGAATTGTTGGCAAACGAGTCAAAATTTTTTGGCCTGAGTCAAGAAAATGGTTCACCGGGCACATCAAAGCATTTGATGATGTGAAAAGACTGCACAGTATTTTGTATGATGATTGTGACGAGGAGGAATTGGATTTAAGGAGTGAGCGATTTGAGCTCGAAATAATGCCTACTGAGGGTTTTAGCTTGAAGGTTGAATCCTTTTCTAAAAGGAAAGGTGGGCGATTAATCAATGATGTGGCCGGCACAATTATGTCACCAGAGGGGAAATCGAAGGTTGGTGATACCAAAGAAGAGATCAAGAGGTCAGTGTCTAAGAAGGTGGGAAAAAGGGGGAGGTCAAAGTCACAGAAGAAGTCTACTAAAGTCAAGAAGAACTTGGCTGCAAAAAGGGCCTTGGACATAGTTCCTGATAATGTTGCTGCTGAAATGATGACCGATAAGATCCATTTTGCTGAAGAACTCCATGAATCAAATATCGGCATAGACTCTAACTCCAGAAAGAAAGGCGGGCTATTGAATAGTGATGTGGCCATCACAATAATGTCACCAGAGGGGAAATATAAGGTTGGCGATACCAAAGAAGAGATCAAGAGGCCAGTGTCGAAGAAGGTGGGAAAATGGGGGAGCTCAAAATCACAGAGGAAGGGTACTAAACTGAAGAAGAACTTGGCTGCAAAAAGGGTCTTGGATGTAGTTCCTGATAATGTTACTGCTGAAGTGATAACCAATAAAATCCATTTTACAGAAGAACTCCATGAATTGAATTTCGGCATAGACTCTGATTCCAAAAAGAAAGATGGGAAATTGAACAGTGATGTAGCCCACACAATTATGTCACCTGAGGGGAAATCTAAGGTTGGTGACACTGAAGAAGAGATCAAGAGGCTGGTGTCTAAGAAGAATAAGGTGAGAAAAAGGGGGAGCTCAAAATCGCAGGGGAAGGGTACTAAACCGAAGGAGAACTTGGCTGCGAAAAGTGAGTCGGACGTAGTTCCTGATAATGTTGCTGAATTGGTAACTGATAAGATCCATGTTGCAGAAGAACTCTGTGAACTGAATTTGGGCGTAGACTCTAATTCCAAAAAGAAAGGTGGGCGATTGAACAGTGATGTAGCCAGCACAATTATGTCGCCAGAGGGGAAATCTAAGGTTGGCGATACCAAAGAGGAGATCAAGAGTCTTGTGTCAAAGAAGGTGAGAAAAAGGGGGAGTTCAAAATCTCAGAGGAAGGGTACTAAACTGAAGGAAAACTCAGCTGCAAAAAGGGACTTGGTTGTAGTACCTGATAATGTTGCTGAAGTGATAACCGATAAAATCCATTTTGCAGAAATCCATGAATTGAAATTTGGCATTGACTCTGATGATTCTAAATCTCTTGCAGAAATAGCTGCTCAACTACGGCCAAGTTGTGAAGTTAAAAAGACATGTTCCGACAATGATGACACTGAAGGAAGTGAAAAGACTGAGTCTGATGACTCTGTGTTGAAAAGGTTTGGAAGTTTAAAGAAAAGAACAAAAGGAGCTACAAATGTGAAGAGCACAAAACTCATAAGCAGGAAAGGGATCAGTGATGTTGAGACACTGGATGAAGATATGAAGGTCGATTTGCACCATGATGGGTATGATGACTCCATGTTGAAGAGTTTTGGAAGTTTAAAGAGCAGAACAAAAGGAGCTGCAAATGTGATGAGCTCAAAACTGATAAGCAGGAAAGGGATCGGTGATGTGGAGACACTGGATGAAGATATGAAGGTCAATTTGCACTATGATGGTGAACTGAAGAAGAGCACGTTGTATGTTGGTATCAATGTTGAAGAAGCTGTAACAGTCAATCATCAGAAAGAGAATGAAAAAATTGAAGCTTGTGAAGAAGTTGGTGAAAATAGAAGTGGTGTGCTGCATGAAGCTCAACCTACAACATCAGATCTCACTGTTGAGGATGTCAAAATCTGTGGAGATTCGGGGGACAAAGAAAAGCAGGCGAAAAAAGAGAACATGAAACCTTTGGAAAATGCTGTAATTAGTCCGATTTTAAGATCTCACAGCTGGAAAGGCAAAATGGAGAGCCTGCCTGCAAATACTGAAAATACTGAAGCTTCTTTCCACATCCTTAAAGTATACGAAGTAATATGCGAAGAAACGAGTGTTCAAGACTTTAGAGATGTTGATGCCGTGAAAAAGCACAACGAAAGAAAATTATTCTCGAAAGCAGACCGTGTGGAGTCGTTCAATGTATCTGCTGATTTAAAGTCTACCATACCAGAGGATCCAGAAGAAGAAAATCCTGATATGCAGAGGGAGAAACTGAAAGTAGACAATATCAAAGAGAAGGCAGAAAACAATCAAGGATGCTGAAACTAAACCTTGTAAGAATGGAGCAGTATAATCTGCAGTCTAAACACATGGTGTTTAATTTTTTTCACCTCTTAGACAAAAGAACAGATGTGATTTCTCATCTGTTGTAGGATCTTTTACCGGATGAGAATTGAAATTAATATTCCTAATATGCTGACATATCGCCTAGTTGGGTACATGGGTTGTAGTCTCTCTATAGTTTTACCCAGCTAGCACACGAACATCATACTGGATCTTCTTGTTGTAGACTATGTTGTTCTAACTTTCAATGCAAAAACGTGTTCTGATTTTTCATTCAGTTTAAACTGCAGTAGTTGCGATTCCTTAGTGCCATTCATCATTTTCACTCTGGAAATCGCTTGTATTCCATTGGTAATGTATTATGGGAACTGGGAAATGCTTTGGCTTCGATGAATCTGTTGAATGCTTCGAGTTAATTATATCCCGGTCCAACCTTGGTTCTTTATTACCGACATGACTACTTGTAATAATGCACAAGTAGTTTTTGCCTTTATTTGACAAATCCATCTGTAGTTTAAACATTGCACATATCACATTGAGTATTCGTGAAAATAAAAAATTTTCAACCAGTTTTGGCATAGGTGTGAAATTGAATATTGATTTCTTAACCACGGAGGAGCAAAATTGGAATCTTGAACCATTCATTAATAGAAGTGGCCAACAAAAAGAAGGGGAAGATTTTCATTTTTGTTTTTCTTCGAACTTTGGATTTTGCCTGCCAGCCTACGTCTACGCCCCACACAATCAAGAAATTTGGAGTTTCTTTTTTTTCCTGTGTATTCGTTGTTCATTTATCTGGATATGAAAAATGTCATTGGCTCAGATACTAATCACTGACTGCCATGTAAGGCAATTATTTCTTTTTGGATCCCTAAATTCTTATATGTTCACAAATAAGGACATAGTTTTGTATTGGTAATAAATAGGTCCCTATATTTTGTAGAATGACTGCAATGCCCTTTTATTGTGAGTCACAAAATCTGATCTCGAAACCCCAATACTACGAGATATAGAAAGACGATGTGACTGACATGATTATTGATATGGCCATATTTCAAATAAATGAAAAATGTATGCCCTTATTGTGAGAATATAGAAAAGAACGACCTAAATGTTATGTCCAAATTTTTATTTGTTGGCCCCACGTCTTTTCTTTTTTATTATTTTTTAAAGCCTTTTCATTTGACTACCGCATGCATCAAGTCCACGGAATAAAACGTAATCGCGTCCAGGTTCACGTACGATCGAATCCAATTTTGATTTCACCTTCCCCCGGTTGGCAGTTCATTCACCACGCTCAACTTATTCACGTGCTTAACAGCTCATGCTCCTATTACGGCGGTTCAAAATGCAATCAAAAATGACAAGCAAGAAATCATATTTCACGATTTGACTCAAATTTTGTAATTAAAAGTGAATTAGTAATGAAATTTTAATATTAGAAATTAAAAACATCATTCGTAAAAATATATGTAGAAAAATTTTATACAAGACTATCTCAACAATTTTAAAAGCAATTAAAATAAGTGAAAAAATTTTTAAATTCATGACATCAATTTATAAAATAATTCATGTAAATTTTTCTTCAAAAATAATTTTGTTAACTAAAGTGTATGTGTTAATTATTATAAAATTTAATAAACTATTTAAAAGTTTATTCTATACAGTGAAATATTTTTTAATTTAAACCATGTTTCGAACAAGTTATATTAGTACTCACCATATTATTAAAATATTAGATTTAATTCGAATATAAATATAAATTTTTTTAAATAATAAAGATATACAAATTTTAATTATATTTGATTTCATTCAAAATCAGTTTAAAACAAATCATGGACTTCATAAACTAACCAGTCCTAATTCTGAAAATTACAAACACGAGATAGGCTCCACAATAGAAACTGACAAACGCGTGCTCTGCACGCTCGGTGTCTGCAAAAATAATCCCGTGTCAGGCACATGAGGGTGCACGTTAGCAAACTCCACATATATCATAAATGAAAAACCGTATATTTACTTTTCTGTTCCCTGTGTCTACCCGATTCAACTCAGTTAATCCACAGCAAATAAAAATATCTCATTTCCGCCATCAAAATCTCTCCTTTTTGGAGTCTCTTTCATTTCCAAATCTATTCTCTTTTCGAAGATTGAGCTTCTAACCATGACGACGTCGTTCGGAGCTGCAAACACCGTGGTACCGAACGATTCGAATATTCGGATTCGGAGCTTTAACGGATTGAAATCTTCGCATTCTTCCTCCGCTCTTACTCGCAATCTCCGCATCTTTCCCGTTCCCTATGCGGCGAGAAGTACGCTCGTTAGAGCTGTGTCCACGGTGAGATTTTCGTAAATTAGCTGAACTTTTATCTTTATTATTTTAGAATATTCTCTTTTGTTGCATGCCTTTTTTTGAGGGGTCTGTTTTCTGTGCACTTTGTGAGAAAATGAAGCAAGATACGACGTCGTTACAGGTAGAGTTCAGGAACTGGATTCGTGAGCGGGAGATAATAGTTAATTTGGAAATAATTAACACTTCTAAGAATAGATAGCTTTCACTTTCCATATTCTGTATATTCTGGGAATTATTGTTAAAAAAATATACTTATGTAGAATTAAAAATTGATAATTGAATTTTAGATGTTCAAGATCGAAGATTACGTTTGCTGAATATCTTTGAAAATAGCTTTTCAAGTCAAAGATTTTTGGAATATGGTTCATTTAATCAGCCAAAACACGTTCCCTGCTTTTCAAGTACATTGATTTTTGCAGCATTTCTGGGATGTTTTCAAAATTTGTACGCGGGTAACTGAATGTACTTTACATGTACTTTTTGTGTGAATATTTTGGCTCGAACTTATAATATCCTCTAAATATGAATGTGGGATACGTATAGTAAGCAAAGTGTTTGCTTTTGCAGCCAGTAAAGCCAGAGACCGCAACCAAGCGTAGTAAGGTGGAAATAATCAAAGAGGAAAGTAATTTCATAAGATACCCTCTTAATGAGGAATTGTTGACAGA
>JAWDEX010000007.1:1997990-2029130 GCA_035221805.1 Trichilia hirta | reverse complement strand
AAGGCTCGCAATGATAATTCTCATGGAACAAATTTCCCTGATTCTCCAGAGCCCATCTATGGAACTCAGTTCTTGCCAAGAAAGTTCAAAATTGCTGTAACGGTGCCATCAGATAATTCAGTCGACATTCTTACGAATGATATTGGTGTTGTCGTTATTTCTGATGAAAATGGGGAGCCTCAGGGATTCAACATATTTGTAAGATAAACGTGTTATTTTATTTTGACTTTCTAAACTATTGTGTTTTGTTTTCTTACAATTTCTGTTACAGGTTGGTGGTGGTATGGGAAGAACACATCGGCTGGAAACCACATTTCCCCGTCTGGGAGAGCCATTGGGCTATGTGCCAAAAGAGGACATTTTGTATGCTGTAAAAGCTATTGTTGTGACGCAAAGAGAACATGGGAGAAGAGATGATCGCAAGTACAGTAGAATGAAATATTTGGTCAGCTCTTGGGGAATTGTAAAATTTAGAAGTGTTGTTGAGCAATATTATGGAAAGAAATTTGAGCCTTCCCGTGAGTTGCCTGACTGGGAATTTAAAAGTCATTTGGGATGGCATGAACAGGTTCGTATACTAGCATAATATATTATGTATCTATGTCATTTTTTCTTTCATTAAAGTTTTTTATGTTTAAGCTTTGTCTTTCCTTTTTCTTTTTTTTTTTGTTGTCTGTGCTGATGGCAATTGGTAAATTGTCCACAGGGTGATGGTCATTTATTTTGTGGACTCCATGTTGATAGTGGTCGTATTGGGGGGAAAATGAAGAAGACATTAAGGGAGATAATAGAAAAGTATAACTTAAATGTGCGTATCACACCAAACCAGAACATCATCTTGTGTGATATTCGCAAAGCATGGAAGCGTCCCATCACCACAACTCTAGCACAGGCTGGTCTGCTGGTAAGTATTTTTTTCATGTAGTGCATACCTACATTATTTTCTGACTGTGCAATGTTTAATCTATGTAAACTTTCAGCACTTGATTTTTTGTTCAATGGTTGGGGATATACAATTCACCTTTGGGGTTTAGAAAGATTATCTAGAACTATATAATTCAATAAAGGATAGACTGGGATCCAGTTAATATTGGCTAATCAGTGCTGTCATGAAATGAAAGCTTAGTGTTATTGAAGTGTGGATGTTATGAGGACATATATCAGATGACTCCTCAGATTTTTGTTCTTATTTGGCTTGTTTTATTATCATAGACTATTCTCAGTGGCATTTGTATCTGGAGAGCCAAAACTTGAGGACCAATAAAAAAACTCAAGTTCAGCTCAAAATAACATGAAATGTGAGAAATAATGAGGGCTCCGTACAAGGAAAGAATACATTCGTTCTTCAAAGGATAACATTTAAATATTGAATAAATCCTTTATTGAAAATTGATACTACTATAGTTTTAAATAGTGAGCTTTCCAGTAGATTCAACATATAATTCTCATAGCATGCATTATTTCACCAATTTAATTTTTATTCTATATAAAACATAACCAATTGCTACTTGTTTAGTCCTGTTAGATATTGTTTAAGAATAACCATATTTTTTAAATTGATTTATTGGGGTTTTCTTCATCTTTCGACCATATTTTATTTTTTTTTCAAACTTTTGGTTGATGCACTGAGTGGTTTAAGCATAGTGAGCGGTCTTAATTTGGTTGTTTACAGCTTCCCAGATATGTAGACCCACTCAACATAACTGCAATGGCATGCCCTGCTTTTCCACTTTGTCCACTTGCAATAACTGAAGCAGAAAGAGGAATGCCTGACATCCTCAAGCGGGTTCGAGCTGTGTTTGAGAAGGTATTTACCTAAATACACATCTCAGCAGAATTATTCAAGAACACAATGAAGGTGGCGAGTCAACTTTCTTTGTGTCAATTGGATTGCAAAATGAACTGACAGCATGATCTTTGTGATAATAGGTTGGTCTCAGGTACAGTGAATCTGTTGTAATAAGGATGACTGGCTGCCCTAATGGTTGTGCTAGACCATATATGGCTGAACTCGGACTGGTTGGTGATGGTCCAAACAGTTATCAGGTATTGCTAACACTGATATACTCCTTTTCTCATTCTTTGTCCAAATTCTTGTAAAATGAATGTGCTGTTGTTTTTTTGAAAACAGATATGGCTTGGAGGTAGTCCCAATCAAACCTCGCTGGCAAGAAGCTTCATGAACAAGGTTAAGGTTCATGATTTAGAAAAGGTTCTTGAACCTTTGTTCTATTACTGGAAACACAAACGACAAACCAAAGAAGAATCGTTCGGCGAATTCACAAACCGTTTTGTGAGCAATTAACGGTTTCAATGTTCTTTTTTTCTTTCGGGCTATTAATAGAAATGGCTAACCTCGTCTCATATGTTCTTACCACAATAAAAACTTTTTATCCATCAGTGACCTAGCCTAGTATTCCTGCTCATTGCAATTTAATTGATGCCAGGGATTTGAAAAGCTTCAAGAACTGGTTGAGAAATGGGAAGGTCCAGTAAAAGCATCGTCAAGGTACAACCTGAAACTTTTTGCCGATAAGGAGACATATGAAGCCATGGATGGACTTGGTAAGCTGCAGAACAAGAGTGCTCATCAGTTGGCTGTAGAAGTTATTCGCAATTTTGTGGCATCCCAAGAAAATGGCAAAGGTGAATAAGTTAACCATGGAAGTCATCTTCCCACTTTCTTTCTCGCACTCTCCAAGCAGTTATCACTCGATAACAGCTGGGATGGATGGATAGCAGGTTCTGTTATCATCTTGTATCTATATGGTTTTCGAGTGTGTTTTGACTTTAGAAAATGTTCAAAACCTGTACCACCCTTATTCCCAATTTCCCTGAGTTTGTTAAATTGAGACTTTCTCATTTATCATTCTCTGAAATGGAATGTTTGAATCTCAGGTGTTTGATCATCAATTCGTTATTCAGCTTCCAGTCCCCCACAAATTATATGACCAAGAGACTCCCTTTGGGTTTGTAGTGCGTTTCTTGACAGCCAACTTCTGTGATTTTCAGAGACCTAATGCCGACTAGCTCCAGCCGTGCCTGATCGATATTTGCAAAATTTGGTGATCTTACTATTTGGTTCCCAGTTAATGAGAAGGAAAGAGAAAAAGAAAGAGAAGAGACTAGTTCATTTTTATCGGCTAAGTTAATTGAGTAAAGTTAGTTATTTCTTGAGAGAGTATATTTATTTATTGTATTAATCAATAAACTTGAAAATTTTGGAATCTGCGCCCGTTTCTTTTTCTATTTAGTTAAAAATTTGAGTTAATTCCATTTAGTTGCACTTTGATAATGGATTTTGGAATGCGTGGATGCTGCAAGAAATCATAATTTTCCAAGTGAATTTCAGGATTTTATCATGTTTGCTTTCAGTAGTCTTGCTATCTCCTTTTATGTTTTCATGATGACGCGAGGCCAACGAAATATTTACAATAATGCTAGGAATATAATTTCTTATCTAAATTCTATCTGTAAAAGTTAGTGTAAAATTGTTATATTATAATCATACTGTTTGTACAGGAAAGGGATTCTATTATTATGTTAACATCTTAACTTCGATGAAAAAAATATATATATCAACGTATTAATCAATTGGACTGTTTTGTTTGAGCCAAAAATGTTCCTCAACATTCACCTATCTGAGAGTTGCGGTATTGTGGTGAATTTGTGTCTATGCAAGCGTGCATCAAATTGACAAAAACAAAAGGAAAAAAAAAAAAAAAAAAGTGGGTCAAAATATTAAACAAGAAGGATATGATAAAAAAAATAGCATTCTCCAATTACAAGATACAAACTGCTTACAGCTTTTACATGAATCTTCAGTCCAGATCCACCCAATTCAACACAAAATCATCATTTAAAAATGATGATAAAGTGTCTCATTTGTGACAGATTCTAGCTGTAGGCATTGTCACACAAATTGGACCATACTTCTTCTTAGCTTCCAGAGTTCCTGGTTTTGGCTCATCAGCCATGGCAACTGTTGCAATAGAGCAAGCTGCAGCAGCTGCAACAGCAAACACAAGTTCCCTTCTCCCGTTGCTGCTGATGTTATCTTCCTTGTTTTCCATTTCCAAGCTGGTTTTTTCTCCTTCTGTTGCTCTTGATGATGCTTTCGCCACAACAAGAAGTCCTCGTCTTGCTGTTGTTGGTGGATTTTTGGTGGGCAGTAATGAAGCTACTGTTGCTGCCGATGCTGCCATTGTCATGGAAGCCATCTCTGAAATGTTTTTTGGTTGCTTACTTTTTGGTTTTCTCTGTTGCACAAAGTGTTTTGTGTCGTCAAAAATTGCATGGAATTGAATTACTTTATTAGTACTATGTAGTTAGAATGAAAATGGATTGAAAGGGAGATTGTTCTAAGGCCATCTTCTATTTCCTTATCCTGACAAATGATAGAACAAATGGGTCTGTGCCACGTGTTGGTGTTTTATCCTGTCCATTAAACTCTGTGGTTATGAATTAATGGTGGCTCTTTGTGGACTGCAGATTTCAAAATCATCAGTTTTTGGAAGTGCTTTTCTCAACTTTGCTTGAATGGCTGAAAATTTGGGGGGGATAATTTCGAAAGTTCAAAAATTAAAACTATCCATATTACGGAGTAAGAAAACATTATATTACATTTAATATTAAATAATATATTATATAAAGATGAACATTTTTAAATGGACATAAATTATCATATTTCACAGTTTGAATTGATTTAAAAAAATTTTGAATCCATTTATAAATTAATATTTTTTAAATTGATGATTGTGATTAAAATTTTAAATTAGACTAATTTTAAATTGGGTTAAATTATAAATTAAATCGTTTAATATTATTTTATAAAAAATTTTATTATTATTTATTTTATCATCTTAATTATATATACTTATCTTCATTTTTTTATATGTGATAACAATTAGAAAAAATTATTTATGAATTTTTTATTTTAAATATTAATGAGATATTATAAAATTAATAATAAATAAATATTACAATATTAATATTATAATATAGTTGAAACTGTAAATTCAAACAGCTTTAAATTGTATTTTACACTTTAAATTAAATCGATTTATAATATTTTAACGAATTTGATTAAATTAACTTAATTTTAAATTATAATTTTTGAATCGATTTAAAATTTTATCTCAAATTAATTTAAATTGCATGTGTTCATCTTTAATATTACGTTATCAAAATAAGATTGTCAAAATGTTGTTGTATTGATAAGCTATTCGATGTACAAGTTATGCTTAATAAGTTAAAGATAAAAAAGTTATATATAATTTAATAATTCATAATTCATAAATATTTGCATAAAATAAGATTATTGTTAATTTAAATAATCATAAAATAATCCAATAAATAATATAGTTAAATTTATAAGTGTAATTATAAACGTGATATTACTTTATAAATAAAATAAAATTATAAATAAGTTATACAAAATCAAGTAATAAATTACTTGTCATAAAATGAGCAATTTCAATTATCAAATTAGTATAATGTACATTAATTATATAAATTTTTATATGCAAAATCATGAAGCATATATTTATATTGCATATTCAATAAAAAAACAAATTTTATAAGTTGGATCAAAGAATTTATTATTATTATTATTATTATTATTATTATTATTATTCACCATCATTTCATCAAACAAAATAAATAATGAAAAAAATTTAAGTAATTGATAGACTGTGCACTATGTTATCAAATTTCATGATGCGATGCACAATTCAACTGTTAGTTTTTGTACATTAATATACCTAATTAATATTAAATTAATACATTATTATATATTATGTCCAATTTACAATTCACAATTCACTGTACTCTCACACAAAATCTTCACAATAGAATTACTATGTTTTTAAAACTAGTGGCAAGAAATTGTACTAAAATATTATTGTAATCGCTAGCATCAAAGCAGGCCACACAAATTTGTCAAACTTAAGGGAATTGATATGAAACGATGTCGTCTCGTTTTGAACAAACGACAGGAGAATCTCCTCCGCTCCAGTTTGGTACTGATTTACATTCGGATTCTACCTTGCTGCGCTTAGATTTAGAAGCAATTCAAATAATCGGTGAATTTGAGAACAGAAAACCGATAAAGTCGGCAGGAAACACGCCGAGTACGTGAATTGTCCCATACGATTGTATTGCTGGTTACAGTACCAACTACCAAACAAAGGATACTGTCATGTCACAAAAAACTGTATTAACAAATTACCCATTCTCAGATTTTATTTAATGATCTTTTTTAATATTAAAATAAATAAATAAACAAAATTTCTCCACGGGATGTCACTCTTTGAAATTTTGCCTTTTTTTTTTAAATATATTTTCTAAATTTACTTAAAATTTATTACTCATTTAAGTTCAACTATTATTTTTTAAGATAATTTGTACACTATTATTTAATAAAAGAATTCAAAATTATTTTTTATAATTATTTTAAAATTTTAGAATTTACAAGTTTAATTGATTTTTAATTTATCGTCACTAAAACATGAAAATTTTTATATTAATTTAAGTATTAAAAGATTTATATCAATCAAAATATTAATATTTCTATATATAGTTATAAGTAAGTTTAGGATTCTCAAAATTTTAATAATATTATAAATTTTTTTACAATAAAAAAAAAAATGAATTGGTCGTAGAGTTGAAAACCAAATTTTTGTATCAACATATTTATTAGTGAAAGCTTAAGAAGAAAAGGCTTCCTATTATTTTTATAATTTACTTAATTTAGGGAGTCAATAAATTAACGAATATTAATTATGAATAGAAACATTTGGGATTCTAGAGAATAAAATAAGACTCCTTATGTCCAAACATGGTCTTGTTATATTGCATGGATGGTCAAACAAATACCACTATTATTATTTTTAAAAAATTGTAGATTCTAAACAGATTGATTTGGGTGAATAATGGAGAAGACAAGAACATAAGCTCCATTATATGACACAAACGTGTCCTTTACTTCTGGTTATAATAATAATTATTGCTATGTAAATAACTTTTTAATAGAAGATTTATATATTTTTCTTGGGTATAATCTTAATTAAGATTGTTAGGTATAATTATTAAAATAAAAATTACAAGTTGAAGGTAATTTATACGAGTTAATTTGTTTTGTATAATACAACTATCCCCACTAGTTTATAAAAAAGTTTAAATTTGATTTTGAAATACGATATATGAGATCTCTAACGGTAAAATTGCTTAATTACATTAACTATGGTTATTGTTTTGATGTCAATAAATTTTTGTAACGATCAAAATTTAAGTTTAAGGTAATTTATTTTTAATTTACGATTACTAGTAGATAATTAAATATTAGTCTCTAAAATTTAAGGTTAATCCTAATTTAAAAATAATGTCACGTAAAATTATTGAAAAATGACAAATACTCTTATAATTTATCAAAATGACAAGTATCCCATATCCTATATCATGTGAGATAATTTTTTTTTAAATTTAAAAATTATAATAAATAACTTTTTAAAATATTATTTTTATTTTATGTTAAAATAAATATATCATTATATTTCTATTTTAAATATTAAATCTGTTAATTTTACGATGAAATTACTATTATATATCTATTTTTAAGTGTAAAAATATTGTAACTTTTGTAAGAAAATTATTAAATTATATTATTATCTTTAGTCTTTTAATATTTTTAGGTGGAGGGTAGAATTAAAAAATATTTGTTACAATTTTCAAATTTTGAAAAATATCTATTACAAAAAATAAAACAAGAGGCATTTATTTATTTTACAACATCATAGCATATTTATCATTCCCCTATAAGTATTCATTTTTTCCTTGGTTAATAAAAAAAAAAAGTCTGTATGCCTCTCTGAGTATTTTGATATGCGATTGTCATCTTATGCAAGCACGAAGGCCATCCATATTATTGAAAAAGTTTCTTAGGGTTTCGTAAACTTGCCTTCTTTGAAAATGGTGAACACAGAACACAGAAGGCCGAAGGGCTGCGTGAAGATCGAGAGACAGAAAAAGAAACCCATTGCAACGACTGAACAAAGAAAGCTCGAGAAGAAAGAACGAGACATTGTCAGTCAATTCAATCTCTCTTCAATTAAGTAATAGTGTTCATTAACATATGGATCCATGGATTCTTAAACTTTTACATATAAGGACATAATGACCAATAAAAAACTATAAACGACTTACGAGTTGAACATATGCTTTGTTTCATTTTAAAATATGTTGAATTTAAAATTATAAGTAATATAATTTTATTTTTTATTTTTATTTTTAAATACTAGTAAAAAGTATGATAATTCTAAATGAAAGCTAAATCATTCTCTTGTTATATTTAATTAATTAGAAATTAATCAATCACAAAAAAAATAATTATAATGTGAAAATTTTTATTATACAAACTATTCTAATGAAGTTTTTTTTATAATAAATTTTTTTTATTTTTATTAGACTATTAAGTTGAATACCTTCAAACAGTGGTAGTCAAAAGCTTTTGTTATTGGTAAGTTGGTCATTTAGGAATTAGGAGATAAACTTCAGAATGGGAACTTATTTGATCTAAATATATAATGTTTATTTTTACTTGAAGGGGAACTTATTTGATCTAAATATATAATGTATAGGTACAGGGACTCTTATATTATTATCCAACTAATGGATTAATCGACAACCACGGGCTTGATTAAAATCTGGCACTGCTCCGTGCCGTAAAGGCTACTGTCAAGTTATTTCTGCAGCAGACACCTACTAATTCATTAGTCATCGCCTTGTTGTTTGTGACTGTCATTGTTACTATTCTTTTAATTTAACATCAAACTATCAGTCAAGATTATGATTTTTAAAAAATATAAATAATTAAGTATGAGTTTTTTAAAATATTAATTTACTGTTTTAATATTGATATTTCAATTAGGAGTTTATTAATATTGTAATCGTAATCAATAATGAATTTATCAGAAATTTTGATAAATATAATTATATATAATCTTGATAGATACATATTATTATTACTATTAAAGGAAGAATGAAAAATACTTTTTATAATTTTTAAAAATAATAAATATCTTTTATCAAAATATTTGTGATAAAATTTCTTTTAAAAATATCATTTATTCTATTGTCATAATATTTTTGATAAATATTTTAATAATTTTAAAAAGTAAAAAATATTTTTTCTATTAAAAAAATATATTGACTTTTATAATATAAATTTTTTAAGTCAAATAATTAAATTATTTTTTAAAAAATAAAAATTTTTAAAATTAAATTTATAATATATTATACTCAAAAAAATTATAAATTAACTTTTAGAAATTAAATTTAAAAAAATTTTATTTTATATTCATAAAAATTCATGAATTTATTTTTATTTATAATTTAAATTTATAAAAAATTATTTTATTTTTATTTCTAAAAAATAAATTAAAAAATTAAATATTTTTATTTAAATTATTAAATAATTATAATACTTTATACTATAAAAAATTTATTTTATAATTTTATATTCAAAACACTTTTAAAAGCGAATATACAAAATTCTTATTCAAGCATAAAAATTATTATTAAATATTATACAAAACGTGTCTATATTAAAAGAACATACGTTTTATATAGAAGACACCACATGACCAAATTTTATGAAGACTACACGAAATTATCACTACAAAAATTTATTGTTAGCTTTCTCTCGCATGTAGTAACAATGAATTTGAAAATTTTAACAAAAATTAAAATTAATAATAACAAAGATAAATAAACAAAAGTATTATAAATTATGAGTTCAACTTAGTCTAATTATTAAATATATTATACTTAAACAAAAAAATTAGACTTGATAAATTATAATAAAATTAATAATTAAAAGGAAAAAAGAAAAAAGAAAAATACTAAAAATTTTATCCTTAAATTAGTATTTCATAAAAGTAAGTTATATATATATATATATAATAATAACAAAGATAAACAAACAAAAGTATTATAAATTATGAGTTCAACTTGGTCTAATTATTAAATATATTATACTTAAACAAAAAAATTAGACTTGATAAATTATAATAAAATTAATAATTAAAAAGAAAAGAGAAAAAAAAAAGAAAAAAGAAAAATACTAAAAATTTTATCCTTAAATTAGTATTTCATAAAAATAAGTTATATATATATATATGTATAAAAGTATTTATTAATATAAAATTATATAATAAATTTTTATAATATAAAGGATTATAATCGTTCAATGATTTAAATAAAAATATTTAAATTATTTTTATTTAATTTTTAAAATAAAAATAAAAATAATTTTTATAAATTTAAATTATAAAATAAAAAAATTCATAAATTTTTTTAGTATAAGGTATTATAAATTAAAGTATTAAAATTATAAGTTAAATTAAAATATATTTATTTTTTAAAAAATAATTTTATTATTTATGTTTAGGAATTTATAAAATAAAAATATAAAATTTATATAATAAAAATTAATATATTTATCTTAGCAAAGAGAGTTTGTCATAAACATTCGTATAAGAATATAAATGAAATTTTTGAAAACTACAGAGAATTTTTATTACAAATATTTTGATAAGAGATATTTATTATTTTTGAAAATTACAGAGAATATTTGTTATTTTCTTTGTAATCAAAATTCACAAATAAATTCTTAATACGAATTCGAAGTTAGTTAAGAATGATAACCATCCCATCTCATATTTCAATAAATTTGTCTTTACAGTATGTTAGATTGACTTCCAACTAATTTTATTTAATTATTGCATTCGAATTAAAATTTTAAGAGTGTGGGTGTAGATGTTTAATCTAAATTTATAGTTTTAAAAATTTGATATTTTTGAATATTTAAAAAAAATTATAAAAAAATTATTTTGCGCTTAGTTTAAAATGTTTAAGTATTTTGTGTGTTTAAATCCTACGTAGTATAATTTAGAAGGCTTGACATTCGTTAGGTCCTATGTATTTGGCTAATAATTAACCTAAGCTGGGATTTTATAAAAAAAAAATTTAATTAATTATACCATCGAAAATAATTTTATAAAAAATTAAAAATAGCTTAAACTAGAAAAAAAAAAAATATATTGTTCGGTATCTCAAGTTTGATGCATTTATCATGCTTCGTAATTGATCAGGAGCTTCTGCATCCAAACATGGCAATTCCTGTGAAGCTAAATATGGTGAACTGATTCCTTCGTCTTCCCACATTTGTCAAGATCCTCATACGCCTCTCTCCATTAAATAAATAACGAGACTCATGCATGGAATTTGTAATGTGATATTTCACATTATTTAAAAATACAAAATATTCTTTCTCAGGTTTCAATAAATAAAGAAAATAATAATAAAGACAATCTCCAGTAAACAATAAATCACACAGCAGCAGTGAAAACAAGTGTGGCAACACAGATAAAGACATCTACAGCTTTCATTTGAAATCTCTGCTCCTTCCTCTTAACGAGGTTGCACGCCTCTGTTCAGTTCTCTTTACTTTAATTTCTCCCTTTGTCCTGAATCTTTTAATATTCTCTTCTCTAATGGCAGCTCTTTTTACCATTTTTATTATATTCAAGTACTATATGTTGTAAATTTTTCTCTCCTGTTTAAACTGGAAACTGTTCCAATTGGTTTATTTTTGAAGCTGCCCTCTTGTTAATAAATTATGGGATTTAATTCTGGAAGTCCAAACTCTCACTTTCTCAGTTAAAACTAAAGCCTGTACTTTTCTTGCAAACTGAGGAGGAAGAAGGGGTTTAATTTTCTTTGCGGTTTGGTTGCATGGAGAAAATGTCATCAGCAAGGAGGCCAAAGTGGCAGTATATGCAGCAAGCACAGTCGACGCCAAGAATCTTGCAGTTACCACACAGGCCGAGGAAGAAGTCGGGGAAGAGTAATTTTCCTGGGAAACAAACTAGGGAAATGAGTGGGAAACTTGAGGTGTTGTTTGATCAGGAGAGGGAGTTTTTGAGAGGGGTTAATGTTCCGGTTGTGATGGTGAGTGCAGGTGGGGAGTGCGAGGAAAGGAGAGGGAGAGTGGAGGAAATTAGAGAGAGTAATTATGGGGTTGTGGCCGTGGAGGAAGAGAAATGGAGGTTTCAGGCTGAAATGTTGAGAGCTGAGTGTAATCTTTTGAGGATTGAAAGAGAGGTTGCTGTGAAGAAAATGGAGAGGAGAAGAGTTAAGGTGGAGAGGATTCTGAGATCTTCTGTTCAAACTCTGGTTTCCGTTAGTTTCTTTCTTTTCTCTCTTTACCTTTTCCCGTTCTTCATTTTGTATTTTAAATTGGTTTTAAGGGTCTATCTTGTTGTGCGAAAAGGTGGGAAAACAAGGGGATAAGTGGTTTAGCTCTTTGTTTTTGGCCTTTTTCAATTACTAGCATCACTTGCTCATCTATTTTGAAACTTAATTAACTTTGAACTGGTGATTTTGCAGGGAAGAAATAAGATTTGTGACGGCCAGAAAGTGATCGCAGTGTTGGAAGATGAGATTCAAAATTTGACAGAGAAACTGGATAAGTTGCAGAGAAGATCAGGAGTGAAGTATTTACAGGTTAAAAGCTGTAGTGACTTTGATAAAAAGGCAAGTCTTCTTCAGAGAAGGTTTGTTCAGGCCGGAGGAATATCGGAGGAGGCATGTGTCAAGGAAATTCAAGAGATGGCAGAAGCGAGTTTGTCGATTAAATCAAGTTGCAGAGTCGAAGAGAGCTCCGTTTCAAATGAAAACTGCCATGTAAGAATGATTTTTCCTTTTTGCTCACAGGTAAATGTGACTATTACATTACGTTTTGGTGATTCAACTGTTGAGTTATGATGAAAACTTATGTGTAGATGGAGATTCTTAGAAGGAAAATGGAAGGTCTGTCCAAGGGCGGGTTGTTAGAGAGAACGAAGGAGGAATATGGTTCAATGCTGTCAAGAGGAAATAGTTCTGCTGCAAGCTCTGTCTCCACTTCCAAGCGAATTGAAGTTCCTGATGTATCTTCATCACGAAAACGACTACCATACAAAGTAAAGTCCCCCTTTTGTCTCTGTTGATTATGTTTATGCATTTATTGACTATAAAAAATGTTGCTGGACCTGGAGATGCACAATCTATCTGGGAAATGGTTCGTGGTTGGACAAGTTTTATTTTGGTTTTAGTGGATCTGGTTTCTGCTGCTGTGTTGATTCTTTGAACATTTATATCATTTGGCATGCGCAATTTGGGATAAATTTCCCGATGTCTAATGTTACAAACATACTCAGAGACATGGAGTTGATAATGCATTAGGCACACTGATTTGCTAAAAGTCAAACGAGTGAAATTGGTTATCAACTGAAATTTCGTTCCTGGCAGAAGACTATGATATATGTTCAAAAAATATATTATCAAATAGCACTGCTAATTAGACAAAGGAAGATATTGTTTGCTAGAATACCAATTCTTGAACTGGTAAAATATTGTGATGACTGCGACACACACTTAGTCACTTGGGGAAGGCCTAGTAAATTTCATTAATTGAGTTCAATGATGTGAGTTTCTCCACACAAGTTTGCTCTGTGTTATTGAAAATAACGGTATTTGTTTTGGAAAATGTAGTAATGTTTGTCTAGTACTGTCTAGAGATTTACAGAAATTTCTTTGGCAGGAGGAAAAGGTTTGCTCAGGACATTGCAAGGCAGTAGTGCGAAGGATTGTAGAGCAAGTTCGAGCTGAAACAGAACAGTGGTCTCTAATTCAAGAGATGCTTGGGGAAGTGAGGAATGAGATGGAAGAATTGCAAGCTTCTCGAGATTTTTGGGAAGATCGTGCACTCGATTCAGATTATCAGATTCAATCTTTAGTTTCTGCAGTAAGATCCTGGATGTTGTCTCTCATGTGTCCTAGCACGTTCCGCGTTTGCAAATGACATGCAAGTACCTTGATTTAGTTGAAGCAAAATTTTTTAAGTTTGTATGCTGCTTTTTCATTAGGTGCAAGAATGGAGACAAAAGGCTCTATCTTTGGAAACCAACACGAAGGAGATACAAGCACAAGTGACAATGCTCCGAAAGGAGATTGAATGGTTGAAGAAGGAACAAGTTACTGAACCACTGAGGGGAAAAACTTCACCCCCACTTTCCACAGGTGACCAAAATGAGACAGAGAAGCGGGTACTAGTTTGTCGATTGAAGGAAAATCAACCCACAAACGACAATCTAACCAGGCAGAGAGAGATTTTACAGGATGGAAGTAGAAAAGCAAATGCATGCAACAGCAGAACTTTGGCTCAAAAACGATCACCCTTAGGAGATATCAGTAACTTGTCATCACCAGTAGTGAGCCAGAACAGCAAAACATTTGCTCATGCTTTGCATTACAATGCTGAGAAAAAGTTTTGAGATGGAGAAAATTATGCAAATAAATTCTTGTTCAATTATGATATTTAGTTTAAAAGTTCTTATCTAATTAAAGAATTGGCTTGAAGTTTTTTACTTGTAGAAATCAGTAATCACTATGTTGGTTTTTTGAGTTTCTTTTACCATTTCAGTAGAGAATACGAGTTTTTATCATCTTTTAGGGAATCAAGAAGGTTTGATTTGGATAAACATTGAATTTTAAAGACTTCAAAATTTAGATTTGGAAGATTACATATTGTGGCAAATTGATTGTCTGATTTCACAAAAATAAAAAATAATTTTAGGAAAAAAAATGTTTAGTTCGATCCAGATATGACAAAAATCAAACTAAACCAAAAATTTATTTGTAAAGTATTAACAATATTTACTACAATATTTAGTCAAACGTTACACAAATTTTGAACCAAACGTGAACATGGGCCTGAGCCTCGGCCTGGGTAATTTATTCTTACCCGCTTTACCAAACCCATATGTACACCTGGCTCTAGACCAGGAATGTCCACAATTTTGGGGTCCACATACTTAACCTGGTTGAAGTTTATGGCGGATTCAGATGCAATTGACCGGCGGATTATATAAAACGACGTCGTTGTTCCTTATTATTTAACACAAAAACAAAAGAATCGGTGGGCTAATTCTAGATTCTAGTTTCACCAAATACTCAAATTCGCAAACGCTCTCAACCAACCAAGACCCCAAGATTTTGGCCCAAAAATCCCCGACGAGCAACAATAATCGCAACTGTTCCGATAATTCATCGATTTGTGAGCGAAGGTTTTGATTTATTTTCATGTTTACTTATTTTTGGCTGGAATTAGTTTGTGATTGTGCAGGAAGTGGTTCATGTTGATTTGGAAATAGTTTTACTTGAATTTCAAATTAAGTTATTTGAAATGTCTGTTCATTCTCTTTGACGTGCATGTGGATTGTTCCGATTGCCATAGTGTGTAAAAATTTCTCAAGATTGGTTCTCAGATAATTACTATGAAAATTGGTTCTTTCTAGCGGAGAGACGGACACACGCTCTTTATAGTTGTTTTGATTGTTCTGTTTCTGGTACTCAGACAATTTTCTTGGACGTTTCGGACAATTTAGGATAATAATTCTCAAAGTTAATAATATACCCATTTGAGTATCTTCAAGAATCTCTACATAGTGAGTTATTATTCTCTGTTTCAACCATTATTTGATTTGCTTTTATTGATGAAATAGATTAGTTCTGTTATTCTCAATGAAAATGTTTTGAAAATTTCACGTCTTTCCTGCTTTTTCTGATTGGTGAAACTAGAATCTTGAATTATTATTTCACCTACCAACTTTTAGTTTGGGTGAAAATTGAGGTCTCTAAAACGAAAGGACAGTTTCCTTGTCACATATGTATATGTTCATGTGGTATGTAATGTAAACACCAAAGGAATTTTTGTTAAGAGTAGAGACATCTTTGTTGATATGCTTACATGTAAATGTTCATGGCCTTACTGATTGACTCTAGAAATGAATCATTTAATGGTAAGCGACAGTATACGTTATGCCATCTTGATGTAAAAGAATATATATATATTAGCTAGCAGGGAATACGCATTCAGTTAATTATATTTGGGTTTGGGGAAAGGAGAGAATCTGCATTTTGGTCTCTGTATAGAGTTTGGTGGGTGTTTTATAATTTGCATGGATTTACATAGAATGGCTCTCTCTTTTTGATTTTTTTTTTTTTTTATATTGTGAACCATGTAAATAATTTTTCTTCCTTTTTCTGAGCCAAATTATGATATTGGGCTAGTGAAGAAGTACAGGAATATATGATTCCATATATGTATGGAGCGTTTTGCAGTTATGAATAAAGTTGTTTCTAGGTTTTATTTTTTTACTTTTGCTTGGTTCATATTTTTTTTTTTATCTTTTTTGGTGTTCCTGAAAATTTAAATTACATGAAATTAAATAGTTAGTTGCAGTGTAGCTACAAGTTGGTTAAGCTATGCCAAGGTGTGAAGTCCTTGAAACAATTAGATAATTACAGATAAAAGTAATGAACTGGATCATATAACTTACATTAAAGATTACAATATTTTTTATCTAATAATAATAATTTAATCAGACACTTTAATCTTATTTGAACTATTGATTTGCTTTTGTTGTTATCTTATCATCTCTCTGTTATGCTGAATCACGTAAGACTTTCATCTCATCTTACTATTAAAGTAAAATCCATATGACTTTTTGATTCATATATTACAATCGAAATAAAGGATTTACTATTTAAAAAAAGATTCTCAAACACATTAAATCAGTGGAGAGTCAAACAAAGCAGAAATTTTTGATGTCAAATAAATATTAAAATGAAATAAAAAATAATTTTTTTTCTAAAAAGAATTGAATTTAGTATATAAAATTCGATATTTACGTTATAATTTTTAATATTCAAACAATGGTAAAAGAATAAACTATGGCTGTATCTGTAGAAGAAAGAATAATATTGGAGATGCTAATTTATTTTATAAATTAAGATGAAATAATAGTATTAATTTTTATTTGATTTATATCATTTATTAGGTTTTTATTACATTGATTTTGTATTTTTATGAATCACTACCATTGCACCACATTAATTTGTATACATATAAAAATTTGTATGAAGGAATTATGTCATTACATTGTATATAATATTTATCCATATGTGCATATATACAATTAAAGGAATTTAATGGAAGATTGTTTGGGTATTCTATTAAAGATGTGTTAGAAAAATAAAATTTTCAGATTTAACAAGCGGATGTTTTTAATAAAAGGGTAAGCACAATATTTCCTCGGCTTTAAGTAGTAAGTCTTGAATTCTCGCCAGTTGCAAGTAAAGGAAGGAGCTTAGCAAAGCTTAGAGTTATATTCATACCAGGGATAAGGAATTCCCGGTTGAAGATTTCAAAAATATTGAAGTGGAGAATTGAATTATAATTTTTTGGCAAGAGACGCTTTATGTTTGTTTGTGTCTCATCCCATCCTCGTACTCATATGTTTTACTTTCTGAATTTTCCTTTTTTTTTTTTTTTTTTTTTTTTTTTTTCATAAATACCCTTAATTTATTATTATTAACAACTCGCAAATATAAAGGCATATTTATACAAGTTAAATCTAAATAACAATATTTAATTATTATATTTACGTGAAAATTATTATCTCTCTTGTTTGTTCTAGTTCTTGGTACAATTCTCTTGACTATAGGTCTTTCCGTTAGTTTTCAGGACTTGTTGACTATAGTTCATGTTTGTTCTCTTGACAATTCTCTTATATCTATCTTACATTTAATTTTCAGTACTAAAATGGTAAAAAAAAAAAAAAGAAAAAGAAAAGAAAGTTATTGTTTCAAAAAATGCTCTACAAAAATTAATTTAAAAAATTATACAAATGCTATTCTGATTTATTGTTTCGAAAAATCTTACGGACTAAAATATTATTCCTTTTTAAGTTATATTGAAAAGGAAAGTTTATTAATTTATGAAACATCTGAAATTTAATATTCATGGAATATTAATGTTTAAATGAATAAAAATTTAAAATTATTGGTGTAATATTTAATCCCATTTCAAAAAGGATTTGTTATTACGTCATCAATTTAGTGGCGGCAACAGTAAGAAATTATTGAATTTTCAGTTTAACGGTCACATTGACCAAACCCAGTGGAACTGTTTCTTACAATATTGATTTAGTTTTCGGTTTGATAAATTCAAAATCAAATAGTATGGCTTCCAGTTTTGATTTATAAATTTATAATTCCAACGGAATCAAAAAATAATAATTAAAATTTATTTTTGAACTTATTTATAAATATTTGTTTAATAAAATATTAAATTAATTCTAATATCAATAAAATATTTTTTAAATTAATTTAAGAATTAATGTAGATAAATCCGAGTGAAATTGAAATTGTTAGTTTGATTTCAATTCAATTTTAATATCTTATTTATTTGAGTTTGATTAATACTTTATAAATAAAACCAACTCCAATTTTAATTTTACTTAAATCAAATCCAATCCTATAATACATAATTAGTGTTACCAATTTTATGTTCTTTTCCCGTTAAATCCCTAAACCTATTTATTTTCTCATCCCTTGTTCATCTCAATAAAAAATTCTGTTCTCCGCCGCCGACCGACATACCTTGTCGTCGCCTCATGTCTTTCATTGGCGATTACGCTAACTACCTTCCGTACGCCTCCCGACGTTTCTAAAAGATTTCCCGTAAGATTCAATTTAATTCAATCTCCCTCTTTTTTCTTAGTTTACTTTGTTTGCTTGATTCTTAGCTGTAATGGGAAGGAAATGGAGGGATGAATAATCGAATTCATAGTTCAATCTCGTCGTTTTCGCTATGTATCTATTTGTGTTACTGTTTTTTGTGAAATCTAGTGAACATAAGGGGATACATAATGAATTAGAAACCGTTATCGTAGTTCAATTTTTTATATTGGTTGTTCCTTGATTGGTTCTTTTACAAGGTTTGGTTTTATAGTTTGGTTGTAAAATTCTTCGACTGGGTTCCTTTAATGTTGGTGTTTCTGTTTTTTGACTGAATTTTATGGAATATTTATTAACTTTCTTCCTCATGCGTTAGATTTATTTATCGATTGTTTATCTTTTAAACCATATCAACTCATGGGTGTCGTTAGCACAAAGATTTGAGCTATTTGCATGTTTTGTTGAGTTTTCAAGCATCTGAATTTCCTAATCTTGCTTCTAAATTGTTTTTTATTTGTAAACAAAGTCCTTTTGTACTTGAATGCCTTGTAACTTGGTTTTTATAAGCATGGAGGGTTTTTCTGGAATTCAAATTGTTTTAAGATTTTAGATTTCCTTGAATTATACAAATTACTTTGAACCTTCAGAATTCTGATCTTTGGTTTGAAATTCTAAATTGCTCAGTTGAAAATTCATTTGTATCATTCTTTAAAATGTGAATCCTGTTTTAAATGGCCTATACAAATTATTTTGAACCTTACCTTCAAATTCTGATATTGGGGTTAAAATGCTAAATGGGCTAATTGGAAATTTATTTCTAACATTCCTCTGAAATGTTGGGGAAAGTAAATTTTTATATTTATTTGTTAAAATTTTCCCCTTTGAGATTTTCTTGTTGATTTTGCTAATAGGATTAGCTGTTATTTGATTGGTTTGACTACAAGGATTTGGTTTTCTAGATTGTAAAATTCTTTTTAAAGTTGGTGTTCTGGTCATTCAATTTGAATTTTATGAACATGGGCTGGGTTCTTTCATTGTTCTTTTGATCTCTCTATGGATGAATTGCTCTAAACTTTTATCTTACTTGAGCTCTTGACTACATTACATAGATATCCAGATGATTGCAAATTTCAGCAGAATTCTATGGTTGGATGCTATTGTTATGTACTGCTTTCTAGGCACGACGCTGTTAGATATAAGTCAATCTTGGAATATCTTTGTGTTATTGATCATTAAAACTTTGTATTCTCTGCAATACCTTTAAGATGTGGTTCTTTAAATTCATTTTCTTTTGGAAAAGATTATTTTCTTTATCTAGAGTAGTTGGATTATGATATATGTAACTTTGTTTTCACATGTTCTGTTATTACCACCTTATTTAATGTTTTTGTTGGCTGAGTTCTGTTCTATTATTTTCTTTGGTTCACAAAATTCAACTTTTTTGGTTTGATTTTATCATTGAGATGAGGACAGAACGCTTGGTAAGTTCAGTCCCGATAGCTAAGGAGCTGTTATTGGATCTTTTGGATGTATTTATCCTGCAAAAACCTTATTAACCTTATTAGCGGATAGCAAATATTTTTCCGCTAGGCTTATATTTTTCTTTGAATAATGTGCTTGTAATTCTGGATGTAAAGTAGTGTTTGATTTCCATTTATTGACTAACATATGATTGCCCTTGTTAGTCATATGACTAACATATGGTGTAAAGCTGTATTTAAAACCTATATATATATATATATATATATATATTAGCCCACAGGTTTAGTTTTGAGTTTGTTAATTGCTTGACACTGTTCGTGTAAATGATTGAGAAAAGCAAACAATTCTTTCTTTCTTTTCTTTCAGTATTGAGACAATAAATAGATGCTAGATTAGTAAATACATGGCATTTAACTGTGAATGAGAAGAAATTTATAGAGACTGCATTGGTTAAAGGTATCAGAATTGAAGGACACAAACCTGATGAATATCATAAACTATCCATTAAATTTGGCAGGTAAGGACTATCTCTCTATTACACAGATATGCATGGGTTTGCTCACACACAAGTAAGCAATTCAGGTTTTTGGTTTTGGTGTAATATGTTGCTTTCGATTCTGTTGCACATTTTTTAATGCTTCAATATGCACTTTCTGCTCCAACTCCACCAAATTCACTGAAGCTTTACAAACCATGTGCAAACATAGGGTTTGGTTTGCAGTGACCATACTATGTTCAAACACAGGATTTTGTTTGATTGGTGATGCTGTAAATTTGATTCACTGACTATTTTCTTTCTTTCTTTTCTTTTTCTGGTTTTTGGTTGATGTGATATTGTTCTGTAAGTGCTTGCATATTCTTGGATTCTTGTGGTTGCTTGTTTCAAGGACATGCTTATAGAAACTGGACAGTTGCTTCGTTATTATGCTTAATTATGCAGAGAGAATACTGTCAAAATCATATTGTTATCGTATGTCATTTCCTGGTGAATTTTGTTTCATTGTATTCTTGTTTTGTTTCGTGATGGATACCGTGGTTATATCTGTGTGTATGCTGTGATGATTATGCAGAGAAGATGGTTCATCAGAAGTTCAGCTGGGCCAGACTTATGTAATGGGTTTTGTGACTGGCCAACTGGTTCAACCTTATCGGGATGGACCTAATGAGGGGTCACTGTCAATTTTCACCGAGTTTTCTCCAATGGCCAATCCTTTGTTTGAGCCTGGCCGTCCTGGTGAATCAGCAGTGGAGTTGGGACGGATAGTAGATCGTGACCTAAGGTAATTATTTATTTATATTTCACAAAGTCTATTAATATTATTATTGTTTCTGTTGCTATTATTATTATTATTGTTATTATAATCAATATCATTGTTGTTTTTAGTATGTTACAAAAATTTGGTTTTGGTGACTTTTACTTTTCAAATAGAGTTTAAGTTTGTCATTTTTTAGACGAATGTCTGAAACTTTCATGATGTATACTTCTTCAATGAACTTGAACAGTACACAACAATTGTGATATCAAATGAGTTTTATAAATTATACACAGAAAAGACTCTAGGTTTATTGAAATCTTGGGAAATGATGATGGGCTTTTAGCAAGAGCAATGATTGCATGTGAACCTATCTTTCGCTCTTCAGAGGAAAACTCAAGTTTTACATTGCTGTTATGCTTTCAAATGACATTTTTCAAGGTTTACAAAAATCTTGCAGGGAAAGCAGGGCAGTGGATACGGAATCACTTTGTGCTCTGGCTGAGAAGTTAGTATGGGCTATATGTATTGATCTCCACATTCTAGATAATGGGGGGTATGTATATGTGCATATGTATTTACTTTATTTAACTAATGTTATTTCTGTAAGTTAATAAATCATCTCTGTATGAACCGAAACAGAAATCTTGTTGATGCTGCCAATATTGCTGCTTTGGCCGCTCTTTTGACATTTAGGAGGCCTGAATGCTCACTAGGAGGAGAAGACGGTCAGGAAGTGATAGTACATCCACCTGAGGTTATTATTAGGGCTTCATAAAAATTATTCCAAAAAATTAAGTGCTTTTGTTGAAGAACTTTATGTAAGCTTAATTTGAACTTAGAGAAGCATTTATGTCATTTTTGGGTCCCGCTGTATTGATCCCTCTACGGCTAATATTTTTACTTTCTAGATGCCAGAGCACCTGATTAAGATTTGAATGACTGAGAATTATGAATCTTTGATTTTTGGAAAATAGTGAGGACTGATAATTTAACAGACAAAGACTGTTATGCTGTAGTGAAGGATGAATCTTTCATTGTAAGTAGAAGAAAATATATAAAAATGGAGCTAAGAGACCAGATTACTTTCCTGCGTTGTTCACCCTTTCCAAAAGTCAGCTCTTACTTCTTTTCTCCTGGGTATTGTTGGGAACATGGTATTTTTGTCTCATCATAAAATGTTATATATTCATGATGAGCTGCTACCGTAATGTTCCGATCTGTAACTTTAAAAGTGAAAAGGACTAATTCTTTCAGATCCTCCATGTATGCTACTATATCACTAATGGCTTTAGTAGCTGTTTTATTATACATTATTATTTACTTGCTTCTGGGTGTTGTTTTATGACAGGAGAGAGAACCACTGCCCTTGATAGTACATCATCTTGCTATAGCTGTTACTTTTGGATTTTTCAGAAGTGAGAGCATGATGGTAGGCAAACTTAATTCTGTGAATGCTTTGTGTATTCTTCAAACTATTGAGATTTGTGTGGAGCCAAAATTCATTAATGAGATTTCCTTTTAATGTGGTAAAATATCATGTAGGTGATAGATCCAACTTACCATGAAGAAGCTGTTATGATGGGACGAATGACTGCTACACTTAATGACAATGGTGATATTTGTGCTATTCAGAAACCTGGAAGGGAGGGTGTCCTCCTGAGTGATATCATGAAATGTTTGCAGCTTGCTTTGAGGAAGGCTAGTGAAATGACGAAGAAGATAAAAGATGCTGTGAGTTTCTTCTGTTCAAAATAGTCTTTTGAAAGTGGAGGATTTTATTCTTCTTAACATTCTAGTTTATTTATACATTGTGCATTAGCTGTAGTCATTAACTGTATTTCATGTTTCTTTATTAATCTTTGACTGAGTCCAATATATTATTCTCTACACTATTTCACAATCAAATACAACAGATATTATTATTTTATCTTGGCCCTATTTATTTCCTCCTGGTTCTTTCCCTGCCTGAAATTTTCTATGATATATTTGGGTTGAAATGTACAACACAGAAAGAGCATTACGTAAGATCAAGTGTCACCCCATTTCCATTACTTAGGATGGTGGTGCTAGTATGAAAGAAAAGCAAAACGAACTCTGTCCACAAGGGTGCGAGTGAATTGTCAAGTAACAACATGGAGAGTTCCAGTCTCGCCTCCGTGGAAGGTAGCAGTCAGAGTAATGATGGTGAAGGCGAATCCAAGTCATCTGTGCTAGGTGGAAGTACCAGGAGAGATGGCTGTGCTGCTAAATTTGTAGGGAGACCTCCAAGACCGTATGTTTATATAGTGCAAAATATACTTAGTATATAAGTGCTTAGTTTACACATTAGAATTCAGCTAACGGATTTTTAAGATGCTCCTTTAGCTTTACTTGGGAAACCTTTCCTGGAGTTCCTGCTGGAAGTTTATTGGTCTTCGTCTGAATTATTCATCTTTTCCACATCAGCAACTCTTTGCTAAGCTTATTGCAATAAATGAACATTTTCGGAAGGTGCTGAAATTATATTTACTGAAAAATCTGTCTCTTAACTTGATTTTTTAAATTTGTATGTGCTTGCTTTTGTTTGTTGTTTTTTTCTAGATTAAACTGACTATTTTGAGGAGGAAACTCATTATTTTAATGATTTTGCTTCTTTCTTTCTTTTTCTTTTTCAACTTAGAATTTTTACCCACTCATCTCGGCTATCCATACTGTAAGGGTGTTGATTCATATTTCCTGAAAGCTTCCCTAGCTTTGCGTAGTACATTTTATAATTACTGTTAAAATCATAAGAATTTACGTTGCATCTTGCTGCTTTTTTCCTCAAACTCGTATTCATTGAATTGTAAGCTTATCTATCGTATTGGCTAAATGGGTAGCAAAATTTGAGATGAGCGACAGGACCCATAGCCAACAGTCCTACTGTGCGTGTTTTGGGGGCACAGAAGATTTCCCAAGAGACTAATGGGTGAAGCCTAAGACTTGCAGGAACATCAACACCCAAGAAGAAACAACGTGACCCAATAGCTGAAAGAAAACCCAATGAACCAAAGCCAGAAGAACGACCTGAAAATATCAATCCTGCATCTGCTGCCACGGATGAATCTGGAACTGGACTACAGAAGGATGGAGAGAAAACTTTGAAGGATGCTGTTAAGCCAAAACACAAGAAAAAAGAGTGCATCCTCCACCGCTGACGTGAGTTAGATTAATTGCCTATAGAACTGATAGAGATTGACCTCCTTGCTGATATGCTATTCAGTTCTTTCTTGGTCAATTATTTATTTATCTATCTTTTTATTTCTCAAATGCTTCATCAATTGTAAGTCAATTTGATTCAAAAGGATTGGCAGATGAGTTCTTTGTTATCGATTATGACAGGATGATGAATACAAAATATCCTATAAAACAAGTCCGAACGGTGTATATCATTTTATACTTTTGCTTCAGAAATTCTTCAACAAATGACAAACACTGCAGCTGTTTTTCTATTGAAAGTTATTTTTAGAGAGCCAATTATATTAAATGTAAATTCATCACATTCGAATTTTTTTTTTTTATAGAACTTGACTAGCATTATTTATTTGGACAAGGCATCAATTATAAGTTCTCCTTATGCAGGTTCTTTAGGGATGCTCTTCATCACCTTGTTAGAAGTTTCTGATGGTGGAATGGATCAAAGCTAACTGTCTCGTTGTTGTAAGAAGTGCTAATGTGACTCTCTTTGGGCTATTTTGGTTTAAATTATTATTTAATAATTCATTATAATAACAAACTCGCAAATATAAACGCATATTCATGCTAGTTAAAGTTAAATAACAATCATTATTACATTTGCATAAAAATTAATCTCTCTTGTTTGTTCTCGTCCTTCGTATGATTTTATAATCGTCTTCACTTCTGCATTGAAGTCAAGTTCAATGTGAAATAGTCTGGGTCTTTCTTTATAACGTCTCTCTCATATCTTGCATTTAATTTTCAGGACTAAAATATTAATAAAAATGCTATTCTAAATGTTATACAAACATTAATTTTAAAATATATAAAAATTATACAAATGGTATTTTGATTTATTGTTTCCTAAATTCTTAAGGTTTAAAATGTTATTCTTGTATCTTCTAAGTTATATTGAAATGGAGAAAAAGAAAAAAATAAATTTATTAATTTATGAAACTTTTGAAATTTAAGATTCACGGGATATTAATTTTTAAATGAATAATAATTAAAATTATATTAAATGTTTGAATCCATTTCGAAAAGTATGTCATTATTTCATCAATTTAGTGGCAGCAATAGTAAGAAATTGTACAATTTGAATAGAGTTAAGTTAACCAATATGGTCTTACTTTATTTTTAATATTTTAATTTAAACCGAATTAACCATTGGAGTTTCTCCGAAATCAGGCAGAACTTCTTCTAGGTATGCATTGTTTTCTACCCATAATCAGGCTGATATATTTTTATATTATTTTTAGTTATTAAAAATTATGAAATAATGAATATTAACGAGAAAAGCCCAGTGAACAAGGTTTAAAAGTTTTCACAATTAAAGATAATTTTTATTTATAACAAATACCCCCTGATTCCTATTAAAATGACGTGGTTAGAGTATACAAAATACGGGTGGAGAAAAAGAAGACCAAACCGAGTTAAACTGTTTCCTATAATATTGATTTAATTTTCGGTTTGATAAATTCAAAATCAAATACTAATGGTTCCAGTTTTGGTTTATAAATTTATCATTCGAAACGATTAAAAAAAAAAAATTAAAATTTATTTTTGGACTTATTTATAAATATTTATTTAATAAAATATTAAATTAATTCTAATGTTAATAAAAAAAATAATAAATATATTTAAATTAATTTTAAAATTAGAGTAATTAATGTAAATCACCCCGAATTGAAATTGAAATTGAAATTGTCAGTTCCATTTTAGTTTCCCCAAATCTAATCCTACCAGCAAATATCACTTAATATAAAATAACACTAGATGAAATTTCAATAATCCCCCAAATTCGTGTGTCAATGTTTTTATCCGTTCTATTTGAGGTTGGTACGGGACTCATTAATATATGCAAAATTCGAGAGGGATTGAATTGAGTTTTTATAAATTTAATTCACCCAAATTTTTACTAGAAATTAGTTAAATAATATGCAATTATTAAAATAATGAAGAGAGAGAGAGAGAGAGAATTGTAAATAGTAACTTACACAGTTGTTTGATAATCAAAGCTTACGTTCACTCTCTCAAAAGGTATGATAATTTTTTTTTTAGTAAAGTGTAACATAATTATAATTCCTTTTTATACAATAAAGAGAAATCTTACACAATCTTTTCTTTTATTGGGAGAAGATATATCTAATAATCACAATAATATAAATTTAAAATTTTTTTTTAATAATACAATAAGCTTAATAAAAATTTTGTATACAATAATGAATGATTTTGTATAGTCGATCAATTTCTTAAGTTCTCATAAATAAATTTTCTATTTAAATTGGCTAGATTATTTATATTTGTATCCAACGATTCTCCTAAATGCATTTATTGCTTGTATTTATTTTTTGTAAAAATTACCTTTGTAGAAAAAAAGACAAGAAGGTGTTGATATTTTTTGATATATGTGTTCGTACTTTTTTTAGATATAAAATCTTATATCGATTGAATTTCTTTCTGTATCAATCCTATAAATGACATTGACCTAATATAGCATTTGAAAATTTTTTTAACAGAAAGTGTTAATACTTTATTTAAAAATATTGATCTAGTTTAGCATATAATTTTCTTTTAATTCTTAGAAACTCAATGTATGTTGATATTGAAATTTTATGTCTTTAAAGTGTTGATATATTTTATAAGAGTGTCGATTTAGTTTAACTTATAATTTTTTTATAATTCTCTGAAACTTTGTATGTATCAGTATTAAAACACACTCTATTTTAGGTGATAATATTTGTTATGAAAGTATCGATTTGATTTGAATTTCTCTAAAAATTGAAGCATCTTAATATTAAAATAAAAGTGTCAATACTTTATATAAAAATATCGATTTAATTTAGACTGTAATTTTTTCACAGCTCTTTCAAACTCCTTACATATCACCTATAATCATCTTGTCATGATTGTAACAATTTGTAACCTTTAGCAAAATTGTTGATATGTTCCTTAAAGGTGTTAATTTGGTCTATTTTACAATTTTTTCTTAAATTCTTAAAATTCTTTTTGTATTAATATTTTTTCATTACATATCATACTTTTATTAATATTTCAACCTCTTAAACCTTAAGTATAGATCTGTTTTACTTAAAATTTGATTTTTCAAAAAAATCGTTAACAAGATATTTAATACTTAAAGCCAATACAATCGTATATTAATTTATTTTAATTATTTAAATAATTCAAAAACATATAATTTTTTATTCGAAAGATATTAATTTCAAAGTAAATCAAGCAGGTATGATTTCAAAGACATCCATCATCAATTCCCCAATTATATTAATGATCACTTAGTTTAAATCATAAGCTTATCAATTAATCACTTTTCATATGCAAATTATCATCAAAGATATATTTATTTATTAATTTTTCAATTGCATGTCATCATCAAAATATATTTATACATCAATCTCTCTCTTTTTTTATGATGATAAAACAAAATAAAATTTTATTTAGTACAAAAACTCCTTCAATTTAACAATTTACTCTCCTTTTTGTCCATATCATTATTTCTCCCACTTATTAATAATTTTCATTAATATCTATAGATAGATAGATAGATGGATGGATGGATGAATAGGTAGATAGATCGAGATCGAGATCGAGATAACAGACTCAAAGTCATTATATGATGGATGAAAGACGACAATCAAGATCTCAAAGCTAAGCTGGACTCTTATTTTCAGGTATTGATTATTAATTAATTAATTAATGCTCAATTTTATTTATTTGATTGTTAACCATAAATAATTAAAGATAATTTGATAATTAATCTATATTTTTTCTAATAATTTGCAATCTGCTGAAGGATGCAAAATGATGAAGGAATCAAGAAAATGGAGTCACAAATATTAATCCATGCATTTTAATTAATAGATAAATAACAATTAAATCTCTGGGTTTAATTTGTTGTTTCTTAGTTTTTAATTTTACTTTTTGGTATTTGAAATAATAAAGTGGATTTTTTAGGAAGTAACAAAACTTTAGTTTTAAGAAGAAATAATTAATTAAATTAATTTCTCTAATAATTAATTATTTATCAAGCTACAGCAAAAAGCATAACAAAAAATTAATTAACAAGAAGGATACAAACAATTACAGCACACAGAGAAAAAATAAAAATAAAAAAATTGGTACTGTTCCCTGAATATCATCAAATCTTCCCTCGTTCCAAACATTATTAAAAGAACATTGAACCATGAAGTTATTAAAAGAACATTGAACCATGAAGTTAGAAATCTATCACTAATAAGTGAAAATCCATTGCATAGTTGTATGAACAAGAAGAAGAGCTTTATACTGGGATTCAACATTTTGTTGGCGGAACAAAGGTTTGAAGAATTCATACGAACGAATAGTCAAACATTGCATAAATTTTGACCCCAAAACGAACATGGGCCTGGGTAATTAAAACTCCATTTGACCGGCTTTACTAAACCCGAGTCGACCCGTCTAGTTTACACCCATCTGCATACGTAGCTGTAGACAGTTACATAATTACTCAGAAGTTTGATAATTGAATCCATTTTTCCAAGATTCGATCTCGCTCAGTTTGGTAAGCGTTTTCATTTATTTTAATCTTCATCTTTATTATCTTTTTCTAATAGATGATTGAATTTGCAACTGATCGTTAGATGAGACAGTGTGTGGTTTCCATTTCTAGGGTTTTTCTTTGTTGAGTCTTTTAATTTGTTTTGTGTTGTGTGATCATCTGATGTGGGTTTATTTGAATCCATTTCTCAGGGCCTTTTCTTTTCATTGATGAAAAAAGAAAGTTAGTTAAATGGTTTGTTTCTTTGCTGAGAAAATGGGGAAAAATAAACTGACTTGTTCTGGTTTGGATTTAAGATAAAGCAAGAGATGTGTATTTGATGTTGGATGTATCAGTTGATTGACCGAAATTAGGATACACGCCAAATTTCTGATTATAGCTACAAAAGATGTCTGAAATTTGTAGAAATAAACTTGAATTTGATTGTAATAGATAGAACACGGCGTTGTTTGTTTTGAACAGGGAAAGGGGAAATAGGAAGGTTGTCTGCAATTGCAAATCGTGTATGTGATTGAATTTTGTGTTTAGGTCCTTTCCCTCTCCTTTAAGGGGATATCTCCTTTTCTGCTTTTATTATTTGTTTATTTGTTGCATTGTAATCATTATTATGCCTACAGAGTAAGTCATAAAAAATGTTCATGGAGGATTAGGGTGAGGGGGCTTGTTGAATATCACTTAGGGAAATTGGCTGGGTGAACTGGAGATTCATTTTTGATAGTCTGTGTAGTTGTTCTGTATTTATTGATTTATGTTTGTTTAAAATGCCGCTCTTTCTTTTTCCTAAATACCAAAAAACAAAGTTTGTTTCCTCATATGGTTAGCAGAATCATATAAGATAGAGGAAAATTGGAGATGTCTCTGTGCCTTTTGTTTCTTCCTTGAGACTTATGATCCATGCATTTGTTCTATCAGTTGTTATGATAAGTTGAACTAATCTAGTGCATTTTATTTACTCAAGCTGTATGGCCTTTTGTTGAGTTGGATTAACTTCATGTAGGACTGATAATCGTGCTCGAAATTGTGATGCCCTTACTTTATCCTATTTAGCTATTCTGGAAATCTCACTGGTAATGAAAAATTGGCATGCAACTTTTCAAGTTCATTGAATATTGCTGTTGTTAATATATGTGTTTGAGATAGATTTCCTTGATCCTATTTTCTTACACATATCTGTGACTCTTGCAGTTTCAACATGGCTACAAAGTACATTATAGGATCTGTCATAGGATCATTCGCCATTGCTTATGCATGCGATCTGTTAATTGCTGAGAAGAAGATATTTGGAGGTAAAACTCTGGTAATTGACCTTGCTATGACTTTATTCACGATCATTTGAACTGTGTTGCTATTTTGATGATTAGGTACCACCCCAACAACTGTTTCAAACAAGGAATGGTGGGAGGAGACTGACAAGAAGTTTCAAGCGTGGCCTCGTACTGCAGGTCCTCCTGTTGTGATGAACCCTATTAGTCGTCAGAATTTTATCGTCAAATCCAGCACTGAAGCTTGAAGGTTTCATATTTTCTCCATATAATAGATTTTGTTTTTGTTGCTTTGACTTGCTGTGTCTCATTCAGATGGAACTTGCAGCCCGTTCTTGTAACTGTCATCAAATGTTTCCATCCTAGACTTTTGGTATTCTATGCAGTACTGCAATCTCGTGAAATCTTAATAATCGCTATTGCCGTGATTTTTCTGACGATACTCGTACTCATTTGGTTCATGTTGTGATTATAAGATTTTCAAATTTCCGTTTGTCTTTATCTGAATTTTTAAACTTGAGGATATCAGGTTCATAATAAATTGAAGTGTCTGTATGAGATTGAACAATAATTTTAGGCTCATAGGCCATATTGACCATTTAAATATTTTCATTGTATGCTCAAAGCTTGGACTTAACAGTAGGAGGAATATGTAGGAATTCCCAATCGTCTTCTCCAGTGGTGAAATACCATTTCCAGTACTACAATACCTGAATAGGCAGCATTGCTCACTGATGCTCATGCGGTGTGACCAATTATACTATAT
>JAWDEX010000007.1:1967817-1991498 GCA_035221805.1 Trichilia hirta | reverse complement strand
TTCTGTTAAATAAAAAATAAAAATACCCTTCCGCTTGAATACCTCATGGGCAGCATTGCTCATCGTTCTTCTTGCAGGGTGACAAACTATATTGTATTCACAAATGATTCACTCTTGGAAGCTATATTGTCGATCGGCTTTTATCTAAAATTAATTAAAGAAATATTTGTAACAAATAAGTAATTTTCAAATTTCATCCAATTGATAAATCATAAATCACAATAGAAACGATAAAATGAAACCAGTGGATCCCTACATCAAAGAAGAACTCTTTAATGTCTTTATTATTACCGTTCTATGAAAAATTTTCAGGGTTGTTGGACAAGAAGATTTCATCCTGTTTATTACATCGAAAGCCCATTTTTCATCGCCATTTTCAGCCATTTGCTTCCCCTGAATTGAATTAGGTTAGAAACATATAATACTCTGGAAACTTGAACGGTTTAATATGTACTTACCAGTGCCAATAATATGTCTTCAACTGTTTCTTTAGAAAACATTTATTAATAATTTTCAACCTGTTTCATAATCCAGTACTTAAAACAGAAGAATCAGATATTACAATAAATAAATAAATAAATTTTAGTAGGGTATGGTTTTAAGTTACAATATCTCGATCCCATATCAACCTTACCTTTTCTGATCGTAAGTTCTAGCTTTTTCGATTGCATTGTTTTGTTGAACAAATTTGCTAAGAAGCTGAGAAATTGCAGATGTATCTGAAGAATCTGCACAGTCCAATGCATATTCCAACGATGGATATGCTGAATAATTTTTTTTTTTTTTGTAAGAATATCTTCTTTTATTAATAGGAACAGTATAATGTATTTATTATACCTTGGAAAATACAAAATGAGTTGCTAGTCCATATGCAACTATTTCTTCTCCGCGTAACCGAGCTCCTGTCAGCTCTAAATATTCTCCTAAAAAAAAAAAGAAGATATACATTTCTTTGTTAAATTTTTCTTTTAATAAACAGAATTCAGTTAAAAATTGGGCAATATTATTAATTTAATAGAGTTACCCACCAAAATATCCGGATAGTTTTGAAAGAAGTTGTGGTCCAGCGACATTAGGATTAAATCCTATTGCAGCTTCTGGCATCGCAAAAACCTGAAGCTCAAGTTATTCTAATTCATGATCGAATGACGATTACAAACCTTTTTTGAAGAATAAAAGGATAAATATTGACAGATTTAATTAGGATTAATTATATTAATCAATATCATTAAAAAAAATCATTTTCCCAAGTCAAGCTGAACTACTTGAAATAAGATTAAAATGAAAAAGTATATTCTTAGTTACAATTATTAAGGGTTTATTTTTAAATATTATTTTTACGTTGTTAACTAGGAAAAAATTATTCTCTAATTAACTCTCCCGTTTGATTCATAAAATATTATTTTTAAGCTGTTATTGTAATAATCAATTAAATTGTTAGTTGTCTATGACATTAACTCGCAAGCAATACTTAATTAATTAATGCCACCGGTATTGTCTTACTATCATATATATTTTTTCATAGAAAGCACAACCAAACAAAACGAAATTAATTAATTAATTAATAAAATTGATAGACCAAGGTGCAAATTTAATAAAATAACATTAATTGATAACAAAAATAAATAAATCATACACTATTCTCAGTCACGATCTTGAATCCTGCATTTAAAAATCCAACACCACTTCCGAATACAATTCCATCAATTATAACAACCTTAAAAAAGATTACTTTTTCTTTAATAGGAAAAGAGCATATATATATATATAATGTAATGTAATACCAGTATGATAAATATTAAATTTAAGCAAGACAAAGAATTAATGTGTTCTGAATAATATCGATCAAGCAAATGAAGATAATATGAATGGTGATTTTCAAACTAATTTTACCTTCAAAATTATGAGTTTGACGGTGGAATCATTCTCGTATGCTTTCAATTTGTTCCATATTTGAGAGTCCTGGGAAGAAAAATAAAATTTATATTGATTCCTTAATACGTATATGACTTTTAATTATCAATAATATTAACTTGGAAATCATGGTTTTCCTTTTCCATACCATTTCCAATTGCGTGGTCATTTTAATATCACTTTGCTTACATGAAAATTCTCTTCAAATAGCACCTGATGATATCTATATATCCTTAGAAATCACTCAAAATATTTTCTTCCCAAAAAAAAAATAAATATAAGCATGAGCCCATAACGTATGATTTTGCAGTAATTATTCATTTTAATAAAACAAAAGAGAAATGAAATAAATACCTCATTAGTTTCTCTCTGAAATGAGTCATTGAGAGTCATTCCAGATGTTAAATTCTGGGAAGTCTACCTGCAAAGCTTGCTTTAAGATTTAGTTATATATATATACATAGAGAGAGAGAGAGAGAGAGGTTTTAATTGATTACAAATTTATTTGTTTAGTAGACGGGTACTTTCTTCTTTTTTTTTTTTAAGTTCGATCTAATTGAATATTCCATATATTATTAATTAATAATTTACCTTTTGAAACCAAACACATCGGAAGAATTTTTAATTATAGAGATAAAATGGTCATTATATTCGTAGACTTTGCGGGATTTTAGCAATAAAATCTTTTTGAAGATTTTCTAGCTTTTGTTATTTGGGCCCTCTGTGTTTAGGTCTAATTGCTTATTAAATTCCTCTAGTTTAATAAATATCCCAACACCACCCTAATATTAGTCCTGTTAATTTGTGAACACAGAAAGAAAGAGAAAAGAAGACGACGACCTGACTTGCACATAATAATAATAATAAGACCAGAACTTGCTCAAAATCCACCCAAAATCAATATCTAAAAATTGACTCTTGGAAACCAGCAACAGAGCATCCCTGGTTTGTGTGTTTTGGGTAAAAGGCCGGTTTGAAAACTGTTACGTTTGTAATATCTTAAAAGTCCAACAAACCAAAATTAAGGAAGGATCATATAAAGCAAACGAAAAAAGAAAAAAATTGCACTATTCACACACTAGACATTTACGTGGTTCCATTCATTCAGAACCTACATCTATAAACAAACTCCAAGAGTTTAGGTTCTGTATTAATGATCACAGAGTATTGTCAGAGAAAGAACAATCAAAAACATTGCTCACAATCGATCAAGTCGATCCCCCAAGTATCCCTACCCCTCAGTCTTTTAATCACTCATTAATCTGCTATTCTCTCCTACGTGGCCTTTATAACAACCTTGGATCAAATTATCAGTATGCCCTTAATGAATTAACTACAATTTAAAAATAGTTCAGGGACATTTTGGACACTTCACCCGTTAACAGAAAGTAACAGAATTTTGAGCTATGCTGAATTCCGAGGCTTTTGTTTTCTTCTTCTCGTCTTCAGATTCTTGATAATGCATCAACAAAAACCTATGTCCATTTGTGAACACAATTTGAAGAAGAATATTTTTAAAATTAGTTGAATATTTTTAATCAAATGTACACGTCCTTGCATTGCCTTTTTTTTTTTTTGTTTGGTTATAATAAATAAGTCAACTTTTGTAATGCAAAATTATGTTTAAAAAGTTTTTATTTAATTTTTTAATATTAAAAAACCATTACACGTTTGACTTTTCATGAATGCACTGCATAATCTTCCAGCACATATCCTCTTCTTCTAAATTATTGATTAATTTGCATAACAACCCGGGAACATTTTTTCTAATTTCTTATACTCCAATCAATTTTTTTCTAATATTCTTCCAATACATATCCTTCGATTTTTGTCTCTTCCTGGAGAACCTTTTTTACTAATTTCTTTTATTCCAATCATTTTTTTTTAATTATTGATTGTTAGTGTTGGTTATAAATGTATCGAATAAAAAATTAAAAATTGGGATTAAATAATAAAATCTTACTTATAAGATAATAATTTTTTGAAAAATTTAATAATTGACTAAATCAAAAGAATATAAAATTTCATTATACTAATAAATGCTTTATTTGATAATTTATATTTTATATACTTAAAAAATTCAACCTAATTCTTAATTTGATAATAAACTAACAACCGACTTTTAGAATTATGATCATCTTATCATGTTATAATATTATTTTTTTTAAAAAAAAAAGTATTAAGATAAATATTAGGAATATCGACAATCTCCTTCGTAGATGAAATGAAATCAAGGTCACAAGAATCTTAACGAAAGAAGACAGTCAAAAGAATTAATTAACTATAAAATAACCACAACAAATCTCTTCAAAACAAACAATAATTAATATCCGTCTAATTAAACCAGTTAACCACTCTCAACACAAACATCACAATTAATTCGACAATTACGTAATAAATCTCCCACAAAACCAGTGAATGAACTGCTTAATCAAAGACGACACAAACAATTCTTTTTTAATTAGAAGTAGTCCGCTTATGGCCGAAAAGCTGGCCTATGACCATAAACTTGGATATCCAAAGCTCCAATTATCATCTTGGAAAGGAGATGGAGATGGAGATGGAGATGTTGATGTTGAACCCCGCATATTTTGATTTTGATTTTGATTTCTCGTGTAGCTGGACAGGGAAGGATTCATCATTGGGGATTGCAACAATGAAGGCACAGAATCAAGTGGTTGAGCCATCTCCATCATCGCCCCAGAACTTGCATTTGGTGTTTGAAACTCATGACCATAAATGGAATCCATGCTACTGCTAGGTCCAGGAAAGTCCATGAATGAATTCTGTGTTCGAAAGACATCAGCATAAGTAGAAGAAGCAATGGTAGTGCTCCGTTGAGGAAAATCCATGAATGAATTTTGTGGCCCTGGCAGGTGTATATTGTTAATGGAAGGATCAAAGCAAATTGGTTCGAGTGATTCAAACACATCATTCATAGTAGTAATTGATTCCGGAATTTCAATTTTCTGGCTATCCACCCCTTCATTGTTATCAGAATCCCGATGCATAGGCTCATCATTTACATTATCTGAATGATGCTCCTCTCGAAATTCATAAGCTTTAGTACGGCGTTTATCAACCCTCAAGTGGATTCGACATAATACCCAATCCAACTGAAATAGAGAAAGAAAAAAAAAATAAAACAAAACCCCTAATTTTTTATCTTCTATTTCTGCTTGAATTAACCTCCGTAAGAGGTAGATAATATTGATATACTTAAAAACATACCTTCATGTCGGTTGAACATTTTTTAGTTGGTGGAAGATCATCCACTCTAAATTCATGCATAATCCAGTTGGTCTTCTTAGCAAGTTTAAAATAGGTTTTCTCTCTATAGAAAACCAGTGTTTTCTTGAATCCAACTTGTTTACCTTTATGCACGACTGGTTTATCAGCTCCACTAGCCTTCCAATATCCAGAACCAGTGTTTCTGTTCGGTCGACTTCCATTCTGGTGTTTCCGATCTCTTTGAGTAAAGAAGAACATATTAGTCTCTCTTCGATATTTAGAGTACATAGCTGAATTTACGAACCAAAGAAAAACCGGGAAAGAATTATTTCAGAAAGTATTTTCAGTAAGAATTAGAAGTAATCTGCAATTTTATTATAAGGTCTACGCTATAGAACCTTATTGTGTGTAGCAAATACGGCATTAGTGCCGGAAGATTTAAAACCCTAAATTATCAAAATTAATATTTCAAAAAAAGAATACCTTCAAGTTCCTCGGGGCTATATTTGTATAGGTTAACCTCCTTGATCTTGTTCGGTGGTAATGGTTCATTCTTCAGCTTTTTCTTCAAATAGTAAACGATTAGTTCACCTTCTTTGGGAGCAAACCTGTAGCCAACGGGGAGAGTATCCAAATCCAACGTACAAGTATTTTTGATAACCATAATGATAACAATGTTAATGAACTCTCAAGAACAACCTAGGATGTGTATCTATATCAAAAACTTATCGTAATATGTTGTGAGAACAAATATATTTTGAATGACATCATGTTTATATATCAACATCAGTTAGTCTGCAATCAGTATTCCTTTTCCTGATTAGATTGAGGATATCATTGTTCTACCTTCTTGAGTTGAGTTAGGTCTCCAAGTTCATGTGAATTTCCTGTGTTATCTATAATTTCAGATAAACTATGATTCTTTTCAAACTTTTTTAAAAAAAATGAGGAGTATTTGTTCAAATAGAATACAAGTCCGTGTAAGAGATTGACTGGATAGAACTCAAGTTTTGAAATAATTCAAAAGACTAACATCCCCGTTGACACAAATTAAAAGGTTTTAATAACGAATTAAAATAGAAAATAAAAAATACTATTAGTAATCATTTCGTAATTATGAATCCATAAATTGAAGTGCTCAGCACATGCATCAATTAAAATCGTTAATCATGCATAATCTTCACCAAGAAAGTGGGCCAAAAATGAGAAAAATGAAATCATTCTCAATGTGAAGAAAAAAATAACAATCGAAATGCCAAAAAAATACTTCAAATAGACAAATACATCAGGCATACACGTCAATTACAAATTACAAATTGGTCGTGTGAGTTTTAAGATCAGATGTCAATGGAAAACTATCTAATGGTTTAATTCCACAATATCATCGATCGAATCTACAGTTCAATCAACCTAATTTCACAACATGATAGACCAAATCCAATCAAAATCAATGACAATTTTATCAAGAGGTTTAAATTTTTAATATCAAAGGAATTTAAGTTCAATCAACTCAATTAATGTGCAGATTTTGTTAAAATATGGACCCTCAGCCTAAAGAATTGCTAATATAATCACATATTAGAAATGAACCTGTACTTGACAACTGAATGCAACTATGGCAGTGGAAATTGTCCAAAGATTAATCTTCTTGTCTTCATCTTCAAAATGTTCAACTGATATTCCATTTACATCACAATTGCTGAATTTTTAGAATCCAGTGCTGCAAAGGCTCCATCTAGTAAATAGATGAGGCATATACACCATCAAACAATCGATTAATGTAAAGAGATTCAGTGGATTGATGTATGTCGATAACAATAATTGACATTGATACTATCATAGCATATCAATGATAGAAATGAAATGATTATGAGAATTATGGCAAAAAAATTTTATGTAAGCACAAATGACCCTATATATACATATATATATAGTCTATGGTTGAATGCAATTTTAAATTAATTTGAATCTGTGCTTATTAAGTTTATTTGAAGTTGGGGACTTATCTATTAAAGAGTTCCATTCTGGAAAGTAACTCACAATTACATTAATATTCTAACTACTATTGGAATCCAAAATTAGATTAACCGATTTTTCAAAAGTTCTATCCCTTAAAAGTTATTATAAAATAATAAATATAATTGATGAATGGAATTTTATTCTATGCAATCATAATTTTACCAACCGCACCCATTTGAAATTCTTTCTCAATTTACCCGCTGAGTATTGTCAAAAAGTAATATTGCTAGACTTATGAGATTGATATAGGAAAAAAAATCGTATTTTGACCGATCTAACACTGAGTAATGAATATCACGTATTAGATAGTTATTAATTTTTAATATTATCAATAATGTGATAGCTACAAAACATTAATAATTGATGAGTGACATGTCGTAAGTGCAAAATTGATTGAGATACAAATGGTGTATAATAATAAGCAAAACAGATTAACCAAATTATACCTATGTATAATAAGCAAAACAGACTAACCAAACTTTTCAGCAAACTTTAAAATCAATCTTTTAATATCCCAAAGACGATTGCAAATTAATTGAATTAAACTAAAAATTATTTCTTTTAAATTTACCAATATATTCTTGTTGTGAATAAACACACATACATATATATATATATATATTAAAATCACACACACATATGATTTACAAAATAATACTCAAAACCATTTATAAAAAAATGATTACAATTTCAACTGAAGAATGTAAAGCCAATTGTCCATAAAGTAGCAATTGAGAAAAATAAATTGTTATTATAACCTAGAGAATCAGTCTGAAGACTAAATTACCAAATAAACTCCTAACAAGAAACTTATTAGCTCAATTAATAACCTACAACTCATCATCATCAATAAACTAGTTCGCGATGATAATAATAATAATAATAATAAAAGAATCAATTACGGAGTTCGTCATTTGGATTCTTTTGTTTTTTCAGAGATTCATTTGGATTTTAAGCAGAATCCTCGAACCGATTCATTATATCGAGCTGCTCAAAACTAAAATTTTCTGGATGTGTATTCCAAAATTGATCACTATGATTGTGCCGAAAGAGCATGTCCACTTCTAGTTGAAATTGGTCGAACATGTTATCGAGAGGAATGTCCAATAATGTTGGAATTTGAGGGATTGGATTCTGCTGAAAAAGATGATGTATATAACCCCTTGCTGTGTTAGCATATTCAGTAGCAACGCTAGTGCTGCCAATCCCACCATCCAAACTCATTTGCTCATCTGTTTCTGCGATCACCACAGAATGTTCACCCTCTGTCTTAAGTCGAGATTTCAAACTTCTAATCACTTTCTTGTAGATCCTACACAAAACCCAATCATCCAACTGAAAATAGAAAAAACAAAAACATTGATTAGACAAGTTAATTAAAACTGGACAATAATCGGCTCAAAATAACGTACCCTCATGTCGTTTTCTCCTCGATTACTTGGAGCTGAAGAAATAACTCTGTATTCATGCATTATCCAATTGGTCTTGTCACCTTTGGGAGGTTTTCCTTGATAAAAAACTAGTGATTTCTTATAGCCAACTACATCTCCCTTAAATTTGACTGACTTGTCAGCCCCGGTGGCCTTCCAGTATCCGTCACCGGCTGCTCTATTTGGTCGACTTCCATGTTTATACTTCCGATCTCGAGGTGTAAAAAAATATATTTCCTTGCCTCCACTTCCCCTATACATTTCTGAAAATGAAATAAAAAATCCTACTTAAGTTTTTCATGTATAAGTTAAAATGATTTGTGTCAAAAAACTATATAAATTTCAGTTTGTTCTCTATTACCCAGTAGTGATTTTGCTTCCCAAGTCAGACTATTACGAATAAAAGGCTACAACTTGATCAATTTAGCGAACTAAATCTAGTTTCGATAATCACCCATTACAATATATGCAAAAGTGAAAGAGTGAGGTTTCAGTTTTAATTTCTATTTAATTTATTTAATGTCTACTTGTTAAGTTTTCCATCCGATGTTTGCTAAAAAATGTTAACATTTGAAGTGGATTCTTTTTATAAATAAATCAGCTACTATTTTGAGGAAAAGAAAAATCGACAACGGAAATTATTAGAACCCTAAATAATCTAAACTAATATATACTAGAGACCAATACATAAACCCTAAAGATCCGTTAGAATATATATGAGAGAAGATTGAAAACAAAAATTATATAGAATCTTTCTTTAAGAAGCAAACAGACAGAAAACATATATACCTGCAAGCTCGCAAGGATTATATTGATATATGTTAATCTCATTGATTCTGTTAGGAGGCAGAGGCTCATTCATAAGCTTTTTTTTCAAGTAACAAACCACAAGCTCCTCGTCAAAAGGACAGAACCTATAACCATCAGGAAATGAATCCAAATACGACTCCGTGTCTTCATTTTTGGAAGAGATAGTCAACTCTTTGGCAGTTCTATCAGGATATTTACTAGCACTTCGTTTTGAAATTCTATGTTGAAGAGTTGTTGTTTCGAATGCAGGCATTTTAGGACTGGTAGTGTTGACAAAGGAGGATTTGATATTGGCATTGGTTTCCATGGTTGGATACTTTCAGTTTCAGAGAATTTCTTTATGTTGAGGAGACTTCGAGAGGTTGATGTGAAGAAGATTCTTCAACTTTAGTTTATTCAATTGTTGATGTTTTAAATTGATAAATTAGTTGGGTAATAGATCAGGAATCTTCACAAGATTAAGCAAATCAAAACACTTCCTTATCTTCAGAATTTTTAAACAGATTGATATCCCATAATAAAAAGTAAAAAATTATATTTTATCTTTATATTTTTCAAATGCATCATCTAATAAATTATTAAAATAAATTTCATTAGATTACTAATTTGGTCAATGATTCTGACCAATTTGATAATTATGAGGCTTTAATAACTTGTGAGAGTTATGTATGAAGAATTTGTAATTGTGATAAATTAAGTTTTAGACAACCAAATTCTTAAGATTTTACTTCTAATGTATGACTAATTGGTCGAGGCTTTGCTTATTGTTATTTAATTTTAAAAATTGTTTAATTTAAGGTACTCACTATTAAAGTATATAAGCATTGCTTATCAAGAAAAAGTATATATGCATTGATTATTTTTTTTTCTCTCTCACAAGTTTTGAGAGTAAATTGTAATGTATTAGAAGTAAATAAAAAAAAATAGCTTTAAAATATTCTTTGATTTAATTTGATTCAATTTTAAGAAAGAATTATTCTTTAAATTTGATTTAAAAATAAATAATGTTGTACCAAATGAATTCTTAATTTCAATTATGGCCACCAAATAAATACTCTCTCTTGTCAACATTCTTTGGCTCTTTCCTTTACTAAACAAGTAAAAAGGATAAAATTTATTTTAAAAAATAACAATTTTAGTTTATAGGGATATGATATTTTACATTTATTTTAAAGAAGATAACAAATTCAGTCTATTAAGATTGGCATTTTACCAACTCAGCATTACTGCAATATCAAATTATATGGGAATATGACTTACCACTATCCAACTCAAATTATATGTTTAATAATTACACGAAAATTAATATAATACACATTAAAAATTAAATAAATTAATTTATAATTTAATATCTTTAATTTTAAAAATTAAGTAGTAATAAATAGTAATGCATTTGAACTTGAGGTTGAGTTAGACTTCCCAACATTTCACAATTATTTTATATTTAAAAAAAAAAAAAGTTGGAAGGATAAAATCGTAGATGAATAATTGGTAACTTTTTAAAAAATAAGAGATAATAGGATATTAAAATAAAAGGCAAAGGAAGAAAAGTTCATCTACCTAAAACTAAAGAAATACGAATGCCAATAACAGCAATTAACTATTAGCTTGCTTAGAGCAAAAATAAATTTCATCAAAAGTTAATCTGAAAGCAAAAACTTACTGTCATGGAAGCTGGAAAGCAAGGTGAAGCTCATGTAAAATCTTCACAACTGCTGAAAAAATGGCAACAGCTTTGACATTAATTAAAGGAAAGTTCTGAAACTTTTTAAGTATATAAGTTTGCATTAAACCTACTCACAGTTCATAAAACACTAAATTTAATAATCCAAATAACCTTAATTATGACCTAAATTTCTAAGAAAACTAATTGTCACTAGTGTCAACCAATGAGTCCTGGTCACTACTCTAGTTATAGAAATCGGTTTGTATCAAAATCACTATTTTCTTGAGGCATAAAGCTACTCCAAATATTATCTTGAGGCACCATTAAAATAGAACTCCAAGAAAGTTGATTCGTTGGATGATTACTGGGACCTGGACTGAAATTTGGCCAAGGATCCAGCATGTCCAAGCTAATACCAAGACTGGGATTCCATAGCTCGTCGATGGTAGCCATGCTACGAAGGGTACTGTTGCTGAAATGAGGAGTTTTTGGTATTTCGTTTTCGGAGATCAGCTGGTTTGTAGCATGGCCTGTACAATCAACCACAACATTATAATGACATTCGGAATTCATAACAGATTTATTTGTTCTTCATAAACTTTCGAGGATTTCAAGGATTTATAAATCTTTTTTGAATCCTACACAAAACCCAATCATCCAACTGAAAAGTAAAGCAAATAATTTAATATTATTTTATGCATAGAATTAAATTGAAATTTGTAATGAAATAGCTTACCCTCATGTCATTAACTGTAAATTCATGCATAATCCAATTGGTCTTTTCTCCTTCAGAAATTTTTCCATTATAGAAAAACAGTGTTTTCTTAAACCCAACAGTTTCTTTAAATTTGATTGATTCATCGGCTCCACTTGCCTCCCAGTAGCCATGTGCTGCTGCTCGACTTGGTCGACTTCCCTTTGGATACTTCTTATCTCTTGGCTCGAAGAAATACATTTCCATCTCTCCAGGTCTATTATACTTCTCTGTATATAAACCATCCAAAAAAAAAAAATATTACATAATGACAAATCGTGGCACAAAAAATATGATCCTTCAATATAAAATGATACAGTCTTTTCAGGAGAGCTATTAATTTTCCTTACAGAACTAAAGATATATGTGAGTGTTGTACATGTACAGATTAATAAATCAATGCAATTGAAGAGAAACTAAAAATACTGGTGGTTAATCATGAAGTATGCATAAAGTAAATAAATAACCGTAACGGGCATTAAATTCTAAGATGAATAAGTAATAAATATTTGAACCACTTTAGTTATCAGTATTAGCATTAAATCAAGTACATAGGAACCATTAAGCTAGCTAGCACATAGGAACCAATCAAGCTTTAAATCAAGTCTAGCTGTCCAGGCCTCACATCTAGGTGCTCGATGGATTCTTTGATCGATAAAAATAAGAATGTCAGACTTTGTAAGTCAAATCTAACAATAGTTATGTATTAGTTGTACTTTGAACTAAATAACTATAGTATATAGATTTTTTGGTTTGATAAAAAATAAAGGACGAATTTTTTTTATTAATCCGGAAGGGGGGAATTTAGGCTACGTCTCGCGGAGGACGAGAATGGATTTACCTTATACCAATTTCGGAGACGGAATATATTTTATTTATCTTTGAGTGTGACAAAATAAAAAACATGTTGATGAATTTATTTAATATTGATTAAAAATAAAGTTTATAAACCTAAACTATCTAAATTAATATTTTGAAACTGATTTATACATTTATTACTCTATCATCTGCTCTGCATTGTTTAACGAATAAACTCAAAGCTTCTCCGTCAAAAAGATAAAAACCCTAATCTTTATTAGTAAAGACGAACAATAAAGCGAAAATCAGAAACCCTAAAATATCCGTAGAACAGATCAATAATATGTAAACAAAACCACACCCAAAAGACACAAACAAGAAAAAGTACTCAAGGACTATATATAGGTATTCAATTTCTAGAATGAATGGAAAAAGAAATCTTTATCAATTCCACCTCTTATTTTTTATGAAGAGAATGAATCTTTTTATTGGAAAATTAAAAAAAAATGGGTCCAGATCTCCTGCGGGAATTATTTGGAAGATCCTTTTGTTTTTTTTAGGATTCATCCCGCAGAATGAATTGGAGGTATTGTATTGTCTAGTATATTTTTTCTTCATATATATATACACGAAGAAAAAATATACTAGACAGTACAATACCTGCATTATACCTGCAAGCTGATCAGGACTATATTGGTATATGTTCATCTCATTACGAAGAAAAAATATACTAGACAATACAATACGTGCATTACACCTGCAAGCTGATCAGGACTATATTGGTATATGTTCATCTCATTGACTCTGTTCGGAGGCAAAGGCTCCCCATGATCTTAGCTCCTCGTCCAGAGGAAAGAACCGATAACCATTGGGGAAAGAATCAAAATACGAAGAGCAGCAGCAGGAGAATCGAAATATCGATTTCCATAGCTATCCGCATCGTTTCTCTCCTCTTCTCCGCCAAGAAAATTGAATTCCATGCATTTTTTTCATTCAGTAGTTGTTCTGAAAATTGAGTTGGGATATTGAAGATTTGTTGTTGCTTTGTAGTGCTACGTCCGATCGTTTTGGCGTTGGTGTTTGAAGCGATTTCTCCTCGAACAGAAGACATTGGAGCAGACGCAACTTGAAAAACTCTGAAGAACGATAAAGTTTTGCCACGTAGGTCTTCTCATCACCCACACCCACACGCACACGCACATATATATGAAAAAAAAAATTGATTGATTAATTAATTTATATCGAGTGCAACTGGGCTTTTGTTGTTTTTAAATTCATTATAATTATTCTCGCTATTTTTGAGATTTTACTTCTAAAGATTCTCATAAAAACTTGAGTAGTAATTTAGAGCTAAGATTATCTCTGCGGTTAACTTTAATTCATAATTAGGTACATTAATACTTATTATAATTAGGTACATTAATAAGTATTTGTTGAGCTAAGATTTTACTTCTAAAGTACATTAATTCATTTTCCACCAACCATTTTTATTTTTATTTTTATTTTTATTTTTATTTTTTGAAAATAAAGTAATAGACTAAATACTTATTCAGTTAATATTTATTTAAAAATAATTTATAGAGCAAAGAAAATGAGAAAAATATATACTTTATGACTATAAAGTTGAAAATAAATTGTTTTCGTTGTATTTGAAAAATAATATGCAGGCATTTATTTAAAGTTTATTTGTTTATATAAAAATTAAATACTATATATTTAAATTATACATAGAAGTTAAAATCTTTTGTATTGAACCACAATGGAATATTAAAAATATTGGCATTTGTCATATTATTTTTTTTTATTTTTCTTGTTAGTATCTATTTTTTAATTTTTTTTAATTCTCAATAATAGTAATATTAAAAATATTAACAACTTATGCTGTTATCTCCAACAGTAGAGTTCCGCTGTTGGAACATGGATTCGATATACAAACCATTTATCTTTTACATACTTCCAAGTTTTTGTTGAATGAGATATTAAGGAGACAAAGTTCCTTTTTTATATAAATAAATAAAGTTGTTGACTGCGCTCATACCAAAATATATATAACAAGCTAGACAGTACCAAAAAACGAAAAACATTGAGAGCACTGCAAGTTACCAACATTTTACTTATCATAGGCCTGTGAAGGATCTACCTGGACACTCAAAAATCAATAAATCCCTTATCCTTCAGAGATTCAACTGTTTCCTGGAGGCTAACCTCCAAGGGAATGAACTCGATACCCAAGCTTTTCGACTTTTCCTTGGAAACATGATATGTTGGAACATATGGCTTGTCATCCGCACACCTGCAAACATTTTCAAGAAAATTGGGTTGTTCTTTTAAATTGGTATGGGGAGAAAAACACTAATCTTTTAAAATAAAATAACATTGTGATGCAACACTAAAGTGAAAACTGCAGCACATGGTAGCAAATTGAAAAAATTTGAACACGCTTAGTGATTTCAACAGGATTAAGAATGGTGAGCTTTTTGTAACACAAATGGTCAACAAAATCTACTAATGCCAGTAGTAATTTAGCAAATAAGATAACTTACTTCTCTGGAAGCTGGAAAGCTGGGTAAAGCTCACGTAAAATATTGACGACTTCTGAATAGTGAGCAACTTTCTCAACTAAACAATATCTTCCATTGGCTGATGGAGCCTCAAACGCTTGAATATGTGCGTTGGCAACATCTTTAACATTAACCCATCCAAAAGTTGCATTGGGGAAAGTTTGTGCTCCTGCATCAATGGGGAAAATGAGGGAAAAGTTGTGAAGACTGAAGCATCTACTTTCAGCAAAGTTGAAGAGTAACATTAGAAATTGTGTTGCATGCATCACCGGAACTCATCCTAACTGCACTAGCATTAATTATTGACATACAATAAAAAGAAAGCCAAAAGTGCTGAAAAACCTTGCTAAAAGTTCTCCTACCTAGAAGATCCAAATATATTACCAGGGAATAGTTAATCATGCTGAAATACTAAACTGTCGTAAATTTCTGCACATTCATTAGAAGACAACTTTGCGTAAACTAAAATGATGAACTATTTCATTCATATTTGACTTCAATGATGAACATAAAAGGTAAATAATGGCAAGAAATCAACCTTGAAAAGAAGAAAACAAATACCTTTTATTAAGCTTAGAACTGCTGCAGCACTTGTATTAAGTGTTGGCTGCAATAGAGGACCAATGACCATTGCAGGGTTAATAGCAACCATGTCCAGAACCTTCTCTTTTGCAAATTTCGAAGCAGCATCCTCAGCAAGTGTCTTTGAGAGCACATACCAGAGCTAGAAACCAATAAAATAAAATAAAATAACATAATAAACTTCAATTGCCACATGAACATCTGTAAAATCATTTCCTTATTTGTTGATAAATTCACAAGCCAATGGATTGTAGTAAATTTTTTAATAAAGCCTGGCCAATTTAACTGATAAAACTAAACGGCATCATGTTAAGAAACACAAAACTCTTACATCAAACAAAGAAGAATTAATAAAATTGGCATAGCAAGATCAGGTTTTGGTAAATAACTTTCCCTAGAAGCATTGAAGGAGAATATAACCACTAATTCTAAATTGGGAGTGAAAAAATCATTATAATCAGAATGCCTTTTAGAATCACAGCAAAATCAGAAACTTTGGACATGTTCATATTGCAAAAAAATTTTTTTTTAAAAAATCCATGATAATCAGAAATCTTTACATGGATTATGCAAATCGTCACAAGATTTCCAGCAGCAAAGAATATAACCGAGTGAAATTTTTTTTTTTATAATAATTATTCTCCAATTAGTAATACTTATTTATGTTAGTATTTTAATCTTTGTTGGAAAATAACCAAGAGTAGTACTTATTTATGTTAATATTTTAATCTTTATTGCAAAATGACCAAGTGAAACCTCACAAGAATAATCATTGATTGTAAATAGGCCAAGAGAAACAGCATCGTGCATACAAACCTTTGATTGTTTGCAAACCTCTGGATCTGAAAACCAAGTCTCATCAACTACTACCTCTGGAGTTCGAGGTTTACCGCTGTATGCAACTGCAGCTATTGAAGAAGTTAAAACCACTCGTTTGACAGAAGGGAATTTCACACACGAGTTAAGCACATTAAGAGTTCCTTTCACTGCAGGATCAAGTAACTCTACCTGAAATGAGAAAGAATTGTTAAAAGTAACAATAACAGAAATGGAAGTTGAGCTTGCCACTAAGCCACAGCGGGCATATTCTATTACCTATATATGTTAGTGGATCATAAGAGTTTTGCATCACTGTATTCCAACACTCTGTAATTCTAAAAATCATGCCCCTGTCAATCTTGTCCTTCAAGTCCCTTAATTTATTGTCAGATGAGCAATCAATAATAGCACTAATAATTCTTCAGGAAGAAAATATAATGCAAGAGTACAACTGAAGTTTAACTTTACAGTAACAATTTGCAAAGCTAAACTAATTTCCTTTATATGTTTAAACTATAATTTCAGAGAAAAAGAATTGTTAATTAGATTTAGCGGGTTCTAATGAGCAAGAAAATCCCACTTTCTTGCAGTAAGTTAAACAGCCTAAATGCACTTAGAGAGATCTACGTGTTAATTCAGTCTAAATTTAAAGCTATCTGGAATGACATGTAGGTGGAAAGAATTGCAAGAGAAGAGGGAAGAAGAGAGTTGGCTCATGGAAGAACTTTCCCTTCTGAAAGGGAAATTTCTTAATATAAAAGCTACTATCCAAATTTCTGGACCCCTGATTCCAACGTCTCAAAGAAAGTAATGATAAGCTCAAGAGAAATTGATTACAACAGAAGTTTAAATATCACCAAATAAATATAAAGAAATTTTGCAAAATCAGATGCATGTCATCATCACAATCAATTTCTTTTGGCCAGAACCTGGTAACATGTAGATTAGAGTAATCAAAGGTGAGTGATATATTAACAAGTTGTTGACACAAGCAGATGGATGCAATAGAAGTCATGGTTTCAACAAGATGAACATTTTAAGTTGGAATTCAGAAGGCCTAATAAGACATTTTAATTACTTTCCTGAACTTAGACATTCCAAAATCAGCAGTGTGGTGAGAAAAAATGTCTTGATCAGAAGCTATTACAAGTCCCACAATAGTTTGGCGCTTCCATTTTTTCAGATTGACAAGCCAAAGAAGTTTATTGCGGCACTATACAGGATTTGAATTTAGAATTATATATGATGAAACGAAAATATTGACCTGTGGATCCTTAACATCATAGTAGAAGGGAGAAGCCGTATGAAAAACACCATCACACCCATCAACAACAGAATCATAGGATCCATCTTCCAGGAGGTTTGCTTTGAATAACCGAAGTCTTTCTGAAGCTCCATCAAGTGCAAGCAAGTGCCCAGTCTTTTTTGGATCATCTGCCAAAAAATATAAACTGAATACGGCTAGCAATTTACTCAAGAACCAGCTAATTGTTGCCTATGATCATAAAGTAAAACTATCAAGAACTCTGAATATATCCAGAATCCACGTGTCCTGAAAAAATCATGCAAAAGTCATCCTGTTTTTTGTTTCTTATCTAAAAGAGACCAAAGTAAAGAAACGAAATGAAAAGGGCAAGGCACCTTGCTTTTGTAAACAGAACACTCAGAGCATTATTATTTCACTAAAGTACAGCACAACAATATTAACATTTCTTAAACCTTCAAAGATCTAGGATAATTCATGTGTCCACTAGAAACAACACCAATAATCATTTACAGGCCGAATGGAGAAGGGGAGGCACTCTTTCATCGGAAACCATAATTATAACGGCTACTAAGCTGTTTCATCTCCTCTGAGCATTAGATGAACTAGAAATAACACTTTTGTTTCAACCAAACATGAAGTTATCAACTTTTAGCGACTTACTGACCACAGCAAAGCATGACTTGCCATACTGATACAACATTTTAAAGCAGGAGAAAAAAAAAATCGATTCAATTAGGAATTTTCTTTCTCCGTTTCCAAAATTGTCCCAACCTTTGAAGTGAAAAGAGACTCTCTCTAAGTGTTTTCGTGCCCAATATAAACAACTGACCACAATTCCGAACACATACATACACATTTACTGAAATTAAATCTCTCTTCTCTTTCTTTAAAAGGACATCAAGGACTAAACTTTTACAGATCATCGAATCCCTGCCCGAGAAAATATCCAGAACCAAAACATTATTCCGATAAATCAAACATAAAAATAAATAAATAAAACAGAACAATGGCCAAAATCTTGAAACGAGCATGTTCTTATATTTCCTGCATGAATTCACGTCACAATAATCCAAACAACAATGTTGAATCCATTAGAAAATCATAACCCAGAAACATGTTTCAATGATACACACCTATCATACAAAATCTCAAAATAACAAAAAGAATCATTCAAGAAAGAAACAGATGGAAGGAAAAACGAACAGGGGTCTCGAACAGAGGCCTTGACAGTGTAACCACGAGCGAGAAGAAGCTTAACAAGCCATGACGCTATGTAACCGGAAGCTCCGGTGACGCAGACAACTTTTCCGGCACCTGTTGCTGATGCTGCACCGCTCATTATTGCTTCACCGCTCTCTGTTTTCTGCTTTCAGTTACTGATTCTCCGCAACCGTATCCGAGTTTGCACCTATCTTTATAGACAAGCTGACAGAGACTTGTCCCATTAATGCTTTGATATATTTCTTTCCCGGTTAATTAAATTTTTAATAATTTATTTAATTTTTTTGACTGGTAAACATTTAGAAAATTGCTATCATATATAATTTACGAATTTTTTATTAATGGATTTTCTTTAATGAAATAAAAAATGTAACTTCCGAATTTTTGATAAATTTCTAATATTTTGTTTTTATAGCCTTAAAAATAAATATGGTTTTACAATTTATTTGCAATTCAAAAATGCATTTTTTTTAAATTAAAATGAATTGTAATTATAATTAACATGTAAGTTTATTTTAACAAAAAGTTTAATTTATCTTTTATTTAAGGTTTATTATTAATTGACTTCTTATTATTTATGAAAAAATGTTACAAACTAAAAATTTTAAAAATATATATCTTAAGTTGTTTTCAATTTTAGTTTATTTTATCCAAATTTGATTAAACTTAAATGTTCCTTAAAAAAAAAAAAAAAAAAAAGTTTGACTGTTAGCGAGTAGTTGTAAAATATTAACAAAAATTTTAAATAATATTTATAATCTTAATTACTATTTTATTGACTAAAAAATTTATTTTAGCATTTATCACTTAATTTATTTTTTTAAATTATAATAAAAAATTAACTGCTTATATTATAGTTATTCTTTCACCATCTTTATTTTATCTTAAATATAATTTATCAGACTCAAAAAAAATATACAATATCTTATATTAATTAATCTTTTATTCATTATATTTGTCAAATTTATAAATTATCAGTTAATTTCTTTTATCATAGTTACACATAATATTATGAAAATAAAATAATTAATTTATAATTTTGAAGATTGCTTAAGAAGTAGTGAATAGATTAATTTATTTAATGCACTTAATAATAAAAAAAATAAATTTATTACAATTATAAATTCACAAACAATAAAGTCTGAGCATCGATTGAGTCATGTTATGTGTATGCAGATGATTAGAATTATCAAGTAAAACCTATGTCATAATTATGCTTCAAAGTAAAATATGGGCCAACTATTTTTGCGATATTTAATGCAGTTGCAAGTATAAATTTAATTGTAAATCTCTTACCAATTGGTTGACACTCTCGCTTTTTTTCTTTTTTAAATTTGATTCTATTAAGTTAATTTTTTTTTTTTTATCATGTAATTCAATCTTCATAGATAAATTTTAACAATTATGGTCTTCATTTAAAATTTTAATTAAAAATAGTAAAAGTTAAACAAGTTTATGTAAATAAAAATTTTTTAATATTCAAATTCTCTCATTTTATACTCAAATAAAAATAATAAATAATTATTGTTAAACATATCTATAGGTTCTATTTTATTATAGTTACACTTATCCTATTTATTTTAAATTTTGAATATATGCTGAATTTATGACTGTGAAAAAATATTTTTTTGTTTTAAATAAAATAACTCTATAATTTTAAAAAATAAAATAGTTTTGTGCCATTAATTATTTTTAGAAAGACAAATCTAGTCTCGAATTTAAATAAAATAATAAGTAATTAGAGAGAATTTAAATAATTTATTTTTAAAATTTTTAATTTTTTTAATTTTTTTATAAATAATAGAGACTCAATTAATAATAATCCTTCATTTAAAAATTAAAATTAAAGTTAATTATTATGCAAGGAGGATGTGGCAAGCACTACACCATATAAAGCAAAGAGGTGGTGTAAATCCCTCTCTAATTACATTTATTTTGTTTCATCTATTGTAAGTTTAAATATTCCGTCAGAATTCCTAATTTTGTATAATATTTACAATTTAATAATTTCTAAAATTTTTAACTTGCTTGTCATAATTTATAAATGTTAGTTGTATTTATATTTTTCTTAATGAAAATTATAAAAATGAGTTAATAATTACAATATTTAAATTTAAAAAATATAAAACACAACTAAATACAATATTCCTAAGATTCCCAAGCAAATGGACTCGTGCCTTTGTGAGAGTGACAACCATCAAGATGCTCAATACAATTTCTACTTGATGTATAAGGTAAGCAATGACGCTTTTGGTATAATTATATCATACTTTGTAAAATAATAAATATAAAAAATATATTAAAAATAACATATGATATTCTATAATTTAGAGAAATTTTTGCTTTTAATCCTTTTAAGTAAATTAATTAATTTTTGAATCGATAAACATATTTTTTAACTATTAAAAATGCCAATTTATTTCAATTAATTAATGTGTAATGACTGATTTTTCGTTATATATATAAAATCAATACATGTAAATAATAATATTAGGAAAAGATTACTAATATGCATAAATTTTTGTAAAAATTTTATAATTTCAATAAAATTTATGTGCCTCCGTATTAGAATTTTAGAAAGTCGTTGAAATTGAAAAGCAACAAATCTTAATGGGTTTTTAAATTGATAAAAAAAAAATAAAAAAAAATCTAAAAAAATTAACAAAAATCGAGAAAAGATAACAAAAAATGAAATTGTTTTCATCAATTGTTACGTGACAAACTGACGAACCACGTTTAGGGCTTTTACTAGGCCTAGCAAGCAACCACCCTAGAAACTTAATTAAATTTGATCTTTATAAACCCTTAATTACAATATAATACTAGATATTAAAACAAACATGATGGTATCTTTAGGCGTAGATTGAAAAGCTAAGCCAACCTACCACTTTGAAATCTAAGTCCATCCAACAAATTAAACAAAACTTTATTTTGAAATACAATCATATATTGACGAAATCTTTAATTTTTCTTTTTACATTTTAATGGTCTAAATGTTGAAATTGCCGGATGATTCTAGGCATCACCGATAAATTTAGATGCAGAGTTGGACTCACAAATTAACCCATTTCAATTTCAATACACAGGTTTATGAGAATACTTAGAAGAGCTTCATATGTTTGAAAATTTGGCCAAAAGAAATTAAAGCACTTTCATATATTACACGTATTGTGCGTATAACTAGAATATAAATCAATAAAAGTCATGAATAAAAAAAAAAAGAAAAAGAGAGAGAGAACGATAAATATCTTTTTATAATTTTAAATACCTTATTTTTTTATAATAAATACATTTTCAAAATTTAAAATTGATAGTAAATACATTTCATTAATTAATTTATTTTTTTATGATATAATTATTGTTACACTTTTATTTTTTATAAAAGTATGCTTCAAATTATAAGAGCATAATAATAATTATATCATAAAAGAAAATAAATTAATTAATAAAATAAATATTTATCATTAATTTTAATTTTAGAAATATTTGTTATGAAAAAAATATATATCTGTAATTTTTTTTAAATTATAAAAAGGGTATTTATCTACCATTCTAGCTGTCATACGTGTCCTACCAAATGAAAATGGTAACTAGCAATTTTGTGGTTAATTTTTGCATACACGTTTGAAATTTTGTGATGTTTATCGTGTTAAGGTATTGTCATACGTGATGCAACATAACCAAATCCCATTATTATCAACATATATTTTAGTATGTAAGTCTGATGCTTGTGATATTATATAAATTTATCACAAAAATTAAAAGAAAAATAATTAGAAATTAGGTAGATACTAATCCAAAAAGAAACTTCAAATATAAAATCAAAATGACAATGAATTAACCAAAAAAAAAATTTGAACCTTGTTTGAATGGAAATGAACGATGAATTAATCTATGGCAAGTCGGCAACTGGCAACCGACAAACCATTTTGTCCTTCTCTAAAACATCTTATTTCAAACCAAAAATATTGTTACTGTAACTTCCAAAGTTATTGGAACTTCCTTTTCATAGCTCTCTTTATTCTCCGTCACATCAAACACTATAATTTAATATCATTTTTATATTATATTATATTATTTATAGGAAGAAAGGCATAATTTTTCTATAATTTATTGAAACATAAATATCCTAATTTTATAACAAAAATTTTTTTTATTATTTTTTTAAAATAACAAATATTTCCTTCACTAAAAATAAAATAAATACTTTTATCACACATATATTCCTAAATTTTATTATATAAATTTTCAACTTTTATCTTATAAACCTCTTAATTAAAATAATTAATTTTTCATTAAAAATATTTTAAATTTAATTTAAAATTTTAATATTTTAATTTATAATATTTTATATTAAAAATATAAATTAAAATTTTAAAATTAAATTTAAAATATTTTTATTTGATATTCATAAAAAAAATTATGAATTTACTTTTATTTTGTAAAATTAAAATTATAAAATTATAAATTTAAACCTTTTATAGAATAAAGTATTATAGTTTTTTAATAACTAAAAAAATATATTAAAACTAATTTTATTTTATTTTATTTTTAAAAATAAAATAAAATATTTATAAATTTAAATTATAAAATAAAAATAAAATTTATA